>VZRO01005858.1:312050-381585 GCA_013397915.1 Daphoenositta chrysoptera | reverse complement strand
CTTTTTATTTTATTTCACACAATTATTAAAAACTTCATATTCCTTGTGCGTGTCACTCAACGTGACAAGAACATCAGTTCCTGGAAAAGGAAGAACATGTCAGCAGGATGCATCCTTCTTCATGCGTACGTTGTTTCTGGGCTTTCCCTAAATAACTTCAAAACCGACAAAAAAAAAAAAAAAAAAAAGAAAGAAAAAAAGGGAAAAAAAAAGTGCTTTGGATGAGGTGCCGGGTGTAAAAGAATTTACTGAAATGGAATAATGGAATGCAGGACAGAGGAATGAATCCCTTATCCGCTGTGTCACACACTCCAGGTCACAAGATAAAGGAATCAGCTGCAGGGACTGAGCAGCCTCTCCATCTACAGTGCAGCTGGATCCAGTTCTCAATGTGCACTCAAACATGAACAGATTCACAGGGCAGTTTTCCTTTCTGGAATCATTAACTTCTTCTTTGATATCTTCTTTATCTTTATTTAAAAAAAAAAAACAACTCGCTGTTTGATCAGTTTCATTAGTTGTTCTGGTTGAGTTCTACCACTTTTCAGCGCACACACTTCAAAGATTCAATGTTTTTTATTAATACAAAAGGAATGCACTAAATGGTCTCTTAAGGTAAAGTGCCCATTTCACTCTCCAGCCAGAGCTCTAATCACCTGTGCAATTAAGGCCTGACATGTACAGTACTTATTAAATCACTCAATGTATTTCATTTTATTTTATTTAGTAATTATGTCCTTCCTGCAAGATTTTGTGTTCTTAATTACTAGAAATATGTAAGCAGTAAGTGTACTACTAGAAGCAAGTAGGCAGCTAGTACACATAGCCATAAATTTTTTTGTGTCATGAAAGCATTACTACTCACATAAATAAAAGACTTAATTCACCATCTGCAAGGTACATCTATCAACTAAAATAGTTGATAATTCAACTAAATAGTTGAATAATAATAGTTGATAATTCAACTAAAATGAATTCTAACTCTAATGAATCATCAGTAAAAACAGCACCAAAATAACCCCTATCACGGTGCAATGAAAAATAAAAGGTACCTTTTTCCACATGAAAGATCCTAAAGTAGTGGAAAAATCACAATGAACTTTCAGAAGGTTACTACAATGTGACCAAATACGGCAACTATAAGTAGTATATAGTGCACTAACTAAAACAACATGTAAAATACTGAATTTTACAACAGTACATAAACAAACCAACTCTTGTGATTATAATCATCACACCAGCCTCTTACACTAAGATGTTAAACCACAGTTTCAGAAATGCTGGATTCTCATGTTCTAAGATGAGCTTTCTAAGTAGTAACACGATGCTTCTGGTCAAAAGTTTCTTCTGGAATATGTTATAAATGAAAGGAATCTTGGCAGGTCAGCGTCTCACTAGAACGTGCAATTCTGCATGTCATTGCCACTTGCTTATTCACTGAAACAACAGATTTCATTACCAAACAAGAAAGAGAAACAAACACAGCCTCCCGCAGTTCCTGCTTGAGGAGCTGGTTCACCTTTCCTTTCCTTTATCACAGCAGCCATTGCCAAGACCACGTCTCACGGCGGGACAGGAAGACAAAAGAACTGAGGAATTGCTAAGCTGAGCTCAGCTGCCCTTAGTCACCAGTGATGATACTCCCTCCTATTTCGGCGTTTGTTGGAGCAGGGCTCGAGCACTTCCCGGAAGCTCGTGCTGCATTCCACATTACAGCTGGGACTGCACTGGAACAATGAGGAGAGTTTAAAAAGTCAAGCAGTCTCTGTCAGATAAATACCTCCACGCATAACTATCTGCTGAACCCCCAGCCAGGTCTGCCCTGCAAACCTCACATGGAATAAAACACAGAAACACGGCGGATTTAAAAAAAATATTTACATGAACTGCAGACTACCCATAGTTGCCTTTATCTAAATCACATTCTTGTTTGAGACAGGGGGGTGCAAGTCTAAGTTTCATTTTCATTTCCCTCATGGAACTTTAAATTCACTGAAATTATTGAAACACAAATTAAGCCTGAAACAGAGTCTTGCCTGAGGCTCAGCACTCCCTTTCTGCAGTAGAAGAAATTTTTTAGTACTAACAAATGGAATATTGAGATATTTTCATTGAGATACTTGCATTTTCTTCTATTAATAATGCTTTTTCAGGATGGCACAATAATAAACTACTTATTTCCAACTAGAAGAAAACATCAGTTTAATTAGATTTCCACTCTAAGATGCAAAAACACATTTTCACAATTTACATCTTTAGGGTATCTAGGTATTTTTCAAAACAATTCCCACAAAACTTTACATAGACATTTCGTGAAGGCCAAACATACTGATTTGAAGGATGAAAAGAGCAACCATTTATTATTTTCACAGAGAAAAATATTGTCAATGGAAAGGTAAAGAAAATGAGCAAGCTAACATGCTGACAATGAGACAAATTTCTGCTTAGCATTTCTTTTCCTGAAAATAAAATGACTGTGTGATAAAGCAGACAAATTTATTTCTCCAGTCTTTGCAGCTGCTGTTTCTGACATTCTAAGTGCCATAACTAAAAGCAATACACGTGTGATGAAGAGCAAGGCCATGCTGTGCACAAGCACCTCCCTCACCTCCCATGGAAAACATGCACTCCTTCTAGAGCAAAATGGGAAAACACATTCAGACCAACTGTTCATTAAGTTTGCCATTTTTACCTTTGCCTTTTCAGTAGACAACCACGCTCATCCAACAAACACACCATCTACCAACTAATCAAAATGATTTATTGTAAGAACAGCTACTTTGAGTTAATGAAGCATATATTCTGTTTCTAGATAGAGCTGATAGCAGGTCTACTGGGAAGAACTTCCAGGCCTTTAATAACTTTTGATCAAGAGATTTGGCAAGCCAGAAGTGGCATTTCTGCTTCTAAAGGTTTCTAGGAACATGCACATCGCTATAAAACAGATGCTGTTGACGAATACCACAAAATCAAGGCACTAAATTACTAAGAAAACATCTTGCATATCTGGTTCTGCGCATGAGAAAGTGACAGAAACCAAGTGACTGGATGGAATAATGAAAACCATACCACAACCCATCAATAACTTAAAGACTAAGAAGGAAAAATGTATTTTAAAATTAGTTGCTTTCTTCTCCATCTTTTTTCAAATGCAGAGTTGTCCGTTAGGCCACCACTTAGATCAAAGCATTGGAGATCTTGCAATAAACAGGTCTATTGCCAACATTTTTTTAAAAGTACTTATTTCCAACAAGGTCTTTCAAAAGGTGGAATGTGCACTTCGGTTTTGTTAGTGGGCCACAGCAGCAAATGCAGCTGCTCTTTGTTCTGTTCAGCTGGAGGAAATCTGCTGGTACCGACAGCCAGACTGATGAGCAACATCCAGAGCCAGTTCCCAGATGAAGCACCCTTAGGGTGTTGGGCAGAGCTGGAAAACAACTCTTCAGAGTTACCTGTAAGAAATCAAAGTTACTCACAGCATGTGTGTTACCCGGCTCACTGAAGGTGAGCTACGTGCTGGGATGCAGCTCTGCCCCTCTTGCTCAGCAGCAGGACCCTTTTGCAATGCAGTAGCTGCTTTAACTGAAATATAATCTCACTGCAGTTCTTCCTTCTCCTCATCAACCTCTGCACATTATGGTACACAAGGCTGCTGACAACAGGAGGTCTTAGGCAAGGCACTTCAGGAGCTCTACAGTCCAACCTCCTGCTCAAAGTACGATAACCATCGAATTCAGACCAGATTGCTCAGGGATTTACAAAGTCAGTCTTGAACACCTCCAAGGATAAAGACCATAAAGTCTCTTGGACAACTTATTCCAATGCCTGACTCTCCTTATGATGCAAGCTTTTCCCCTGCTTGGCTTACAAACCCTCTTACTTCAATTTAAACCTTTTGCCTCCTGCTCTCCCATCAGGTGCCACTGAGTAGAAGCTGGCTCCATCTTCTCGATACCCACCTTCAAACAGGTATTGGGAGGCTGCTGTTCAGTCATCCCAAAGCTGTCCTTTCTTCGGTCTGAACAGTCCCAGCTCCTGCAGCCTCTCCTCAAGGGACAAGTCTTCTGGGCCCTGACCAGACCATCTTGGCTGCCCTCCTCTAGAACAGCTCCAGTTTATGGACATCCTCCTTGTATTGGGGGCCCAAAACCAGATGCAGCTTTTTGGATCGGATCTCTCAAGTGCTGACTAAAGGACATCAATAATCAGCTCCGTCAGACTCCTGGCTGTGATCCTCTGAATGCCATTTGGGATGCTGCTGGAGATCTTTGCTGCCAGGGCACGCTCTGGCTCACGTTTAGCTTGCTGTCTAGCAAGACCTCGAGGTCATTTTCAGCAGAGACACTTCCCAGCCAGCCAGTCTCCAGTGTGAAACACGACACGTGGTTCTTCCCTCCCAAACACGGGCTTTGCATTTTTCCCTGATTCATTTCATAATGCTTGCCCTGGCTCTCTCCTCCAGCCTATACAAGCTCCTCTGGATGGCAGCCCTGCCCCTGAGTGTATCGACTCACATGTCTTCTTCCAGGACCTGCTGGAAGCCAGATCCTTGTGGTTTATTCCTGTAACCAGTGCTAACCAACTTCTACTGGCTCCTCCAGCAGAGGCGTTCTTAAATATCAACTCACTTCAAACAAGACACAGTTTGGAGCACCAACTGCTCAGATATTTGAAATGAGACAGTGAAAACAGTGAAACTTAGATGGGAAATACCTGACTAAATGTATGCTTTTAACGCCAACACCAGAAACAGAAAAAGCACAAGAGAAAATTTTGTAGTCATGAATGCACTACATGCTATACAAAAAATATGTCCCCAGAACTCATGGCTGACTCCCATAATATCTGTTAGCCTATTTGCAAAACTGATGACAATAATGATGTTTTAAAGAGCGAATTATAATATCAAGAGTAATGAGTAAATTGACTTTTCAAAATACATAAGGGGTAAATTATCAATTGTTCATAGTTAAGAAAAAATTGAAGCGTTCATATTTACCTATAATTCTAATGTCTCATCTGAAATAATTGTTTCCAGAGCCAGAAAGTTTTTGGGTTTCTAATAGAAAAATAGTATCCTCAGTAAAGGAAAATCTTTAAAAAAAATGTTAGAAGGAAATACTGCCAACTAAAAGGAAAAAAAAAATCTAAGAAAAATATTCTGTCTGGTCATTTCCAATGAATCCACATGAAAGTGTTCACAAAGCCCTGTGGAACTGTACATCAACATATAACAACGTTTAACAAGCTTCTCCCCCCTGCTCCATAGTATTATACAATTTTTTATCTTAAACAGAATATAAGACCAAGATTGATTTGATTAAAAATAAAACCAAACTAAATATAAAAATATCAGCTACTGTTCTGAATAGTGAATAAATTTCTGTACTCATTAAATACAACATATTGAGATAGTATATGAAAGACAAAAATAGTAACGAGCACTCCATGCATTTATGTTGCTTCCACTTAAAGCATGCAATTACTTATTTATATGCATTTTAAAAGCCACAGTAAAAACACAATAAAACTTTCAAAATCACTGCCTCTTTCACAACCCAGAAATTCTAAAAAGCAAGGGATATATGAAAAAAACTGTCAGATTTTTATTTTACATATATGCATACACATATTCATTCAGTCACACTGACTAAAGTCAACTATAACTGTGACCCATGGCGTTCCAAGGATTAGGTTCATGACCTCAAAGCATTTTAATTCTTTTCTCGATGAGGTTATTAATAATGTTTACTGTAGCTGAAAACATTGCACATAAATTGCAGTCTTGTGCAAAATTTATGGCATGTGGCAGTGAAACTAGAGCCTGAAATCTTACAAGAAGAAAGAAAACTCCCCTAAAGCCCCAAAGCCCCCAGTAACATTACTTTTGTGCCACAATACTGCTACAGCTTTCAAGTAAGATCTCTTTGTTTTCCCACCACAAGCGTGGCACAGCTGCATCCCGAAGAGGATGTATAAACAAGTTCAGACAAGCACTCAAGTTTAACAGCACCATGCACAGTCTTCCCACTGTGGTATGAAAATATCTGTGATATTCCTTTACTAAAATACCTGAAATACCTACCAGAGCAAGAAAAAAAATAACATCCTTTTCATCACCTCAGGTATTTTCAGGAAAGGTACATTATCTTCAAGTAAAACCTGAAGACAATGTAAACACGGTGCAAATATACAATATGCAGTGAAAACATACACAAACTAATTTCAAAGAGGAAGGATAACCACGGGAGGTTTAGTATGGGAATTTCAATACTGTTCTTACTGAGGAAAATTCAGGCAGTGACAAGCAGCCCAAGCTCCAGAGTTCTGTTCCAAATAAACACAAGTGAGCAGGCCACAGGCTTTTACAAAAGCACATGCTTGCCAGCTTGACTGAGAAGTTTAGAGACAAAATCCCTGCTTGGAAAAATTCATTAAAACTCCTTTTTTTTCCAACATTTCAACACTTTTTAATTACATGTTCCTGTATCAGACAGAAATTGAAGAGTCAAGAAAAAAATTGATAGCAAGCACATAAAAACTAAAAGATCACCATCCACAATAACCATTTTATCTTCCCTCCTCCTCCTGCCACATCCCAGTGGTGGCCCACATAGTTCCTTTAGTGAGCTGTGCCCAGGCACTGCTCCTTGGAATGTGATGCTGCTGCTTCTCTGCCAGGAAAGCAGCAGGTCAGTCAGAGTGTGCTGGGCCAGCCAGGCCACACAGCACAGCCCCACTGCAAGCCTCTGTTTCTCTCTCAGTACAGAGAAATTTCACATTAAGAGAGCATTATTCCAAGAAAGGACCCTACCCACAAGTAGCCTTGACCCTCTTTCCACAGAGGACACTCTCACAGTAGGAATGAACCCAGCTTGTTAAGGAAAAGCAAAGGCAGGGGGAGTAGGAATTTAAATGATACCAGCAAGAACCTGTAGCAATTTGTTTGTTGGAAGTCAATGTGATAAACCTCACGTACACCTGACTGCTCCTAGGAAATGGTGATGAGTCTGAAGCCTTTTGCTGTCAGAGTGTATCACCCAGCAGTCATTATTATCTTTTGAAAACAAACAGTTTTTTCAGGGGAGAAATGTCTTGTCCAAGATAAGGAAAACAGAAGCACACAAACCCCATCAAGTTACATATAAAACTACCTTTGAAAATGATTGAGAAATGTGGCACAGAAACATGCTAAGGAATAAAGATTAGAACCATCAAATAATAGAATATTCCAAGTTGGATGGGACCCATCAGGATCATAAGTCCAACTCCTGGCCCTGCACAGGGCACCCCAAGAGTCACCATGTGCCTGAGAGTGTTGTCCAAACACTCTTGAACTCCATCAGGCTGGTGCTGTGACCTCTGCCCTGGGGAGCTGTTCCAGTGCCCAAACACCCTCTGGTTGAGGAACTTTTTCCTGATGTCCAACCCAAAAACCCCCTGACTCAGCCTCAGGCCACTCCCTCAGGTCCTGTCACTGTCACCACAGAGCAGAGATCAGTGCCTGCCCCTCCTCTTCCCCTCGTGAGGAAGTTTTAACTGCAGTGAGGTCTCTCCTCAGTCACTTTTCTCAGGGCTGAACAGAACAAGTGCCCTCATCCACTCATACAGCTTCCCCTCCCAGCCCCTCATCTTCGTGCCCTCCTTTGATCACTCTCTAATAGATTTGTGTCTTTTCTATATTGTGGTGACCAAAGCTGCACACAGGACTCGAGGTGAGGCCTCCCCAGTATAGAGCAGAGTGGTATGATCACCTCAATTACTACTAAGATATGTTTCATTATGCATCAGAAGGAGAAAGCTTCTAAAAATTGATTATGACAATGGATAAAATAAGAGCAAAGGTAAAATCCGTCAAAGAGGACTAAAAAAAACCCTTTAAAAAGTCTTTCTACCTTATCGTTCCTTAGAGATGTTCCAGGGGAAGTTCCCAGAACAAAGTTCTGTTTTGGAGAGGAAGATATAGAAGATTTCGGAAAACGAAAATGAAAGTATCAGACAACATAATTCCAAGTGTTCTGTGTAATCAAAATATAAAATTAGAGAATTGTGAATTGTGGGTTTCAGAAGACAAGGCAAAATAGGGTTATTGGAAGTCGGCAAATGTATCATCTGTTTATAAAAAGCATTATCCAGAATCTTTGCTTACAAGTAGCAAACATGCAGAAGATGTCAAATTACAGAACTAGTAACCCTACAGAAAGATAAATTACACTGGACAAGAATCAGAAAGGCCTCTCTACAGCTAGATCATAAATCATCCATCTATTAACAGCTCTTCAACAAAAGTAAATGGATGTAGTCAACACAATAGAGTCACTTAGTAAAAAGTCTTTTAGCAAGAACATTCACCAAGAAAACTCTCAATCAAATTAAATTGTCATGGTATAGGAGAACAGTTCTCTTTTGAAGTAATAAGCTATTTATAAAAGTAAGAATAAATGGCTAGTTTTCCCCAAGGGAGGCAAATTCAATCTCTGCTGGGCTCTGTGCATAAGTAGGAGGGGGTGATTGACTTAGGGCGTTTTTTTGTTTGTTTTCTACAGATAATTTCTGAACATATCACAAACATTCAACAGTAAATTCATCAAGTCTGGGGACAGTAAAAGAATCTGGAACAGTCAATACTGAAGTCTTCTGTGATCATACATTATAGGCTCTCACAATACCAAGCAATTGGGTAACAAAGCATTACACATTTCCTAACTGAGAAGAGGAAACTAAAGCACATGAAAAAGAATCCTAAAGATGCATATGCAATACCACACTTCTTGTTACCACTCAGGAAAGGGAACCTGAAATGTGGTTAACTTTAACCACATTAGCTCACCTAGCAATAGTGTAATATCTCTAGTTGTAGCAGAATAAATAGATCTAAACCTATTTATCTGTTACATTGCTAATTCCTGTTTAAAACAGCCTTCCAAGATTCATACTGTTCCCACAGCAGTTATACAGACACTTTAGGAAGGGGAAGGTAGAACATGCAGACTACTAAGAAGACAACCTTGCAGAAATTGTACCAATGTAAGCATTTTGCCACTAGGTTGAAATTTAAACAGCAAGTAACAGAATCATAGAAAGGTTTGGATTGGAAGGGACCTTAAAGATCTTCCAAGTCCAACTTCCTGTGTCCCAGGAAAGTCCCCCAGGAACAGGGACACTTTCCACTATACCAGGTTACTCCGAGCCTCATCCAAACCTGGCCTTGAACACTTCCAGGGATGGGGCATCCACAGCTTCTCTGGGCAACCTGTTCAGCCATCTCACCACTCCTATAGTGAATCTTCTTATCATCTAATCTAAACCTCCTTTCCTTCAGTTTGAAGCCATGCCCCCTTGTCCTATCACTATCTGCCCTTGTAAAAAGCCCCCCACCAGCTCTCTTGTAGCACCACTTCAGGCACTGGAAGGCTGCCAGAAGGTTTCCCTCGGCCTTCTCTTCTCCAGGCTGCACAACCCCAGCTCTCCCAGCCTTTTCTCACAGGAGAGGTGCTCCACCCCTGTGGTCACCTTGGTGGCCTCCTCTGGACTCACTGTAACAGGTGCATGTCCTTGCTGTGCAGGGGAACAGAGCTGGATGCAGGGCTCCAGGTGGGATCCCACGAGAGCAGAGCAGAGGGGCAGGACCCCCTCCCTCACCTGCTGGCCATGCTGCTTTTGCAATCCCAGCAGAAACACACACCCCCTGTGTGCACTCTCTGTCGTACTGGGATCTGAAACGTGCAAGTGCACTTCGCAAATCTCATTTATGCATTTCCAGATTGCATCTCAAATTAGGTAATTGGCTTTCTCCTCTCCCTCTGGATCAGTGCTGGCACAGAGAACCTCACCGTCCCAAACAAGAAAATCCAAAGAAGGGGGAACTCAGACTAAAACGAAATGATAGATAACTCCTGAGCACCCCATTCTTACTTCATTCGGTGCAAGGCATCAAATGCTGTGAAACTGAAACTGAAAAGGCATGTTCTTTTCTGCCACACTTAAACTCAGTCATCTGAAGAGACGGGAGTCATTAAGTTTCCTTCTTTGAACGCCCTTCAGAAACCACTACTAAATTCAACCCCTCATTTAAATACGGTTTCCACTGCAGTGTAGCTCTTGCAACAGACACGTAAGGCATTACCCATAATAGGTGAAATAGTGCACATAAATATGCTGTTACCTAACTCACGTAGTAAATTCATACTTTAAAAGGAAAGCTTATAAGCACTATCATATTTAAGCAATAAGACATAAGAGGGTGTGCATATGCTGTAATAATGACACACCTTAATAATACAAGAAGTATGTCAACTATTATCCCATACCACACACCCTAAAATGCTTCAGCATAGATCACATCTATGTATTTAACAAATGAAATTAGGATACTTAGAAAAGATGTCTCTTTAGTGGCTGATAAGCTCAAAATGTTTCATTTTAAAAACCCAGCCAAAACAAAATATGCCACCAAATAGCTCCTTTTCAGGTAACCATTTCCAACCATTTCTTTTCATCATCAAGCTACAAATACAGACTGTTAAAAATACTTGCATCATTGAATGTATGCAGATCCTACAAAAAGAGGTTAAAAAAGGAAGGAGAGCCAATGAAAAGAATCTCTTTTTTTCTGTAATTGTGAAGTGCTCTTGATAGCTTAATGATGAGTTTTGAAAGACAAGGTACAGATAAAACCTTTAAGTCAGTTCTTTTTTTGTTGTTGTTGAACTGCTTCTGCCTTTCCATTTCAATAACTCAAGAAATGGTTCAATAAAAACATCCCACTTAGGTTATCTCTGTTAATTCTCAGTCTGAACTCAGGGTCTGGAGTTAAGTGGTTTTAGCTGAACTCTTACACACAATACTACTTGCAGTCTAAAGCCAAAGTCAGCACAAAATCCTGACATTTGATTACATTTTCCTTAATTATATCATTGTTCACCTTGGATCAAACTGAAACATTTTGGAAAATGTATTATTGAACACTTCACTGAATACTATCTACTTAGCCTTTGCCACACAAAATGCAAATATAATTATGTTTGTGGCAGCCAGAATAAACTAAACTTAACACTGATGTGCCTTCATTTTAAACCAAGCTAAAATATATTTAAATATTTATTAATTGCATATGATTGCACAGAAGTTATTACTGCAAAACATTTTTCTCAGGCATAGCAACTCAGATAGTTACTTTCTTCAGCTAAGGCATACTAGTACAAAAAACTAACATCAACAATCTTTCAAGCCTGATCAAACTTCACAAAATTATTGTTATTTAATGTATTCCCATTCACTTAATTGCTCTCTGGTTACATAACATGGAAACAGTTTCCCAAACCATGTGACATTTTCACAATTGCATTACCCAAACCCAAAGAAAATTGTAGATATATATTTATTACAATAGCCACAGTTTCCAAACTACACTGCTGGAAATGCTGCTAGTCTTTTGGATGAAAGACATTCAGACATGAAATGAGCAAAATACATCCTTTTAAGTAACACTATCGATGAAAGTGTAACAAGAATCAAATCCGGAATTTCAAAATAGAAAACTTCAGCCATGCTTATATAAATGATTCAGCCATAACCCAAACCAGCAAGTGACTTTTCAGAGTGATTTTTGCTCCTCAGTGCCAATACAATAACACGCTGTGGATGCTGAAAAGCTGCTCGTGCAGAAGTGGCTGCTGCAAACACACATTGGTCATAGGAGCAAAATATTTAAATTGGGGGGAGGAGGGGAATGTACTCTCCACCCACTTTTTGAGAGCTCTTGCCAGTTCCTCTGCTTTTTGGGAGAAGGAGATCAAATCCAATATACAAGACATGAACCAGATATGAAAATGGTCCAACAACAAATCTTCAAAATTGCAAATGCCAACAAGTCTCTACAAGTATATCACCAGGCCAGAATGCAGGAAAATCCTTGTGAAATAAAGTTTTCTGGTATGCAGTTATAGCAAATAATCATGAGGTGATGCCGAGAACTAGACAAATCTGGTATTCAAGGAATGCTAAAAACACTGAGGTCACGAATGCACGCTGTAACTTTAGTACTGACTTCTTATCCCACTATTTTGACATTAAATCTAATTCATTCTTCATTCTAAGTTTATAAGCCATGATTTTAATGAACATCTCTCTTGTCCACTGCTGTAACACATGTCAAAAAGGAAACAATATAGTTAAAAAATGAAGTGAGGTTGATGCTGCATATGCCATGTACATAAGAGGAATATTGCTTGTTTTTAAAATACTACATTATACCACAGATCTTTCAGTAAACTAAAAAACAGATCTTCTCTCTTGGATCAAAATTTTGAATTCACTTACATTTTTTTAGAATAATGCTTCCTGCACTCCTAGCTCACAGGTAAGCCTAAGAAAAAGCACCAAAATCATAACTGCACTGGGCATTTTATTACTAAAGAATATTTAGGTTGATTATAATCCAGTGTAATATACTTCATTAATCTACACAAAGGAGTTACATAATCCAACCTTGTCCTACTAGTCTGTTTTAGACACAATAGAATGGATTTGTGGTGAAGTGCCTTTACCTAGATAAAGAGCTAAAACTAAGCTCTGAGAATACACAGAGACCGGGGGAGAAGAGGAAGAGGGACATGACCAGAAAGTTAAAGCCAGTTCTTATATTAAATTCCCCATAGTTTATGGCAGACTGACAACAGAAATAATAGCAGCTCAGTAAAACAGCAGATCATTTTATCTGGAGGTGGGAGGTGGGACTACACATTATGTATTATATTAAAATTGCTTTAGTCCTAATTTTAAATATATACTAGTTGCTTTTGTCCAAGTAACTTGGTAGAGATTCAAATCAGAATATATACTTTCAACATAAAAGAATAAAGACATTTTTGACTTGAGGATAACCAATACTGGTCACTGTTAGGGCAAGATCAGCTTTTCTGATCTCCTTTTGACATAAATAAAAGATCATTTCTCATCAAGCTTAAGGAACCAGCCAGTGCAAAGGAAAGATGAGCAAGCAGTTTGGGGACACCTGTATGACAAAATCCAGACAGAAATGTTTCTTCAAAAGTATCAGTAGTACCTTAGTGAAAACCATAAATCCAAGAAGGGCAGGAGGGGGAGCAGGGGGAATTTGCTCTATTCTAGGGAAACATGCAGAAAGCAGGTGATATTTTAAAGGATACAAACCTGCAAGACTTGTGATATCTGGTCAGGGTAGCTCTTGAGAACAAGTCCCAAACACCACTCAAAAGAAGACTTGGGTGTCAGAGCTCTCCCTCTTTGCCTAGGTTCACTCCACAGCTCAGAATTAATTAATTGTAGGCTGAGCAAGAACCACAACCTGTGCAAGGATCACCATACAAGCAGCATTAGCCACAAGTAAAGCCTGAACTGCCTCCTCTCCAAATCTGCAAGCTGGAGCTGCAGAGATTCATACTAGCAGCCAGTTGAAATGCTTCATTTATTACTCTATTATTGATAAAGAAATAAAGTTCCTTTTTAGTTTATGTCGGTATCCATGACAGCTAAATAAAAGCACCTGTTCAAGTGATGCTTTGACAGTGTGTCCTTGAAAAACACAGACACTGCAACCAAACACTCCCAAGAGAGGTCTCTCTTAGCAACATTAAATAAAGTTCTAACACTCCATGGATCAGCTGCATCAACACTCATCTTAAAAATCTGCCACTTCTGAAGGTTTTGGCCTGAATTGGTTTATTTTTGACATTCACAGAGCAATGAGGACAGAGAAAGAAGGAAAGGTTTTGCTAGGAGCAGTCCAGGTAAGCTGCTGGCAAAACTACTGGTTCCACACTTGGAATTCATTACCAGAAGCCATGCTTGTGGCAGATCCTCACTCAGGAGAAGTTCAAAGACAAAAATTCTTCTTGGTGACTAGCCCTAAAATAAGCACTTACAAATCACATGAGTATAGTTATATTTTTCTTCTTCCTCTTAATACAAACTGTATTTTGCATATAAAAGGACATTATTTCTTTGCTCTTTTACCTTATTGTGACCAAATCCAAACACCTGTTTTAACAAATATATAGCAAAATTACTATTTATTGACTTTTACTTAAAATAAGATTTCTTCAGTAAAATTCTCACTGTCATTTACCAAATCCAGACTGAAATCAGGATCAGAACCATAACAGAAATTATGAAATACCACACTATTAAAGAATAAAACAGGAGGAAGAGGGCCATCTAAATAGCCTAGCTACATTTTATATCTTCTAAACTGCAAGTTCATTCATAAACTGCTTCATTTTTCATCTACAAATGCCAGGTTTTGTATAAAAGAAAACAATTTGTTACATGTTACAGGGATATAGACAAGAGTTCCAAAAAGTTTGTACAAAAAAACCTGAAAATTTCAAAGTGGTTCTGCCAATTCCATGCAATCAGCCAAAAGCCAGCACCAACGTGCTGTACTGAAACAATATTAAGTAGTGTTTGCTTTATAAACAAACAACATCCCAACCTCAGGATTCCTCAAGTGAGCTGTTTGAGACTTCAGTTAGTGGTGGTGCTAGAGGCCAACAGGCTACTTTTGAAATTAAACCAAAAACAAAAAAAAAATTTGGTAATAAGCCTCCAAGGATCCTTTGCCAAGGATTTTGCACGGCACAGCCTCAGTCAGACACTGAAGCCCTGGAATCACTGGAATCAGCTGCTTTCTCCCCAAGCCTGCATGGCTGCTGTGTCAGGTGAACTCCTGGAGCACACACCCCTCTGCCCTGTATGGAGCACAGAAATCAGGAATTACACCAATGGGAACAGCAAAAAGTCTCTGCCCTGATCTTTCTGTTTGGCTTCAAACTGGATTATGCAATGACAAAATGAGCTGTGGCCCACAGAATGCACAAAATTGTTGAGGATCATCTTAAGATTTATTAATGTTCTTTTTTGTTCTTTGGTGAACACAACTAGGACACACCTTTTATAATTTATTATGAATAAGCACTTACACTGTACAAAGGCTTCAAAAAGGTTTTCAAGCTTAAGAAGCCAAGCTTTAAAACCACTAAGATGATTTAAGCCAGCAGAAGAAACCTGCATCAAAACACAACAAAATTTATGTTGAGTACAAACTAAAAGGTCAGTCAAATTGGGGAGTTGGGGGAATGTAATGATTTACAAGTACTACTGATTAGAAAATCATAGCATGAAAAGTATCAGCTTTAACAAAACACAAACCATTAACAAATTTGTTCAGAAAAAAAGTAAAATACCCGTTATTTTCCATTAATCTGTTTTCTTGAACTATTAGAAAACATTCCAAAGTGATTTACAGTCACAGGAATCAACTTCACAGATAAATTATTTCTGGATTCCCAGAACACATTCAACGACCCAGTTCAAGTTTCACAATCTTGTATCCAGCCCAATAGACTGTGTTTGATTAGATGCACATCATCTGCCTTTCTGCTCCTTCGCACAACCCCAGAAAGGATCACTTTGTGACAATTGGATGGATATATGGTTATAAATTCAACACACAACACTCTTGCTTGTTGGCTTTCTCCAAAACCACGCAAATTCTCAGCTCCCTGCACAAGCACACAGAAAAACCAAACCAACCAAACAAAAAACCCAGAAATGTCGGTCAAAAAATTGTCTAAATTACAGCACTTCAAGCATAAAAGAAGTTCTAACTTCTTACAGAAAGCTGATGGATAATCTGTAATAAAGAGCTGAAACAAAACATAATTTTAAACAACAAACTGGTAAGTGGTTCTGAGGTAGTTCAGTGGGTTTCTGGATTGTTACATTTGTCCAATTCTCTCTCAAGGAAGATGATCCAATGGTGACATAAAGTTTGCTGTACTGAACAGCGAGGGCAAAAACACCTGACGATCCCCCCTAGAGACCAGGTCTCATCTCCCATTTAATCCACACATTCTTCATTCATCACCATTCTGATGTCCCAGTCTGGTACCTGCCCATGACTCTCCACAGAGAAGCAAACGAGCAGGCACACAGAGAGCCAGGGCCTTCGCTTTTCAGATTAACAAACCTCAGAAGAACCTCAGGAGATTATCCAAGCAATTCCCTTTTCCATGTCATACTATCAGCCTCACACATGTCATTCCCCATTAGAAACAGATAATGCTGCTCAAAATTTTCATTCTAAATAGCATGAGCTCCATCTATTTAAACATTTATTACTGTTTACACCAAATCTCCTTTGCTAGAGAATCCATTCACTATCATATTCTCAAAGGACAAGGAGAACAGTTTATCCTCTTCATGTTATTTATCTGAAGTTTTCTCCTGTCTAACCTCTGGCCATCTCAGAATACTGCTTATCTTTATTCAAAAGCTAAACTTCTTTGATTCATGCTGAGTTCAACATTGTTGCTTGTGGAGACAACAGAGGGAGAAATGCAGACACTGTACACGACTAATTCAGACAGGTACAGTCATCTGCACATGGCACAAGGAACAACTGGAACAGGAGTTTCATGTAACAACAGATCTGGATGTTACAGTGCACAAAAATGCACCTCAATTCATTTCTGTGTGGCTGGGTCAACATAAAAACAGTGCCATAAACCCAGAAGGTGCAGCACCCACAGGCGTTTTAACTGACTTAGAAATGTACACTGGTTTGTGTCTTTCCAGATAAACTGCTCTTTTGTTGCTGGCATTCCAAACTTACATGGATTTGTCTTCATACAGAATTACTCTGAAATAATCTTCAGTGGTGATTAGTCCAAAGTGGAATAGGTCACTTAGACTAAAGAACCTCCTCTGATGTTAGGGACATGTTCAGCTGTTGATAACGTGTCATTTTACAGTCATGTGCTGCACTCATCCAAGTTAACCTTCAAGTATAAACTAACATTTTTGGAAAAACACAAAGCGCATCCCTAACCAGACTATTCATAAAGCTGAAAATAATTAAAAACATAGTTTTTCCCCATAATTTTTCCTCTCACATATAAAACAATAGGATTTCTGCTCTTCAGTTTTGGTTGCTGGAGATACAGCTCATTTTCATATCATGTGTTTGAGATGTATGTTGCTCTCCCTTTTTAGTCAAGAGTATTTCAAGAGGTTTTTGGGTTTTTTTAAAAAAGGTACAACAAAAAACACTTAAAACTCAAAATTCAGAATTCCTTTTCCTTCAGGAAAAGAGGAGTCTCCAGGAGACTTGTCACAGACAAGTCTAAGTTATACGGTGGAAATACCAAGACACTCACAGAATTCTGTAAATGTTAAAACACCTCATGGCTTAACTGGGGGTCTCAGAATCTCCTCTGTAGACTGTTCCACAAAATCCCCACAAGCAGAGACTTAGAGAAGTCCATGTTGCAGTCTTTCCTCGAATTTTTAAGCAAGATGAGAAAAATTTATGGAGAGGTAAGAAAGTCACTGAATCACGCACAAAGCTTGGGTGAACAAGATCATCTCATGCAGTCAGGTATTGTCAGTGGAGATGACAGATATGAAGACACAGAAAACCAACTCAAATCATTCTGTAATTCTAAAAACATCTGCACTTCTTAAGCAAGTCTGTAAAAATGGCTTTCTCCTCCAGAAAAGGTTTTAAGTTAAAATGGGTAGAGTGGGTCTTAAAGCACCTTGATAGATACAAAAAAGGTTACATAACAATAAACTCCGTTGAAAGAGTTGAAATTCCAAACAGGTGTCACTTCAGTATTTTACCATTTGTACCAAAAATGTTGACTGTAGTGCTCTGACATGGTTATGTTTCCAACCCAAAACAAAACAAAGAGTGGATAAAGCATATTAATTGAACAGTGCTTTGACAGCACTTAGTCAAGTAAGACAAAGTTACGCTACACAAGGACTACTTGCAAGTCCTTAGATATCAGTATCAAATTATTTTATCCCATTAGTCTACAAAATCCAGAAGCTAACATCCATTCAGTAAGAGCAGTGGGATTCTAAAACTAGAATGTAACTGGTTTACAGCACAGCAGGAACATTAGTGTAATGTAACCACATTTATGGCACTTTAAGATGTCTAGTGGAGGCTAATATGTTAAAAGAATGGAAGCTGAGTCCAGAAACACTTTGACCCAAAAACATTGTTGTACTTTTGCTATCATCTGTTTTCTACTAACTGCTGAAAGCACCTGTTCTGTAACATGAGGATAAAAACAACACAACGCATTTATAAGTGCTACACTGAGCTCTGCCATGCTTTTATTCCTTGAAGAATTACATATGTAATGATTCTAGAGAGGTAAAACAAGTTTGAGGGGAAAGAGGGGCAAAGAACCCCCCACCAAACCAAATCTCTGCAGCTGACCAAGTGCACTGAAGATTAAATGAATGTTGTAGACAACTCTATTCAGGTCCTTAAAAGCATTAATGTTTGAAAAAAATTGGCTTACAGATCAGCTAGCTAAGACTGAAGCATTTAAAGATTAACTCCCTTAAAACTTTAATCACTTCAGGCCTTAACTGTCTAATCTCCAGCCCCAGTTGTCTCTTATGTCTTATTTAAAATAGGTAGTGAAATGTTCAAACATCAGATTTTCTTCTCGAAAAATATCCCTTACACCACAGTGGCAAAACAAAATAATACTAAGAGATCAGCACTTGAATTTTTAAAGTATTGCTTTTGACTGAATGTGTAATAATTTCCAGAGACTCTGCATTGGAAATTTCCAGAAGGTCAGGAGTTCTGTAAAACTTTTCTACTTTAAAATCTGGCCTACTTTTAAATGTCTTCAATTGAGTGCAACTTTGAAGACAAATGAGCTGGGTTTTGTTGGGGGATTTTTAATTGCTTTTTTCTCCCCATTCCAGCTGTGAAGCTCCAACAGAAGTAAATATCAGTTAAGATCTGGAGGTAGAGCTGTAACTCATAAATTATGTATGTCAAAATGAAGTGGAAATTTGTACAAGACCAACTAGGTCAGTCAAAATACAAATACACTTTGAAAATACCATTCCTTACTCTCATATGTTCAGGTTTTTTTGTATCTCACGTTAGCTGGAATTTGAACGTTGAATCCAATTTTTCATAAAAGACATAGTCCACATCCATTTACAAACCAATCAAAGGTGAAGAATTGCTAAGCTCCACAGCAAGGGCTGTACACAAAGAAGGAATAAGCTGATTCCAAAAGCTCCAACTCCACCTGTAGAAGGAAGCAGGCAACCTTCCAGAACCCAAAGGGATACATGCAACCTTTCTTTCTCTCTTAGTCTCATAACTTGTGTAAGTGGTCTTCAAATGGTTGTATTAAATAGCCCTTTTTACCAATTAAAAATAAATTTTATAATTTAAGTAGTTATTTGGATAGGTGATTAAGTTGTCTAGAAATATATGTTAATTTCTATACTTGCACATACTTGAAATGCAAATTATTAAATCATGATGCTACTGCTACCACCACCACCACTTACAGGGGGAAATTTCCTTCCCTGCTACTCACAGACTGCAGAAACACGTTATATCCAGTTTGAACTTCAGACAATGTACATTTCCAGGTATGACTTTCACTGGCCTCATTAAGATCAGCCTCCCAACACTGAGTAATGCAGATGACACTTAGTTTAGCTAGTTTAGCCCTGGGACAAAAATGACTTTACAGTGTAACATTACATACCAAAGCTTCCTCTGATGTATAACTAATTATGATGTCTAGAAAGTTACAGAGTGGAATTAAAACTGGATTAGAAATAAGAAAAATATGCAGAAATGTAAAGCTAACTCATTCAACCAACATATACTCAAGCATTCTTTCTACAAGCAAGAACAAGAAGTTTGATTGTCCTAATTTTAAACTGCTCTATATGTCTCAGCTGACTTTACAGGGTCATTTTTACACATAAGCTGTATCTGAAAAAACTTCTCAGAAAGAGACAGACTATGGAGAAGGATACCCAAACATGTTCATCTAAAATATTATGGGGGGCAGCTATCAGACTGGTATGTTCTAACTGCATTCTTTCAAAAAACAATGATTTAAATGCTTTTCTGAGCCAGATACTTTATTAACTTTAAGAATAAGCGTAAAACTCTCTTTACCCCTCAAAGTCAGCTTACTTCCACAGAACTGGAAGAAACTCACTCTGACTTGCATTTGTCAATAAATTACAGATGGACTGCTATTTGTCAGTAAACGTAAAGACACTCAGATTCTAAACTGAAATTGTTCCTTATATTTCTCTTGAATAGCCCACAAAAGGTTCTAGCAAATGAAGAAGAGCATTTTATTGCTTCTGAAGTAACACTCAGTATGGATGATATATATTATTAAGAAAGATCCTATCTTATTCACAGTTACATCACACCATTCAACACATGATAAAAAAGACTTCAGGCCCTTAGCAGCTGCTGTAGTGATCAATAATCCATTACAAAAGACTTCAGGTATGTTTCACAGCAGTTTGCAGGTGGCTTATCAAAGTTTCTGCTTTCAGTTATAAACAGAACAAAGTTTAAAGCTGTGAAGCCTTTAGTGAAATGGCAAATACAAAAGGTGTAAGGTAAAGCAAAACCTCTTTAGGCAATTTGAGGAGATGCAGACAAGTAGAGGTGTAAGAGGACACACTGACCAGGACCTGACAGCATCATTCCCTCAGCAGAGACTCACAGCTTTGCTCACCACTGACAACCAGAACACACACAATTTATTGAACAAGACAAATAAAAGTATTTGACCTGAATAAAATTGAATAGACTGCATTTCTGTTGAATTCTGGACAATGTGTTTACCCCCAATTTCATGTGTTTGTGACCAGAACATAGCTATCATGCTGCTCACATAAAAATACACACAGTTTGAGTAACTCTTAATCCTTTAATACAAAACACATATACACCAAATACAACATCCTTCTGTGAAGTTCAAACTGCAATTACATTTTATAATGACCCAATTCTCTACGTATTTGTGTCAAATTACCAAAACTACAAAGACAGTCAAAGGAAAAGGTGAAGTTGAGTCATCATTCCTACAGAAGATGTTCTCAAAATGATCCCTTTTCACTCAGTCAAGGGCAGGTCCACCAGGTACAGTTTTTTCCATGGGTGCCTGTTTATCAAAACTGGACTCAACAAAAATGAAAAATATTATTTGATGTGGTTTCCTTATTTAACTTTAAAATTACCCATTCAACTCCACTCTTTACATTGCCTTAATTTATGTCTCAGAAACCTGATCACATGAATTCAAGCCCAGAAGGATGGGGAGCATGCAGGGTTGGGCAAAGAGAAAAGCCCTCCAAAAAACCTCTCAGAGGATTTTTCTCTATCAGTTTTTGGCTGGAGCTTGGACTAATGTGGCATCTCTACAAGCTAGAGAGACCACAAGGGGTTCAAGAAGGCATTTTCCATCTTAAAGCACTAAAGCTTGAGGGGTGGGGGTGTGCATAGGTCTTTTCCACTATTTTGCCCTTGTCTTGTTTCATAAAATGCCATTAACAATATGAATAGGAAATAACTATTAGATCATTTAGGGACACAGTGTAGTTCTCATGCTGGAGATTTTTGAGATGAGACTGGAGAGGGTGGTAGATAATCTCAGCTACGCTTCCCTTCCCAAGAAAGGCTGGAACAAATTATGTTTCCAGGTCCTTTCCAACCTGGGCTATTCTGTGATTCTGTGATCTGGGAATGTATCCCCCATTACATGCCAATACAAATTACCCCATTCAACCTATCTTATTTGGAAAAAAACCCAAACAACTAGAAAAACCCCACAAATGTCTAAATTCTCAGGCAAAGAATTCACTTTACAAAAGAGCTGAGATCATCACCAATTATCAGCTGAAGGTTTTCACAGCAGAACTACCTTTGACAGAAAAAAAGATTCAAACATCAAAACTCCCTTCAATCCTATCATTAAGCAGGAAAAGCTCTGGTCCTTTTCCTTTGTGAGAACACAGCGAAGAGAGCTTGACGTGTTTTTCAGATACAAACCATTGCTTTTTTTTTTTTTTTTTATTGAACAGAAACCATATAATTCCATGAAGATCTTTCAAAGGAGAGGAAGTACATTTAAGAGGATATTAACTCAAATTTCTCATAGAACTAAGTGCTATTAATAAATATGTCTCTATTAATATTAATAAATATTAATAATATATATTTATAAATATGCTATTAATAAATATTACATTATTAATAAATGTTACATTTGTCAACTATTCTATTCTTACCTTTTTTCCCTGTCTCTTTTTCCTTAAGGTTTGCCTATTACCCCCTTAATGATATTAAATCTGCCCTTAAGGTGACAAACAGAACATGGTAACGCAGCTTTTCTTCTTTCCTTTCCATGAATTAATGTTGATTCTTGTTTGACTCATCCAAAACTTTGAAAAAAACTTCCTGCCAAAATCTGACTTTCATAAGTGATTTACTTTAGTACTTGATCTTTGCAGTATCTCTAACTCCTCAATCTTCGTTAACTAAAATTTTATTTAACACACTTGGAAAGCAGATCAAACTTGACTGATTCTGCCAACTGGCTGAATCGATGTTCTTAAATTGTCAGATTTTGTTTTATTTCGAAAGTTTAAAGTCTTAATGGCTTTGCCTAATGAGTCATTTGAGAACTGATACAGAAATAACGTTTTGTCCCACCAAAAAAAAAAAAATCTTTCTTTGGAAGGGTGTTACTTCTAGTGCTAAAATCCTACAATTAAATGGGAGCTAACACCTGGGCACAGATTAAGATTCACTGCTTTAAGAGAAGCTGTGCTTGTTTCTTTCCCATCATCCCTGGAAGTCAGACCGTAGCTTTCTCTGAGCGAGGTAAGGCAGCTCTGTGTGTCAGACCAAACCTTACCACGACTCGGCCTCTGGGGAGGTTTGAGACGAGATCCACCCTCCTGGCTGAACCTCAGCGCTTCCCCCGTTTCTGCAGAGCTCTGCACTGCCAAACCCGTGTTGTGCAAGTGCACCACAGAGGCTGCAACTCCCCAGCACGTGTGTGAGGAACCGTGCTCAGCCCAGTGCCAGGGCACGGCGAGCCCCGAAACCCCGGGCTGATGCCAGGCTGTGGAGAAATGAAGCCACAGAGCCAGAGAAAACGAGCGCCCGGCCGCCTGCGCCAGCCCAGGGAGCGAACAACGCACCTCTGCTGCGCCAGGGAGAGAGCAGCCAACAGCAGCATCCCCTTCCCTGCCCTTCCTTCATGGAGACACAGCCCGTGGCACTGGCATGGAGCGCGGAGCTGAGCACTGCAAGGTGCCACTCTGGTAAAGGCCTGCTCCGTTTGCTGCATCTGTGCGATAAACTCGGTGAGGAGTCGGTGTCTTTGTCCTCTGCTGCTGATCTTGCCCCACAGTACAAAGACTCCTATTGCAACACTTCCCACAGGCCATCTCCTCCTCTAGCTCATCCTGTCCCAGAAGTTACCAAGTTCACAGCAGTAAAAGTTTCACTCTGACTTCTCAGAAACCGAATTTCAGAATATGACAACAGTCCTTAGTTTCTCTTCAGGATTTTTAGAGAGATGCTGAGTGAATCCTTGATCCAGATGAGTAAGATAAACCTTTTCATTGCATCCCACAATAAGAGACCAAGGAAGGGAAAGAAGCAGCATCTTGGGAATTCTCTATTTAAAATAGATCCCTGCACACCAGCCTTGCTGACCGTTTTAATAAATCCAGTTTATTGGGATACTATAGTGTTTTTTGTTTTTAATCTACATTGTAATTATTTGAACATGTCAATGAGAAGTCATCTGCCATCTGAAGGATGCTCACAAAAACCCAGGGGCACAAATAAGCATTTCTTTTAAACACACAGTTTAAAATTTTGCTATAGAGGTTTTATATATTCTAGGAATATTTACTCAGCTGTACATACCAGAACAAATTATCTTCTGTTAGCCAAAATTATTGTTCTTAAACCTATTATTTATCCCCTCTGCTCCCATAATTTCTACCCCTTCCCTGTTGCATTAAATAATACAGATCATTACATGAAGGCAGATGTATCTTCCAACTGCACGTGAAAGAAATTCTAAAAATTGCAAAATGTAATGCAAACTTACCAACTCTATTCCCTGCGGAAAAGGAGTGTCTTCCCAGTCCTTCTGAGGAAATCTTTGTATTATTTTCCCCAAACCTTCTGTTGGTCCTGCTGAAAGATAAAATTCAATTACTTAAAGGCAAACTGGTAGAATTAAAATCACCACACATTTGAGAATATTTTCAAAATACACCCAATATTAGTACGTTTTTTGACACAAGAGGCAGAACAGGCTCCTCAAATGTGTCTTGCAAGTCATATAATAAATACGATCTTAACATTTTCCAGCAGTAACACAGGAATCACTACATGAAATGAAGCCACGAGCTGCATCCAGCCTCTGCCTCTCATGCACGTTTTCAAAATGATTATTGATAATTCCAGTCTCTCTCTACAAACAGCAGTGAGTTAAAAACTAATAAAATGGATAATGTGATATTTAAAAAAGAAAGCAAAAGTTTCTCAAGAAGCAGTCTTCCAAAAGAAGCCTATAGATTGAATTAAGTCTACAGATTAAACCTCCACATGGATTTATCCAGGACACACTAGTTCCTTGCCAGTATTTCTCACTGGTTTCCTTGGACAAGTCAGCAGTGATTTTCCACACAGAAGGATGTGAAGAAAAGCTGGCAGTTTCTGATAACTTTTCTGATGCAACTGTCTTCTTTTTTTACCCGTTCCTTTTTTTGGAAGCAACAGTGCTATAGATTAATTTTGGAAACACCACAAATACACCACAATTGTAGTGCTGTGGTGCAATTGCATCATCCTGAATGGCACAGGAATGCACGTACAAACAGGACTTTTGCTCTTCGCATTCTGAAGTCCTGCAGTAAATATTGAAAAAATCATAATTTTTTTTTTAATGAATTTTAGCTAGGGGATACACCAGAGATGAATATGGCAAGATGAAAACAAAGTGAAAAGATTCCTAAATCATTGAATCAGAGAATATCCTGTGTCAAAAGGGATCCACAAGATCATGGAAGCCCAAACCCCTGCAAAGCACCATGCCCAAGAGTCACACCACATGTCCCAGAGCATTGTCCAAACGCTGCTTGAGCTCTGTCAGGCTGGTGCTCTGACCACTGCCCTGGGGAGCTGCTCCAGTGCCCAACCACCCTCTGGGGGAAGAACCTTTCCCTAGTATCCCATCTACACCTCCCCTGACTCAAGTTCAGGCCATTCCCTTGGGTCCTGTCACTGAGCACCAGAGGGAAGAAATCAGTGCCTGCCCTTCCTCTTCCCCTCACAAAGTTGTAACTACAATGACCCCCAGGTCCCTTTCCACAGAGCTGCCCTCCAGGGTGTATCATTCTTCAGTCTGTCCATACATCAATGGAAAAGCTGAAATCTGCAACCATTTAAAATATTTTTTAATAGCTGACACATCATATCCAATTGAATCATCTTTTCTCTAAAGCTGTATCACAAAATTTTGAGATTAACCATTAAAATTGTTAAACATTTTCTTGTCAAATTCTCAAAGCTGTACTTCAATGTTATGAAGCAGTCCAATTTATGTATTACTAGTAGCAGTCCATATGTGTTGCCTCCTCTGCAGACACCCAGGCAGCAGCAATGAATACATTACTCTCCTGGCTTTACCATAAAAAACAATTTTCAGTCTGACACAACTCAAGTCTGCTAGCATAAATCAGTGTTACAGTGAAAAAAAAAAAATAGGCTTCCTCTAAGCTTCCTGCTAACTTACAGTTTGAGTTTGCAGCTGTCCTAAAACCCACAATACAAGATGTTTAGGGAGAACCAATCTGATGGGTTAGTAAGAAGCATCTTCTCCAGTTTGTGCATATTTACACCTAATGTTCTGTGATTGTCTCTTGGAAATAATCTAGGAACAGATGTTATTGGGACAATGGACATACAAACTACAGGCAGTAAACTCCCAACAGCAACCTTGCTCCCAAGGCAGCACACACTGGGATTCCCAAGGACAGCCTGCTGGAGAACTGCAATCACACGGGGTTAGCTATGAGTTCTAAGTCTGAGATCAGCAAGTTAAAAGCCAAAGGAAGTATCATATTATATTACAGAGAAGCTGCAGAGATGCTCAGAAAGCAGAGCTAGGATGTGCCAGAAACCAAGGAACAAATACAGACACAGCTACAGCTGCAGTTTTTGTAAGGAAAAGCAGCTCCCTATCTATTAGCCTGTAATACCTGAACAGGGTCACCAGTCACTGATTCCACTGTTTGATTCCACTGTTTAAGATCAAGTGTTCCCCTCATGTACTCTATCAAAGCATCTTCTATTGAATTATCATTCTTCTGCCCTACACCATTTCATCTCAACATCATTCCAAAATTAGGAGGCATAAACAGAAAGGCTTTATCATTCCCTCCCTAAACAGCTCCGGGAAAAGCAGACAGTCACACACCTTCTCTCTAAAGGCAGGCAAAACCACTGCTGCATCCCTGCCTTCTTCTCCAGGCATCCAGTCCCTCTTTCCATCTTTCATGTAAAGAAAGAACAGAACAGCTACATTTTCAACTAGATACTGTAGGAATTGGTACGTATTTTGCTGTCAGCATGCAATGAACAGCCTTCACCCTCCTCTGTTTTCCTCTTAGCCTTCACCTCTGGTATCCCGTTCGGAGAACTTGTCTTTCCTTCCATTCATTTATGCAGCCACCTACTCCATAATCACTACTACTCTTTTCTTCACCCCAAGGGGACTGTTCCTTCATTGACTCAGTGTCAGAACTTCTCCCCTTGTTGAGTTAAAGTCTCAAATTACCTCGTTATCTGCTTATCCTAAGTCATATCTCTGTCAAATCTCTTCTTCCTCCAGTTGTTCTAGGGCTGGCAGGTGGCACAAAGAAGAAACAGCAAACAAATGCATCCAAGGCAGCAGTGAGCACAAACACCCTCCAGGCAGAGCACAGCCTGGGACTGAGAGGCCAACAGCAAGAAAGTGCAGAAGGACTGAGCTGAACAGAGATATCCAGACTTCCTGGAAAAGGAAGTATCAAAGAATTACAGCAGCAAACAGTCCCTGCTATGTATAAGCTCCCTAAGTTTCTCTGTGGGAACACAGGTGACTTTTTTAAACTCTGAATCCAGTTCACAAAAGACTGAGACCTCTGACACTACCAACTACATTTATAAATAATGACATCCAGGAAAGTAGCTCAAAATTTCTTCTACTTCATCATGTTCTGAAGCTATCAGTCCTTTTAGTTGTCTTTTTACTTGACTGCTACAAAGACCTTCCCTACATTACAGTATAGGAAGCTCTTAATTCAGAATTAAGAGATGTACACATCTTTTTTAAAGTTTTTAATATTCTCTCCTTTATGTCAAAAGGTTATCAGGTTTTTTAGGTTACTTTCCTTAGAAGGCCAATAATTCTGGCCACCAGTGTTAGAGTTTACTGCATGTAATTCCATTTTGCTTTCAAGAAGGATTCTAAACCTCCACAGGAATTTACCTGAAGAAAATAATGTGCTTCTGAACATTTTCTGAAAGCCAGACTGAACTTCTTATGTTGCCTGAACTTGCACTTCAGGTCACCTCTGGGATCCAAGGGAAATCACTCTACACATCACATGGAGCACCTCCCTCCAAGAGGTGCAGCAACACATCCCTCCTCATGTCCCCAGAACCAGCCTGTTTCCACTGCTGGGCAAACACTTGAAAACCAAAAATGCTTTCTATCTACCTCTAGTTCAGGCACAACTGATTTGGTATCCAAGTTCTCAAAAAATTTAGAAAAGGATCCTTTCCAGAACAGCTCACAGAAGCCTCACAAACATTCCAGGTATTAAACTTAAGGCCCACAGCAGTGAAGTTGACTCTTCAGGAAATCATCAACTTAAATACAGAGAAAGATTAAAATTTTTAAAAAGTTTATGGAACAGTGCATGAAGGACGTGTCATAGAAATGCAACATTTTAAAGGGAGAAAAAGGGAAGTGAAGAGTTCTGTGTTCAAGATATGAGCATTAGAAAAGTATTTACAACCATCAAATATGAGTAAAAAAAATACGAACAAAACACCAACAGAAAAAGCAACGTTAATCCTTTGACAGAAAAGTCCTGTGATACAGATTTACAAATCTACTTATAATGCATAAAATCTAACTATTTCACATGATTTCTAAAGCCAAACACAATACAGATAGATGGGAAACGCTCTTTCCATCCCACTAAAATTTGTTTTGGCTTAGGCGGGGGACTGATGGTTTTGGTTTTTAAAATGAATCTGCACTCCTTCAAAATTAGGGCAATTCTTCAGGATCTCAGAGTTTTCTGTGTTTGCAATCACGAGGTAGAATTCAATTATTATTATTTATCAATTAATTGATAAATTTGAAAAAGAAACAAAAATTATTCTTTTCAGTTACAGAAGTTACTGAACTGCAAGTTGCCTTCTTTGTGGAAAGTTTCAACCCAGGAGCACTTGAAAGAATCTCCTGTGCAAGAGAAGACCCAGCAGCTGCACTTCCTTTAATAATAAACCAAATCCAGTACAATATGCTCACCAAATTTTCCCAATACTTTATACTGCAATTACCGTTGATTCTCTGTTGACATTTTTCAATCCAACCAGCAACATAACAGCAGAATTGCAGTAAGTCCTTAAATCCCATGGTTTGGGGTGAGGGGGTGTGGACATTATCTGCCTTCAGCTGACTTTTATTAAATTATCCAACTTTCAGCAGAGCAGTTATGACTGAAGATAACATTATTCAAGAGGTGGTTACAACTCAACACCCAAGTAAATTTGCATTCTTGACTGCTTTAGCACAACAGGAAGAAACAGAAAAATATCAGGTCCTGGGATTTCAACAACAACTATCAATTATTTCAATATATGCTACTGATAACTGCTGACAACTTTGCAAAAATATTGAAGCCACATGAGGAAAAACAAGTAAAAACATGCTTCAGATTTTCCAATTAATAACTGCAGATTTTGACCACATTCCCTTCACTTTGTATCTAGTCTTCTTTCAAGCCACTTTTATTAATTCTTAACACTTAAAGGACATTCCCTCAGTATCCAAGTGAAATTCCTATTAACTAAAGCTAATTAAACAAATGTGACACCACATTAAAAACATGCACACAGTGAACATCAGCAGTAACCTCCTCAGTTAGTGCCTGATAGTATCTGCTTTACAGACCTACCAAGATTTCAGAGGTTTTAAGAACATTAGGAAGGATTTCTTCATGGAAGGGATGATTAGACACTGGAATGGGCTGCCCCACTGGTGGAGTTACTGTCCCTGAAGGTGTTCAAGGAATGACTGAATGTGGCACTCAGTGCCATGGTCTGGTTGACACCGCGGTGTTGGGTCAGAGGTTGGACTTGATGATCTCAAAGGTCTTTTCCAGCCTAATTGATTCTGTGATTCTGTGAACTGTCACTCATTAACACTGACACCTTGTTTTTAAACTGGAAAAACAGTTTATTCCAGCGTCAATGCCTTCAGATAGCCACAGGCAGCAGGAAGGACCTCCATCATCAATAAAAGGAATTTTTGTCTTTTGGTATGCTTTCAAATAATGTGCAATCTGCCCAAAAACATGGTGGAAAGCTCATTGCTAGCACTGCTCACTGAATTCAAACCAATCAGACAGAAACTTCTGGAGGTTTTTGAAGCCACTTAAACTCAGATGCACTATAGACATCACTCAGACAACAAACTACTTAATACAGTATTTGTGTGTGTGAGCAGAGCATGGGCTATCACTGCACATTCACAGTGTGCTCCACATAAAACAGGAATTGATCTCATTATTAATTATATATACAAAACATGCCTGGCAGTAACAAGAGACAGATTTCCAACAAAACTACTGCCATTATTATTATTACTGTTGTTGTTATTATGATTATTAAACACTCATATTGTTATCTTAATAAAGTTATTCCTACAAAAGCAAAACTATTCCTAGATTTCAACTGAAGTATTTTGCAATTTTTTTCTTTCATTTTGTAGCAAGGTTTTGTCACATAAACTGAAGTACAAAAGTTGTAAAGACACTGCAGCCATTTTCAAAACTGTAATTTTACACATACAGCAATTAATTGCATTTCCATTTTCACTAAAGGTGCCAGGTTAAAACAATCATTATCACCCTCACCCAACAGTTTTTCTACCTTTAAGATGGCTTAACTCTTTAATCCCTTAAGAATCAAAGTTGACCACAAAATAGATTAGGCTTCAAATTTTTAGACATTACATTCTTGTTCCTGTACAGTACATACACATAGTGAATTGCCAAGATCAAACTCAACATTTCAGCCTGTAAGAATTCTGAACAAGCAGTCTATACCTTAAGCTACTAAGGGAAAAGGAACTTTTCTCCCCAGCTTACTTCTTCTGTGCTGCCCTCTTTCTCCTTCTCCTTTTCCCATCTTTTTCTTTAAACAGTACAAACATGCAACACATTAAAATTCTGGCACAATTTGCTGGTTCCTGAACCCTAGTCCCCTAAACTCCCTTCTTATATAAATCTTTCCCCATGAAAGGTCACATGCCATCTCTTGCTCGCCCTTGAAATTCCAGAAGCGAGCTGTTAATGCAACTTACATTCCAAATTAATGAGGACTGTGATAAACTCTGTCTTTTCACTTACAAACCCCTGATAAAAATGCATTTGAGCACTAAACATTGTTAACATGCAAAGCTTTGAATGGAAGCACTTTGGTCATCTGTTACAAAAGGTATAATTTTCAGGCCTGAAGAAGAAACATATAACAGATCACAGAGAAAGAACATCAGTAGTTATGCCATGGAAAATAGTTTAAAACTATCACTGTAGATCCCACATGTAAAGGTAATAAATAATTTCAAGTATTCAGAAGTACAACTTCACATGTTCAGAGTTAGGAACGTACTGTCACTGTGAAAGATGCACAGACAGGTGGCAGAGCACAATACCTCCGATCCTTTTCAAAACAGGAACTAGTGCTAAAGACATCACTAAAATCTGCTCTGAAGCTAAATCGTTTTCATATCAAGGTTCTTAACCTGAAAACAGAAGAAATCTTAAACTATTCAGGATTCTTGTCACTTCTGGGTGTTTTGGAAATGCTTTTCATGGAAGTATGAAGACAACTCATGTTCCATCTTGGGAACAGAAATGTACCTGAGGCTTCCCTGTACCTTATAAAACATCACTACAGAAATCTTGATGCCAGAAGACAGAAAATACTACAGAAGATATCCCCATTTTAACTCAGTCCCTATAGAGAAGTCACAGCTGAAACAAGAGTGAACAAGAAGCCAAAGGAGAGCTAATATTAAACACCTAGGAAAAAAAGTATTTCTTTGATAGGCCTAAAATACTTGAAATTCTGAAAAAATCTGTCCAACCCTCACCTGCACATCACCAGCCATGTGCATCTTAAAGTTTGAAGTAGCCTGGACATGGAAGTTTACATAAAGAGCACTTAATTCTGATTTATTCAAGAGAATAAAGATTTTATTGCAGCCTAATGGCCACAAAAGGTTAAACAAAATGCTGGTAAGTTTAGGAAGATGGAATGAACACGGGCTTCCCACAATGACTATTTGTACAACTGGCACAACTCAGAGTCAGTTCATCTTAATCAGGTCAAAGAGATGCATGCAACAATCCCGGGAATTTGAACGACAGACGTTCTGGAGGCTGGCCATATTATCAAGGATGCAACAAATAATGGGATAAGACGATCCTCAGGCTCTTTTCTTTGTAAACAGGAAAAATTTGTTAAACTTAGTGGGGAAAAAAAAGTAGCATTTCAATCTCTCCCCACACGTACTGGCACTGCAGTCAGGACTACCTGAAATACTTGGGATGGTTCAAAAACCTGAATGTCTTGATATTTATTTGATTTTGGTACTTTTGTGATTTGCAGAGCACAGAGAAAGGGATCTACACCCCAAGGATGTACAAGAAACAGGCTCAGTCAATACCACCCATATCTTAGATTGGCAGTTTATTTGCAGGATCATCTGCCCCACTATTGCAGTAGATATTCTTCTAGGCAGGTCAACATCTTCCTTGCTCCTGGCTATCAGAAATCATTCCTATGCTTTGTAAATAAAGGAGAGGGAAAAAAAAAGCTTGTATTTTTAGCTTGTATTTTCATTACATTAAATTAGGAGGGAGAGGTGGGAATATGGCAAAAAATGCCATATCTCATTCCACTAAACCAATTGGTGTTTCTGCTGAAAGGAGGTCAGCCACTGGTACACAGATAGGAAACCTCTAAAACAGATTTTCTAGGGAAAATCACATTTAAGGATGAACTTCATCCACTGAAGTTGTATTAGTGCCAAGTGAAATGAAAGCAGATAAATACCATAAAAAGCAGAAGAGGAAGGAAATGGAGAAAAGGGAAGCAGAATGAAGAGGAAGAAGAGGGAATAAATAGGGATGTTACAGTAATCACCACAGGTTAGAGGCCTATTTAGCTGCTGCAGCAGTGTCCCTCTAATACTGCTCAGTGACACAACACAACAGCACTGGCTGAGGGTGCACACAGTGATCTGGTCAGCCAAGACTCCACCAGCATCTAACCCTTCTGAAGAAACGTGCCAAATGCAACAAACTCAGTATTACCCTTGGAAAACTGTCAGTCATGCAAAGTGCTGCCTCATGCTGAAAGCCATGTTTGAGAGCAAAACCTTAGTGACCAGTGGCAACGAACTCACTGACACTTTTCAAAGTTCTGTAAAAAGTTACTTGGTTTTGCTGCTGTTGCATCTCTCATCTTTCAGAGCTCATGTGGGAACTTCTGCAACAGCAGGAACTGTCCTTTATGAAGCTTTCCTGGCCTACATCTACGAAGGTGCCAGTTTCTCCTGAAGAACCCCCTTCACCTTCACACCATCGTCCTCCACATTTCCCCAGCATTCCAATTCCCACAGCACTTTATCTGGATAAGTTACTGATACAAATAATGCAGCTTGGCTGTAACAGCTGCACCTCAGGACTCTTCCTTCCAAACAGAAGTTTGGGACATAACACACTCCTGGACAAACACTGTATTTTTGCTGGGTGGGCAGCAACGTGGTTTTGCAAAAGCCTTAAAAAAAAGTAACAGACAAGAAAACAACAATGAATGTTAAATCATTTTCAAGTAACTCCCTACCCAATGGTTGGCATAATATTCAAGAAATTGGAAAAAAACTTGGGCAGCTGGCAGGGAGAAAGTTTCCTGCTCACCAACAATTCCCCTTCTTGTTTGCAAACAAATCACTTTTGCCAGCCTCTGCATAGGAAGGGAAGATCAGACTTCAAAATAAACACTCTATGTTAAACAAACAGTCTTTTGAACACAACGAACTGAAAAAGACTTCCCAGATGTCTTGGAGAAAATATTTGTTATTTATTTTCAAGGAAGGTATAAAAATCAGGATGCCAAAACCATACTCAGCTTTGTACTCTGAATCAATGTCTTAAATATTTAAACAAAAAAAAAAGAAAATTTAGGCAGTTTCTCAATTTCAACAAATTATGTTTACTGTCCAGCTTTAAAAATAACCCTGTTCTATTTACTAAATATTATTACTATTTTAAATAAGTTATCTTCCTTCTAAAACTATCCTTTGGAACTATCTTATATGATACACCAAGTGAATAAAAAAAGCTCCACTTTGAAATTTCCTGAACATAACTGTAAGATTCTAATTTTACCAAAACAATTTTACATTTTCAATATTCTTATTTTAACATATTAATCAGCACCCGTTTCAGCATAGAAAATTTGAATACATTAAAAAAAACAGCCCATACAAATACTTCTCTTATACCTTTTTTTACTTTTTGTATGGTTGTTTTTTAAACAAAACACAGATGGCAAGGTTAGAATCAGATTTCAGATATTTACACTCCAGAGATGTAAGTAGCTGTAACTGTAATCTGATTTTGTGGAGTATAAAGAAAACCTATTCAAACTCTAAAATTCAGCAAAGAAACAACTTCAGAAAAAGATTTTCTATATTTACTCTTAAAGAAGTCTGTTCATGTCCTAAAACTTATTTTTCTAAATCACTTTATAGGAGTACAATAGGTAAGGGAGACTACCTACAACAGTTCTTCTGTATTAGTATTTATTTACAGGATTCATGAATATGAAGATTCAGGTCTAAATGCAATACTTAAAACATACCCTGAACATGCTGAAACACTTGGTTTACTTTTTATTTTAAGTACAGTCATGTTTTATCCTCTACTATGGTTTGGGGTTTTTTTCCTATTATGTAACTTTTTTTTCCAAGGAGTAGAGTATGCAGAGATAATCTGGGGCCATGGGGTGGGAATCCCACATTTATCATTTTACTGAGTGTACACTGTTTGTTCAGATACACAGAATAACTTCTGGAAGTGTCTAATCATGTTTGGTGATAGCCAGAAAAAGTCATAATTAGACCTATAAACGGCACAATACAGATAACAATACCAAACAAAATTCAGGCCCATTCAACTGTATATGGAAATATGCTACCATGCTCTATTGAGAATGTTAATAATATGGTTTAGGGGTTGTTTGAAATCCTCCTCACCCACACTTGTGTCAAAAAGCCAGTATGAAGACAGATTCTTTCTTATGACATCCTGGGGGACAATGAAAGTCACGTGACAAAGTAAAAACTGAAATGATGCTCAAAGTAATTTCAAGTGCCATCTACAGTACCATACTAAATTATTCATTTTGAAAACCCATATATCTAATCAGGAAATTAAAATTTTACTAAGCCCTTTCAGGGCCTACAAAATATAGGGAAGTTGCAGACTAAATTCTCTTCAAAAAGCCTGAAAAAGCTTCCTAATATTGTGGTTCTATTTTCACTTTTAAAAATGCTCCATAACAACTTAAAGTAAGGAGAAAAAAAAAACAAGTCAAAAAACCAATTAATAAAAAACCCATGAAAAACCTGGATGAGGTGAGGAAGAACAAGTAGCACTGTGAGCAACAAGCTGCTGAGGCCTGAACTCCTAAAGGCCTTGATCCCACCCAAAATCTCAGTCTACGGCTCTGCTAAATTTTTCCTGCCTATGTAACATCTGCTCCACAGCAGTCTGGTGTGCAACACCACTGTTATCACACTGTAAACTTTGAATACTTGTACGGTTCTACTACTGGGTCTACCTTCTTCCCAAAAACCTGTCAGAACTCAGTGCTCTCAGCATCTCCTGACCCTGAGCTCTTCAGCTCCAACAGGATATCTTCACCCTCCCCCTGGTTTCCTAAGGAAATGAGGTTTCTGCAGGGCAGACTGCATCAGTCCAGCAGCTTCCACTCCCTTCAGCTCTCAGCTATACACACACTTACAATAAAGCAGGAATACAAACCATTAAATATATCACTGAGTTGCTACTCAATTCAATCCATCATCACACTTTTTTTTATATTGCTTATTCTAAGATCTGAGTAGGGAAAAATTATTTTACAGAGACAGTGTCTTGAGTTCAACAAGTTCTTCCAAAACTGATGTATATGCCAACAGAAAAATATTAGATCTGACCAGTTTGGGAGAGTAAGAGTAGTAGTAGCTGGATATAAAGAGAGGAATAAGCATACACGAAGTTTGAGGTTGGGTCTTGTGTTGTAAAAGATGTGTAAACTCTTGGACAAAGACATTTTAAGGCAAACAATGAGACTTCCCCTGAAGCTCACATTTGTATCCAATGGTCTGAACAAGTGGTTTTCTTTGAGGGAGGGAGTCACAGAGTTCAAACACAGTCAGAAAGTAAAGAGCTCTGAAATGAAATGTCTCATAAAAAGTATTTGGAAAGAACATTCCAAAAGGAAAGACAAAGGTTTCATGCCTATTGCATCTTGAAATAAAAAGTGGAAACAATGACAAGCAAATGAGTTCTCAAAAGCTATGTAAAGCTACACACTTTCCCTGTTAACAATCACTAACAGGAACATAAATGTCTTTTGCTTAAAAAATTACAACGGTTTGTATAACATCATTTAGACCCTGTCAGGAGGACTTCAAGTAAATACTCAGATTGCAAGAGGAGTCTTATTCTTACCACATTCTATCTCTGGAAAAAGATAAAATTAGATTACCAGTGTGAATTATCACCTGAAAATTCTGCTGATGAGAACAAATGTCATTGTACAAGACCAAATGTGTCTTCTCAAGCGTTGACTTGTTTCAAAGGCACCAGAGAGTCGGATATATCTAATTAACAGGGAATGCAATGTTGCAAAAGAGTAAGCAAAGCACTTCGCAGAGCTGGCTGATAACTGCATTTCAATGTAGGGCTCACCAACACACAGACCCATGATAAGTGAGCAGAGAGGACAGTTTTGAGAGACAAAAAGACGATTCTGGAAAGTTTTCCATCCCATGAGGAAAAGCAAGCACAGCACCAAAAGACAGTTCTAACTATACCAAGTTCATATATAAGAATTAGGCTCAATTTTTGAAGACTAGTCTTTGCTACAAAGCAGACATCTTTTTTCCTGTTTTAGACTGAATACATACAACTCCAAGCACCAACAGAGGCTGGGCAGAGAATGGATTGGGAGCAGCCCTGAGGAGAAAGGACTTGGGAGTGTTGATTGATGGGAAGCTCAACATGACCCAGCAATGTGCACTTGCAGCCCAGAGAGCCCAGTGTGTCTTGGGCTGCATTAAAAGGAGAGAGGACAGCAGGGCACAGGAGGGGAATCTGCTCCTCTCCTCTGCTCTCCTGAGAACCCAGCTGGAATACAGCATCAGCTCTGGGGCCTTCAGCAAAACAACATGGACCTGTTGGAGTGAGTCCAGAGGCCACAAAGGTGCTCAGAGGGCTGGAGCAGCTCTCCTGTGGAGAGAGAGACTTGGGGTTGTTCAGCCTGGAGAAGCGAAGGCTCCAGGGAGACCTTATAGCACCTTCCAGGACCCAAAGGGGCAACAACAGAGCTGAAGAGGGGCATTTTGCAAGAGCATATAGTGACAGGACATGAGGGAATGGCCTTAAACTGCAAGAGAGCAGGTTTAGATTAGATATTAGGAAGAAATTCTTTACTGTGAGGATGGTGAAATAGGTTACCCAGAAAAGCTGTGGATGTCCCATCCCTGGAAGTGTTCCAGGCCAGGTTGGATGGGACTTTGAGAAACCTGGTCTAGTGGGAGGTGTCCCTCTCCATGTTGGGGGTATTGAAAGTAGATGACCTTTAAGGCTTCTTCCAACTCAAACCCTTCTAGGATTCTATGATTCTTAAGGAGAGTCAAGGGGAAGGAATGCAAGAACGCACTGTTTTGAATATAGAAAGTAAAGGAAGGAAAAATGTAAGGTTCAGATTTAATATGCAGTGCTTAGGTACTCATAAGTAAGCAGGAACTACCAGATAACATCCCTCAGCTTTCATTTTCCCCAAATTCGCTTGACCTTACAAACCTTAATAGGTGGGATCCTTTCAGTTAGAATATAGCAGCACATGCTGGTGCACAGATCCAATAGTGATTACTGATTTTTTTGTTTGTTTTTTTTTTGTTAGAGGAACAGAATCGTATCAGCTTCAGGTCTGAAACATTTTACTTCTGGTAACTTTATATAAAAGAGTGGCATCTGGGTCATCTACTACAGTTCCTAAAAAAAAAAGCTTTATTTCAAATTTCATAATGATAGCTGCAGTGTTGACTGAGGTGCTTCATTAGATATAAAATACCTATCCCACACCAACTGCAGATGCAGCCCTGAACCTCAGGGCAGAAAACTGGGTATGATCCAGCAGTGGCCACACCATGAGGTGTAAGAAAAAGTATCCATGAGGCTCTCCTGTCACAGGTGACTCACAGAGACAGAAGCTAATAGCTCATGACTCCCACTTTTCCTTTTTTTGCCTACTAAATACATCATTATCTTGGACCATCATATTTAAAGAGAGACTTTAATTTTCAAGTTTTTGACTACTAATTTCTCTTCAGCCTAACAGCTGCTCCCAAATGACATTTTCCTTGTGCCAGATGTCAAAACACAAAATTAATGTTTGAACTTATAAAATACTTTCCATCATAGTATCACAACACTCCTAACCAAAGACAGATGACCTGTCAAAACAGGGACATCCCCATTTTATACTCAATGAAAGATTAATTACTGAACACCAAAAATGACAGCACTACAGCTACTTATGTACAACTGCAATATCTCCACTAAGGGTTTAAGTCCCTGTGTCCCCACACAGATAAACTCTTACAAAAGCCATTTTTATTAATTAGTATTATTGCCACAGAAAACAATTCTTGCCATAACCTGCTCTCAACTGTGACCTAATAACAGAGATTCTTTAATAAATAATTCTCTTTAGTTTTGTGGTATTCTTATGTAGGCCACATATAGAACATGGAGAAGAATTCAGTGCTATGACAGGCACTACACAGTGATGCTCCAAGATTTTTGGTTATGCAGAAGTTTTGAAGAAAACATCAGCCAGGAACACTCTTACATGCTTCTGAATTCCTACCAGGATGTAAATTAAATGACCTGATATGAATTCTAACTCACAGAAAGCCTCATGATTCATTTACTTGACACAGAATAAGGCAAATTATTGGGATTGAAACCAACTTCAACACTCTATACATAATATCAGGAAACAACACGAATGGAATAACTCCACTGGAAGTTTACTTATCAAGAACCAGAACCTAAGCAGTGCTCATGCAGTGCTGAATACCTTGTCACCTGAGTATGGAGAACATTCCAACACACAGTAAGAAATGCATTCAACCAGTCTTGGAAAATAAGGCACATAAATACATATGAGAGACCACAAGGCTAAGCAAGGCCTTGAATTTTCTCTACACTTTCACATAAATATCAAAATTTTCTCACCTATATAAAAAGAAATGGATTATCAGTGACATACACGGTCTTTCCTTGGGCTGGAAAGATTTGCAACAGTGGAACCAGAAGAACATAAATATGGCCAGACACCCTGATGTAATTGGGAGTGTATCCAAGAATGTTTGGCTGCAAACTCATTAAGGAGCAAAAGAGCCTCCAGTTGCTGTAGGAAGAAAAACAGATTGATACCCTTCTTTCTACATTTTAATTAGGACCTGCTGCTCATGGTTTAGAAACAAGACATCTCAAATTTACATATGAGAGTTTGAAGCTTCACTTGGGTGAACTGCTGGCACGTGAATTTCCATGTACCTATCCCAAAACCCAATTTGCTTATGAAAACAGAAATGACTGCATTAGGTTACCTGTCAGTCTGGTATTAGGTACTGAGGTTGCCCACCCATTTCCAAGAGTGCAGAGCCCCACAGCATTGATATAAAATGCCTCTTCCATCCAAGACCACAGACCTTGCACAACATCACTGAAAATGAGCTTCCCAACTGTCACGAAACACATCTGATGTCACTTTTTTGGAGGATTCGGGGAAGTTCAAGTGCTGAACAGTATTAGCACAACAAATCTGAATGATGTTGACCCACTCACCAAAGGAATGCTTGCCAGAAGGACTCAGAACGATTCCAGATACTTCAAGTCATCTGAGGTAACATTTGGTGCAATGAGTCACATAAGATAAATAGGTCGTCTATTTTAGAAGGAGGACATACTGATTTACCATAGTGGTTAGCTGAGTATGCAATCACAGAACCAAACCTACAGACTGGTATCAGTTTTATAGGAAATAGACCTCTCCTCACACAGGAATCAAGAAGACATCCAGTTACTCCACAACTTGCACTGGTACAGTGTTTAAGCTTTTGCACAACAGCCAACTCCACAGACCAGTATCATCTAAGTCTCTTAACAACTCCTGAAGAAATGCCCTGAAGACAACTTGGAAGAATAAGTAATTCTGTCTGGTTTCAGTGGGCAGGAAGTCAAAGAGGAACAGCTTGGTCACTTCAGGAAAGCAGCATGAAATAATCTGACAGTCCAACTGCACTGAGGCAAAGCAACAAAGGCCTTTGCTGAAATCAGCCTCATGCTGCAAATGCTTCTGAACCTGGAAGGTTTAGCTAAGAAGAAGGATTAAAGCAAGTGTTCACTTCCTTAAAAAACAGGTATTCCCCACTTACTCTGTGAGGAGTGAAGTAACAAGATTTGGAGACTTTCAGGGACAGAATGTTCTGGCTATAGTTGCAATGAAGTGAATTTTCTTCAAAGCAGCCTGAATGGTAATGTCTTTTAGATACATGACTGCAGCAGTGTTGATAATAAACCAAACTTTGAGCTGTCACTCAGCAGTGCTTGCACAGCATCAAGGCCTTCTTTGTTTCTCACAAAGCTTTTCCTCACTTCTGCCCTTTTGCTTCTCTCCCCAGCATCGCTGTAGAGGAGTGAGCAAACATCTGGGTGGGGGCTCAGCCACTGCCCAGGGTCAACACACCACAGAAGATTCAGGAGTTTTATCAGAGTTCCTTTACAGGCAACCACATCCAGGCTGCAGGCAGATAATAAAACATGACCACAAAGCATGGTTCCATTTCCACACTGAGGGACTCCTCCTCAGTAGGATCCTCCATCTACTTAAGCAAGCTTAACTACTACAGTACACCTTTCCCAAGAATGAAATAATGGTTCTGACAGATGCTGACCACTGGAAAGATTCTGAGATACTAATTCCATGAAGGTGAGAAATTCTCATTGCAAAAGTAAAGATAAACCTGCCTACAGTAAATTTTTACTATTTTTCTTTGTGGAAATGTATTGTACAAATGTACGCTGGCTGAATGCCTGGTCTGCAGCCACAGAAAAGGAACACAGGTTCTTGTGGAGGCAAATCTAGAACTCACAGGCAATGAGGACAGCTGCTACTGTCCCAATTCTAGCTTCTTAGTTCCATTTCCCTGCCACAAGCAGCCATGCCCTCCAAGGCATGAGAACACAGCCCTTCAAGCGTACAATAACTTTGTTCTCCTGAATTTTACTGAATAACCCAATGCTGAACAAATTGCCAAATTTATCATGTAGACAGAGAGGCAATATCCTCAAAATGGACTTGTTAGGATGGCAGCACCCAAGGAGTTGGCTGACAAAAGCTTGCCCACCACTAAAGACAGTGCTGAAGGCTCTGACCTTAGGTGATGTCAACTTGTGACAGCCCTAAGACCTTCAATGCCCTTTCAAGAAGAAAAGTTTCCAAGGTAAAGATCTTGCTCACTTTTGTTTCGATGAAAGATGAATGGTGGAGTATCTTGACATTTACATCTCTGTGGGAATAGGGATGCAACACATATGGAGTACAAGATGGAGTCAGTTCTCAAGTTGCAAAAGAAGAATTTGGGAAGCCAGAACATCTTGGAAAAAGAACAAATATGGAACAACTTGTGGCCACTCTGAAAAGAAAACAACTCACAGCTATGGAACACTCCATGTCCCCAAGGAAGAGCCGTGCCAGATGCATTCCAGCTAATGTGTCCATGTGTTTCCTCATTCTCCACGCATGGAGCATCAATGTTCCATCTACAGAGCCTGCACAAAGAAAATATTCCCCTTTCTCAAGTTTGCAAATGTAAGCAGTGTGTTCAAATTCATGTGAGCCACATTCAAACACAGAACTACAGATTCTGTAGAACTTAAAATGAAAAATGCATTATAAAAGAAATATGATTATTAAAGGTCTAAGGAAACCTTCCTTCTGTTTATACACTAACTCTATAGAAAAATTTTATCAACTGTACCCAAAAGGATTCTTACATCTCTGGAACAAAGGACAAAAAATTACAACCAGGGACAACTGTTCTGTACTGGTGTTCTCTGTTACCTTTTGTTCTTTTTTTTTTTGAACCCTACAAGAATTTCAATACTGAAACAGAACCAGATGTATCAGAGTAAGTCCTTTCATTCTGGCACACTCCAGCAATATCTGCTTTACATGACTAAACATGACTAAACTTTAAATATTCAGTCTGGGAGAGCTGCCTATCTATCAGTGACAAGCTGCAGCCACTAGAGAGAACACTTTAAAAATTTTTTAAAAAAAAGAAAACTGAGGGGAAAAAAAGCTAGTCTAGGAAAGAAACCAAAGCCAACACTCCACTCTTACCCTCCCTAAATGAAAATTGCAACTGTTTCAAAGGAAAATCACTGGACAGGAGTTCAACTGGGGAAAAACTTATCGTAAAATTCTTCCAGAAATAGGAATCACCTGTATATATAAAGAGCATTGACTTAGGCTAGAATCATCTTAAACTCTAAGCTGTTAGTCCAAACACACTGAAAAAACCCACAAGAGTGTTATAAATGATTAATGACTAGGAAAAGCAAGGATTGCTTCACTTTTGTATCTAACCCATATGCACATATTGCAAAATGGTGAAGAACTGTGGCACACCAGATTTGTTACTATTAAAATTATGCTTTCTACAAACAAAAAAAACCAGCATTCATGTCTGCAGACAAACTGCCATGTCCAACCCCACTACTGGCTCTGGCTCTAGCACACCTTCTATCTCATCTGTAGGCCATTCATGACTGTCTACATGTACAAGCCAACAATAATTGCAATTAACTGGATTCAGCATATACCACAATCATAACACTCCACAGAAATGTTAAGGATGTGTTCAGAATCGTTATGCAGAACCACAGACATTAATTAGAGTATATTCAACTGCTGTTATTCAGATGTCTATCACAAAACTGAAACTCCACTGTAAATCCTCAACTGGAAGTGGCACTTCTGTTTCTAAAACACTAAAATCAAAATCAGAGCAAACTAGTATGACATTGTTTCATAGATTCCTGCCCTAGAAGGTTATCACTGAAGACCTCCTGGGTCTACAGGCACCACTGTTTTTAATATGCAACCTCCAAACTCAAATACTGTGCTATTATCCAGCCCTGCCACTACACGCAAAAGGATATTGAAGTGCAAAAGCCCTACAAACTCTGAAATCCTGTGGGATTTGCATGTGTAGTACAGTCTGAGCATCAAGTTGCCAAATTACTTCCAACTGCTCTTAAATGTATTCTTCCAGATCAACACAACTACAAAGAGCCAAGAATTACTGTGCATGCTGCAAGTGCCACATCGAACTATTCAGAGATATCCTTCTTCACACATTATAACCTTAATTCAGTGCGGATTTTTTTCAGTTTCAGAGTTGTTTTAAACCTATCAAATGCTGTCACAGAATCACAGGATGGGTCAGGCTGGAGGGGACCACAGCTGATCATCTGGTCCAACCTCTCTGCTAGAGCAGGGCACCCCAGAGCACATGGCACAGAATTGTGTCCAGATGGTTCTGGAATGTCTTCAGTGAGGGAGACTCCAAAACCTGGAGCAACCTGTTCCAGCACTCAGTCACTGCACAGTGAAGAAGTTCTTCCTTGTGTTCAGGTGGAATCTCCTGTGCACCAGTTTTTGCCCATTGCCTCTTGTCCTATTGCTGGGCACCACCGAGCAGAGCCTGGAGCCACCCTCTGACACCTCCCTTCAGATACTGAGAGACATTGATGAGGTCCCTTCTCAGTCATCTCTTCTCCAGGCTGAACAGGCCCAGCTCCCTCAGCCCTTCCTCATAAGAGAGATGCTCCAGCCCCTTCATAAGCTTTGTCACCCTGCCCTGGACGTGCTCCAGGAGCTCTGTGTCTCTTGTCCTGAGGAGCCCAGAACTGGACACAGCACTCCAAGCAACAGGCACTGTCAGACTGTACAGCAACCACCGTGAGTTTAACATGACGTTACCGAGCTTTACTTTTAAAACACCGAAACTCTTTTCTTCCAGAATGAGTTTTGACCCAAATTAGACTCAGGAAATTAGAGTCAATCAGTGTGCACTAGACACCCAACTCATGACTCAACGCCTACTGTAGAATATACAGATTTCCTAAATCCTTTGGAGAAGTCCTCATCACCTGCGGCACAGAGGAAAACAAACTTGTCTCCGCTGTGGGAAGAACATGATCCTGTGATCTCAGTCAAGCACTTGCCAACAGCTACTGATAACATCATAAATGCACCTACAATGTTCCCCAGAGGAGAGATAACAACTTACAAGGTATTTTTATTTTCAGGATTGTCAGACCAATTTCCACATGAGACACATGCCTTCTGAATTAGCGAAGTGTGCTGCAGCCTCCTGTACCAGAACTTGAAAGCCAAAAGTATGCTGGATAAATAAAACATTTTGTAATATAGCTGGTGAGGACAAATGCATAAAAAGGACCAGACAGATACTCGCCATCTCGTATTGGTATACTCAAAAAGGTTTCACTACGCAGTTAGATTCTCGTAATACCTTCTAGTGAAGAGATTTCTACAACAGCAATTTACTCCAGTTAAACTTTATTTATCAAACTGGCAGCCCATGCTTTCTGAAGTAAACACTACTTTTCCCACAGAGCTCTGCACTTTAAGTACTCTTTGTCCTGCACAATGTCATCTAAGTCCCAGTTGTTTTCAGTTCATATTTATACAATGCTCAATTAAATGAGTTTTCAAACACACTCTCCAAACTGTCTTTCTATTTGTTATCCAGAACAGGAGCCCTTAAAATACTGTTAAACCATTTAATGGCATACATACAAAATCCCACATGGCTCTTATTCCATGACATACTTTTAATCCCTTCCTTAGTGCTCCCACCAACTATCCTCAGAGCAATTAATTCCTAGAGAAGAAATTACCATAAAAGATTTCATATGCTATTACATAATTTTACACAGAATTTTCATTTTCAAACCTTTCAATAAAGAAAATTTTCCTCATTTGAACCAGATATGCAAATATTTCATAAAATGCGAGATTATGGCTTTTTTAAAAGGACCCTATTCTAGCCTGCATCTGGTCAAACATTACCTAGATCACCCCAATTACAAACTTACATACTCAGTATCTTTTTTTCTTGTACCACTAATATATTTAAGGTAGTTTCCTTACTACCTGTGACCCAGGAATATGAAAAACTGTATTACAAATTTGTGAACATACAAGATTAGCCTACTTGAAATGTGAGAAACTACACCACCATCACAACTACCATGAGAATTTCAAATAGTTTTTATTCACCCTCACAATAATCCAAGTAATGTTTAAGGTCGTTCTCCCCAGCCCATAATTAACAATGAAGAGGAGGCTGGGGAACCTGTACTAAGCTATAAATATCTCCATTTTACAGAAGAGCATCAAGTTGCAAGGAACTCTCTACCCTATCAGTTTCCAAAGCTGAAAGCCTATTTTGTCCTGGCTCCATCCTGAAAGTTACTGATTTTTCCAAGCAAAGAAGCCAGAAAGCACAGCAGGAGAGGGCAGCAGAGGCTGCTGCTGTGCTCCTTGACATCGTCTAGCAAGAGCAAACTCAAATGTCACACCTACTAAGAAACAGCTTTACATCTCAAGGGCTGGATCCTGTATATGCTGACAAGTGCATGGAGAAACAAAAGGAAGGGTATGAACATGGGAAAAAAGGTACACATCCAGATTGCACACAGGTTTTCAGGGATAAAATGCCTATTCAGACACAAACTCCAACCCTGTCACACAGTAAACCAAAACTGAATGCCTGTTAATATTGGCTTTTTGTTCACCCATAAATTCCATATTGTGTTGAATATTTTCTGTTATTTTGACCTTTAATGTTTTTCTTCTTCTGAAAAGGAAAGCCACCAAACAATCACACAAAAATCTAGAACAAACTAAACCAAATACCAAAGCAAAAAAAGGTTTTGCAGTTCTTCTGAAGGTGTTATCAGCACTAAATCCCCCCTACTCCACAAAGAACATCCTCCAGCCAACTGCCCAGAGCATTATGAACTATAGAAAATGAAGCAGGAGAAATGAAAAACACAACACATTATGAACTTCCAGGTCATCACTCCGCAATCACTACTCCACTTAGCTAATTTTCCTCTATCAAGAATCAAGTACATTCAGAAACAGCCAGAGATGCTGAACTGACTGGACAAACATATTTTTGGGCTTTACTGACTGGATCAACACGTTCAGAACGTTATCTTCTCAGAGATGTGATGTGTTGTTAATGCCACCCAAGATGCCACCCATGACACTGTTACAAAAGGCACACTACTCCAAGTTTGAAGAACAGAAGAAAGCTCTTGAAGATAACATAGAATTTACTGAAAGTCAAAACACACCTGTAACTAAAATCAGACACACATGAAAACTGACTTATGATACCAAAAAAATTTGTAGTATTAGAAACTACCTTGAATAATAACTAAACCTGAATAATACACCTCCATAGACTACACAGAAGTGTAGGCTACTCCCAGGCACTAGAAGTTCATATTTTCTTTAACATGACCTAGAAAATAATACCTGCATTCTTGGCTAATTTCATGCTGTAAAATTCTGCATTTCATAGATTTCTGAACATCTACTCAGGTAATTTAGTGTAACCATTTCTACCTCTAACCTTACTTGTAAGAAATACTGTGAGTTAGTAAATGATGCACTTTATAGCCAGGACAGACTCTTATCTACAGAAGTGATGGGTTGGCAAATTATGACATAAAAGCAATAGAAAAAAAGAAATTAAACAGCTATCAAAGGCAGTAAGTTTGAATTCCAGCTGTCCTTTCAGAGAACGAGATAAAATGAGGCAGGGTGGGGGAAAGGAGCACCAGGGAGAAACAGGATCAGTAAGTCAATGAACACAAATGGAATATATGCTGCAGCATTTGTGATGCGAATTTGATAATACACTCCTCAATAAGCTTCATTCAAACCTGCTTTGTGATTCATTGTCAAACAAATAATTGTAGTGATTCATTAACGAAAGAATGAATGATCTAATGCTGCTTTGAAGTAGACAATGCACACTCTAGAGGAAGGTTGCCATAGGTTTAAAAGTAAACATTACCATAAGAAATTAAACTTTCCATTTCATTTCAGTTCACAAAAAAAGGAATGGACTTAACTCCAAATAATTTTAAGCTTCAATTTTTTTTTAAATTCTACCTACATCATGCTACTCTTAGTTTTAGAGGTCGCAATTACTCCTTATTAGCTTAAATACAGCATACTTTTTTAGCAACTTCATGGATTCTGATGGACTACCTCAAGGATTTCTCTACTGGATCAATTCCAATTTGCATGGTAACTGCAACAGATTCAACTTCAGCAGCCCTTCTGGAGTTCTTCTGCATGAGTAAAAGCATCAGAATATTTCACATCACACAGCATTTTACAAAAGCAAGAAAGCAAACCCATAAAAGCTGGGTTATTACATAAATATGCTATATATTTAAACCAGTGCATACCAGCACTGAGTTTTATTGTTTTCAGTAACAGTAAAAAAAGCCTTCAAACCTAAGTCAGGTCTGAAGAGAAAAACACAGAAATATCTGTAAATATCCCCATACATACCAACAAGTTTCATGATTAAAGCTTAGGCATTTGACCTAGACATTTTATAAAGAATAGCCCGGGGCTATTTATCCTATTTGGCTTGAATTGTTATAATGTTTTATTTCTGGATGAACGGTAGATGTTTTCTTTCCCTTAGTAGCAATAACTTCCAATCATTTAATTACATTCTGGAGAACAGCTAATGCTGTAGCTTAGCATGCCAAAAGACAGGATACACTTAAAAACTAGCTTCAAAGGACAAATTAATATAACGAATAAAGGCAAAATTAGGTCCTCATACACCGAAAATAATACTCCACTGGTAACCATCTCAGTCCTGCACGTAAGATGTACAGAACCACCAAAATGATACAACCCGAGTTAACTACAAATCATACTAAAATATTATTTTGTTCCTGTCAAGTTTAAACATTTAAACAGTGGAGGTAAACACTTTCTCTGAGCACAAAAGAATTTACTTGAAGAAATACCTTTCACATTCTTTAGAATGCACAATGCCTTTGGGATTGTACAAGGGAGCTACTACTTTCTAGTAGGGGAAAAGACAGGCAAGATTTCAATTTCTGATGAATGAAGAGTCTGTCATCTGAGACTAACATGTCTGGAAGTACTTTGACTAATTTTTTTTAAGACTACTGAGATGCAAACTGCACATTATTACAAAATGCTCACACAGTTAACCAAGTCTGTAACATAACTTTGTTTCTAAGCTACGTATTAAATGCAACCTCCTCCACAATCTGTACAAATTGTTGCAAATTGCATTTATTCTCTATCTTCAAATGATGTGGTTTACCAGCACGTCTTCCACATTATGTATACTTGGCCCAGAGCCCCAGAGCAGCAGCACAGGACCAGAGGGCAAGTGGAAGTTGGTTATGAGCCACCTTTCCACTTCCTTTACCCTTTGCCTGCTAGGAATAAGACCAATCCTTGGTGTTCTGCTCAAAAAGCCCAAGGGCAGTTCCTAGACTTGCCCTTCAAGTGGCTCTTACACAAGCTGAGAACTGCCAGGACAGCATGGCAGCACAAGAGCTTCTTTCAGCGCCGATTCATCAGCTATAAAATTACTGTGCATCAACACAATTCCAGCCCTTTGCGTTCCCTAACCTGCCAAATTCAGTACAAAACTCTTCTACTGCTGAACTACAACCAAGCACATCAGCAGTAGCAGCCAGTGTAAAATCTCTCCTTTTTAAGTTAATGAATCCACTGACAACCAGGGTATTCTATGTCACATTTACTTGTGACGTAAAGCAAAAGCTTCCAGCTTTATAATTCCATAATCATCATCATCCTGAAACCTTGAATTTCTCTTCACTGGACCTGCAAGATCTTGTTTAACTGCTTTATTCATTAAGGAAATTATTTTTACAAGGTAAGGAATATGCCCTACACTTTCAGGTTTATCCTTTCCTTGCTTTTCCAACCTTCCCTACATAACCGGTGGCTACTGGGAGGACTATGGGGAGGAGAAAAAAATCCCTTCACAACAGAGACAAATAGCACAAACTAAATCTCTTCTACAGGAGCACCTGATACAGGCACCATGAAAGGAGAAAAAAAAATTACTAGTCTATTAGTTTATTCAGGATGACAGTATTTACAGATGTTACCCAAAAATATACCATATACAGCATATATTTTAGAGATATGTATCTTAGTGTCTTATTTTTCAAATAAGAAACGATTGTAAACTTAAGACTCAGAATTCAGGAAATATGCCACATAATGCACTGAAAATTGTTTCCACTGGTCCTTGTATAAAAGACATTTTAGCACGTAAGCCTGGGCCACAAGAACAAAGAATTAACAGGTATTGTACCTGATAAATATCGTCAGCAAAACCAAAAACTCTATCTTGCAAACAATCTGTTTGCCAAAGTAAAACATTTTATCACTCTATTACTAGCCATAGTACCAGCACTTTGAAATTCCCTTATCTGATTTTCTGGTCTAGTATGCCAAATAATTGAAATACGTATGAGAGCTGCTCTCTGAATTTATAAACTGCAAGCTTCTTTACTAATCCAGCCAGCATTTCGCATCAGTCAGAAGCCTGACACCAAAAAATGAGCATGGCAGAAAAACATTGCCCAAGACAAACAGCCCTCTCCTCTCTAGCATGTCTTTTCTTACGTACAGGACTGCAATCGAGCCATCACACACTTAAATGCTTGGGATTAGTTTAGAGAACTGAGAAGTTATGGATGACAAGACAACGTTGTGTGTACATAACCTCTCCTAACTTCAACTCCAAAAGTCTCCATGGAGACTTAAGAGGAAAAACAGAACCTCTCTGTCAGAATGAAAGAAGAGTCCGAAGAGCATCAATACTAATTAAACAGAAAGAGCTACCTGAAGGTACAACATCAACTTGATTTTAGTTGTTATTACGGTAACAGCTCAGCTCCTACCCACCCTGCTCCCCCAGGCACACACTACCTGCACACCTCTGTTTTCCACTTCTCTTGGCTTCTCACTTAACCCCAGTCTCAACTTGACGCAAGGAAATCTTCCCCAGCCCATGTCATTACTCATCTTTTTACTTTCCTGCAGTCACCATGACTAGAGTAACTATTATTGCACTGCAGCAGGAAAGTCGGAGTTACAACTTCAGACCCGTTTTTCAGTTCTGTACCTCAAACAGTATGGCACTGAATAAAAGGAGCTTTAAATTAGTCAGGAAAAGAACTTGCTAGATTAGTTTCCTCATTTATTTGTTACTTTCTCATTTACCGTGAAAGAATGTAAGAGAGGAAAAAAAACCACCAATGACTTCTGAATTTTTTATTTAAATCCTAAAAGTGCTATGGATAGCAAGTAAGGTGGCACTTGACAGAGTTACTATGTCACACCAAACCAATTACTATGAAAAAAACATAATTTATATGGCTGCGCAAATATTCAAAGGTGTAACTTATAAAGCAATCATTTGTCTTTAAACTGAAGTAATTTTCCATGTACTCCAGCCAGGTTTCGGGTTGTGCCCTACTTACTCACTGTACAATCATAAAATACATTAACTTGAAATTAACAGAAATGAGAAAGATTTAAATGCAGAGATACAATGAAACAAAAGAGGAAAATATCCAAAACAATCCCTAAAAGGCAGCTCATACACACACACCAAAANGCTCAACACACAAAAAAAAAAAAAAAAAAAAAAGAAAAGAAAAATCAAGATATTGCCTCTACTGCTTTCCTCCTTCCCCCATCCTGGAAACTGGAAAGCACAACTGTTTTAATCTCCACGCAGAGTACAGAGCACCAAGTGAGGCACATACTTTTATTGTGCAGCTTGCAGAAGAGAAGTCCAGCATGAGACAGTGCTCTGCATGTCACTGCCCTATCACTGAACAATATTTAGCAGAAAAGTCTTCCTGGCACAAAGGTAAAAACCCTCTTGTGTGGCAGAAGCAGGGGTTACCTTTTCATCCTCAAGCTTTCTATGCATTACCCCCTCAAGTGGCTGAACACAAACACTATCGAACCTATTTCTACCATTGTTTCAACAAATAAAATGACAGAATCCATCTCTGGGTCTGAAGGCCCCAAACTTTCACAGAAAACATGCAGAAAATGAAAGAAGTTAAGTTAATTCCTGGGGTTTTGGGGGTTTTTTTTTAGAGAGTTTTCTTGGTTTTGTTTTGAGGGAGGTTTTTGTGGTGATGGTGTTTGTGGGTTTTTGTTTGGTTGATTTTCTGTGGTGGTATTTGTGTACTCGTTTGCCTTCAAGGTCTCCCTTGGTTTGGTGTAGCTTATCAGGCCTGGCTTTTGGGGTTGAATTCTGTTCAAGTGGTAGCAGAGGGAAGTTACTTAATGCTTTCTAGCAAGAATAAAAATATTTTGACAATTATTGAGAAAACTCGCAGTTAGAGAAGAGACAGAGCTTCTGCTACTGAACATCCATAATTTGTTACCATTCTCTTGTTTTAGCAAAACAGTCATATAGAAATAATTTATTAGCAGCTGGTCAAAAGCTGCTTTTCAGAAATCTCAACTGAGAACACAGCAGTCATGAAACTGTATCCTTGGCTTTACAGTACATTTTGTGCCCGATTATACAGTGAATGGTGTTAATTTTTAAAAGAACTTCCTATACTATTTGGCATCACCATGATTTTCAAGTGCTGGACTTGTATTACTTAATAACTACTTATTTTAATAGAAATGTGCAAAAAGGAGCTACAAGGTTTGCACACGTCATCCTACTACCCTTATCCTGGATTGTACCTGTCATTATTTATTTAGCCTCATGGACTTTCTCATTAAGTTGATTGTCGATGGAAAAGCAGAGGAGGAAAGAACTTGCTGGAGATTGAGTACTCAAACTTCAGTACTTTCAAAGTTAAAAAACAACTTCCAAATCTAAAGAAAATTGCCATAATGTTTGCACTAAGAGAAAGTTTAGAATGTTTAGCCATTGCTTTGAAAACAGCAAATCCTCTTACAGGTAAATAAAGTGGCAGATTCCACCCCCCCCCCCATCCATTTTTCTGATGCAGGTACATTATTTGCTACAGAAAATGGAAAGGAAGTTATGAATTAGGATAACTACTCTCAATTTAAAAGAAGAAAAAATAAAAGTTGTGCTAAACGTCTGGATCCTGACTTATTTTTAAGAGCATCTTTCTCCTCCAGGGGAAAAAAAAGAAGAAAAAAATTCTGGATATATCTCCAACACAAATTTTTCTTGCCTTACTAATCCTATACCAGACCCCAACTCTATTGTGTCCATCAGAATACATAAAAAAAGGCAACTTGGCAACTCCTTCATGACTCAAACCAGAACATAACCAAACAGAACAACTATTGAAAAAAGTTTAATTATGACCTTCAGTTTAAACTGAAGAGGCCAAAGCCACTCCTCTAATGTTCCCCACTAGGACAAAACATCAGTTCAGTGTTGCAAGACCTAACAAGGCAGCCCTACAGAAATAAAATAATGGACCTAGAATGTATTCTGTATTTCAGCAGCATGAATGCCCAAGTTCAAACCATGTTACTTGCAGGATGGGATGATATGTAGAGCAAACCGACCAGAGCAACTCTGAGCAGTCACAGCAACCTCCCCCTGCCCCAGTATCCTGACCTACAACACACAGTGCACACCTGGCATTTCTACCCACTCTCTTTGGCACTGCACAGGAACTCCATGTACATCTGCTACCTCGGAGCTGCATTTTTACAGGCAGAATATGAACTGATCAAAGTTTTACTCCAGGTTTTCCAGGTCTTTCTGCAGCACCTTCCATACGCACACTGTACCCCCCCATGGGAACAGCCACAGTGGAGACCCTCTGCAGACACAACCTCCAGGACCTATTCCTTCAGCTGTTCCACTGTACTGTCCCTCTGACAGGGCAGGATTTGCCTTGGACTGTGCTCACAAGCTCTACAGACCTCTCCATATCAGAATGCCAAGTTCTGTTGTGACAGAGCAGTATTTTTTCCCTCAGCTTGAGGATTTGGGCTTCATGTCTGGTTAACGACTGAAAAGGCAAAGGTTTGTATTCTGGTTTTTAATCAATTATATCCTTGAGATAATCTGGACTACTTTGTGATGTTTCTTTAGAAGCTCTTTATGCCTCCCAACCCAATAATACAAAGTATAAGCAAATAATCTTAAACACTGGAATAAAGCAGAACATGGAGCATTATGTATAGTGTTTACATCAAATAAAAAGTGTCTTGCATCTTCTCACACATAGTAATCACATATTCCATGTTCCAAAAGACTGTCTTTGCACAGAGCAGCTGAAAATGCAGAATGTTTATTCTCAAGCTCAACTCTGACACGTTTGGAACTCAGATGTTTCATTACACTAATTTTTTCAGAGTTCAAAGTGATGCTTTGGTACACAGTAAATCCTTTGTAAAGGAGGATCTGTTACTTCTTTGTCATCAAAAGTGCACATGAAGGATTAAAGTAAAATTAAGCAAAATGCACATCTGATAAAAGATACAGAAGCAAAAAACAGTCCCTTCTTGAAGCCAAGAAACCAGAAACCAAAATAAGCACGCATTACAGTATGCATCTTGCTTTCAAATACATGGAAAAATCCTTCATAAATAACATTCTTCATACAGAAGGCAATGAACTTTCTGAAATTTTCAAGGTGAAGGTTACCAAAGCTCTAAGTCTACTGTAAGTTTAGACGTAGTGTGGGTTGATGTTTTCAATACCAGAGACACTCCACATAAACAGCAAAGTGTAACTCACTAAAGTTGGTGTGAAACACTTTGAAGCAAAACAATCATCACTTCTAAAAGCATTTCAAGGTCGGGTAGTTGATCAATAAAAGAAATATTTCCATAATATCAAAAAAACCACATTGATTCTTAGTAAAAAGCACTTGCTTGGAATCAAAGGAAATACATACTTGACTCAGATCTTATGTGAAAGATCCACGTTTCCTGCTAAATTGCAACATAAGTGTAACTTAATGCTGTTTTACACTGGACACACTATCACTCTAGAACCAGGGAATTATCATGACCTCCAAAAATTTGAAATTACTTTTGGATACTATTTGCCAACTATGTTAAAAGTTAACATCTCCGTAAGTTCAAGATATTCTTGCAATATATGACTAAGCCAGCTCATCTGAAATTTTCAACCCAGGGCCTGTGAACAACACAGTTCAGGCAGCAGAGACAGATAAATCCCTTCTGTCTTCACTTCTTTCTTTTGAAAGCAGTATATTCACACACATCTCTCTTTCATCTGCCTCATATCAAAACACTCCTCCTCAAATCTGAAACGTGTAAAGAAGGAATCCTCCTCATAAGGGCCTTTCTGATAGCCCACGCAGCAACAGTGCTGCAGAGATAACATGCAACTCATTTCTCCAACTCCCTCACATTAGCCTTAAATCCAGTCTTTATTTGGAGCTCCATATCACACATCACTGCAAATTCCTGTTCCAGAGCTTGCTCAAGCTACCCACATCTCAACCCAACCTGTAAATTTTGCTTAGGAAATCTCAACATGCAAGATGTTAGCTCTGAAATTCACTTCCTCCTGATCTACTTTCCAATCCTCTGTAATAAGAAGCTGCCTCAACTTCTAAGTCCCTGTTATCTCTCCACTACCTTCACAGGATTCTTCCTCTGTACACTGCACACTTATCTCTGTAATCTCACAGTTGCTCTTCCGCTGCCCTTGTTCATTCCTTATCATTATTTAAAATACTGTTTTTCTGTAATGCTTCCTGCCTCTAAGTATTTAGAGCCACAGTCCTTTAAAGAGAGGAACTGGAACATGGATCCATACATGCTCACGCCCCAGCACGTACCATTCATATATATCACATCATCAAACTTCCTGACATCATACTTGATGTCAAATTGGTTCAAAACCTACAGAATTTTGTGACTGGAAGGTCATCTCAACTGTCTACAACTTTATTTTGCCCTCAACTTCACAGCAGCTGCAACAGATCTTCAGGTACTGAGATGCTCACTGAAAGTCCACACAGAATTTTAGACAGTACCCTCCTCACATCCGTTAGTTTCTTTTAAAACCAGGCTTAGTTTCATTTAAAACAAGACTAAAAGGACAAAAAAATCAACACAAGTTGATTTCAACCTGTTCACTCAATCCTTAACAACAGATTTGTACTGTACAAATATTTTTGCATTGATTAAGGAAGCTTCAAAGCTTTTCTTCTACTCAAAACATAAGTATAAGCAATCATAAAGGATGAGGGAGCAACTTCACTCTTTTTTCCCAGAACTGACCAGCTGCTAAGATTTGTTTATTTAAGTCTGCGTGCCACTGCTCACCTACAGGTGATGAGGAGTGACAAGTCATTTGGGAGTTTCCCACCCTGTATATTTCCTGTGATTCCAATAGGCTAAAACAATTAAATAATATTTTGATCTCACCAAAGCAAGATTTTTATACAACAGCTGTAAAAACGCACGTTAACAATAAAAATTTCTGAGTACATTCAATGCTTTCCTCACACAAAACACTTTCAGAACACAGATGATAAATGATGCTTTATAAAGAAGAATGATTCACATATCCTGGTAGGCCAAATATTTTGTCTGGACTGACTATAGACTAAAAACAGAGCAAAAACAAAGAGCTTCCAGTAAGCTGAGCATATCTTATGGCCCATATGTATTTAGCAAAAAAGCAGCTCCTTACCCACCTGCCAGAACAGCATCAATGCCAACATTGAGGCTGCTCACCCCATGCACCAGCTAACCCCACAATGGTATGTGCAAGCCAAGCTTGGAAAGCAGTATTAGATGCTCTCCAGAGAACTTGGCCCCCAGTGTTTAGGCACGTTCTGCTCCACATTCTCCAGTACTCCATAAGCTGGGCATGTGCAGGGGATGGGAGCAAGGCTCCGGAGTTGTTGGCCTTCTGTCATGCCCGAATTTCAAAGAGCTGGTGTGTCACCACACGAACACCCTGAGTTACCACTAACAGCCCCGCAGGAATGCTCTGCTCTCCGAAGGTAAGAGGACTTACCTGGGGAACACACTGGAACAGAGATTGAGGAGAGTGGCTTCCAGGTCAAAATAACAATAGCCCAGAACAAGGGATCACGTAAATACCCACAGAATGCAACTCCATCAGTGCCTGCTTGATTGACCCCAAATGAAACAAATCCCTGCCAGTGATCACGCTTACACGAGGGCAAACGCAAGCACATTGCCACAGTGGTCACAACCATCTCATTATGTCATCTTGCTCAACTACTGCAGGACAAACTTTGTTCTTCACAGCTGCAGACAAGTTCCAAACAACATGTTTTGCTTCCAAACCGAGAACAAAAAGCATGGGTCTACTTCAAACAGACAATCAAAATTAACACCATTGTTTGAAACACACTCAGCTGTCCCCAAGTTAAGCACTATTTGTTTGTGTTCTGGCTCGCAAAGGTTAACAGTATTTTGTTCCCTCCTTGCTCAGAGAACTCAGTTGCCAGAGTGACTTACATTACGTGGGGATCAACACAAAGAATGTGAATCCTTAAAAATAATAATGATGTATGCAAATTTCTTTTAAATCCACAGGCATAAACTTTGAAACATCACAAGCGTTACTGTGTATTTGTATTTCTTCTAACTCTAGAAGTCTTCACTAAAGCTGAACTTTGCATAATGTGAATTGCATTTTGCTCACAGAGCACATTATTTCACCTGATCTCCAAGCATAGCTAAACAAATACTGCAAATGCTGGTAAATACTTACCTGATTGGAAAAAGACCCAAAAAAATCAAACAGGAAGGCCCAAAATAAATATAAATGTGTCAATTTGAACAATTATTATCATATTTCAGGGGTTTTGAGAGTTCTCTTAAACCCGTAATGCAAGAATAAAGTGTGGTTCTGTGCTTGTGCTAAATCACCTATTTCCTTACTGCCATCTCCTGCCCCATAAATAAGCTACACTGCCAAAATTTTGCACTTCCAAATGCACTTCTAGTGCATGCACCATTAGCAGTAAAAATAATATTTTTTTAACTCCTCAATCCATATTTTGCAATTGCAAGAAACCAAAGGAACTGGTTGTCTGAAATGAGAACACAAATGAAGAAAACAGTTGAATCCATGTCCTAGCAAACAATTAAATGCCACTTGATTATGAGCCTGTAATTAATTAATAGAACATAACCTCTCCCATCTGAGGCTGTGGCAGGCCCAGAATCTTAACTGGAGCATATTATAATGTGTCTGCCACAAAGGCAGGCAAATATTCTCCTAAGTGACAGTAAATCGTGTTCTCACAAGTAAGACTGCTACTTTCAGAGAGGTTTCCTCCAGAAACACTGTTTGTGTGACCAATGGCCTTTAACCCAAATAAATAAATAGGCAGTGACCCTGATCTGAAGAAAAGTTAGTATTCAAGACACCCTGTTCCTTGTCTCTGGCAGCACTACCCAGGCCATTCCAGACAAAAGACAAAAATGTGCAGAAATACGTCTCTTGTTCTGTTGTTTAGGAAATAATTTGCTAACTTGTTTCTCAAAGTCCCTGACTCTTAAAATACCACCCTATTTAAATGCACCCACAACAACCCAAAATTTAGTATGCCTGGGAACATCAACTGAATATACTTTCTGCAAATGTATTCACTACACACACTCAATCATATTTATAGCAGCATTAATTCTATCTCCCAGACATGATATGTTAGTCATTGTGGGGTTCAATGCTCAGTTTTTGGGTAGGATTTGGTTTAGTTTTGGTTTTGATTAAAGTTGCTGCAGGCTGAAACAGAGAACATAACTGCAGCTGTTATTTTAATATACATGCATATATACACAGAAATATTTTATATATATACACATAAATCATTTATTTTCTGAAAATGCAGATAATAAACAGAGTAGAGGACAAGATAAGAATTCAAAGTGCTCCTGAAAGATCAGGGAAAAGTTATGACAAAATGTTAAGAATGTGACTAAGGAGGACTGCAAAGCTGCAGAGTTAGGCCAGAACACCTGACTGCACATACAGAGGATGGCCAAAAGTGGTTTAGGTAAAAGGGACATACAGGTTAAAGCAGACACAAAGCAACCCTCAGTGTTGTGATGTTGAAAGCTAAAAATAAAAAATAAAAAGATGAGAGTGATGTCAATGTACAGAACTGCCCACAAAACCAGCAAGTACTGGTCTCAGTCTGTATTTTGGTAAGATTTCATATAAATTACCACATCCAGTTTGGTCACCACACTTCAAGGAGAATAGTAATAACAGGCTGAAAGCTGTACCCAAACCCACATGACTCAAACACTACAAAAACTCTCCTAAAAGCCAGAGGAGCGCTGGAATAGACTGACAGAAGGTTGTGAAAGTGCTGCTATTGAGGGGTTTTGAGAATGAGTTAAGATCTGCCCCAGCCAGCAAAGGCTACAGCTAATTGTGCCTTGGGAAAGAAGAACGGATCACACAATTCCTGGAGATCCTGTCCAGTCTTTAAGGTTCTGGATCACAGAAACCAGGGCTGAAGAGGACCTCTAGGATTCACCTAACCCATTCCTGGCCCCTAAGCTGCAAGTCCCAACACCACAGTGGTTTTGGGCGGGTTTTTTTCACAATTCCACACTGTTTATTTCTAAGTTTACTGATGCCATACCCAACATTAAGCTCAAGTTTTACAGAGAACTGTCCCAACAAATTCCAAGAACTTCTCCACTAAGTGACAATAGCTAAATTAGAGACCATTGCTATGAATTCTTTCTCACCACTGATTGTACTTTAGCTTGTATTTATCAAAACCGCATTTCATCCAAAATTTTAACATTCTAGTCATTCACTATTATGAGCTCTGTCTGGAGCCCCTCACCACAAGCTTTAGATTCAGCTATTCGGAATTACTTTAATTACTTTCTTTTAATCATCTGCAAGTCTCAAGCATTAAGTATTCCACCTCCCTTTTTACTTGATATTTACAAGTTGAACAAAAAAAGGTCTGCAAAATTAATTTTGGGAGTCCATGCTACCAATTTTGCCCATGAACAGTGACCACTTGCATCTATCCTTTACCAGCAGGTCGAGGGAGGGAATTCTCTCCTTCTACTCTGCTCTCCTGAGACTTCACCTGGGGGACTGCATCCACCTCTGGGAGCCCCAACACAGGAATGACAACCCAATCCAGTGGAAGGTGTCCCTGCCCATGGGACCAGAGGATCTTTAGGGACCCTTCCAACCAAAACCATTCTAGGATGCTTTAATCTATACATAACTCTTGAGACTCTTACCATTAAATCAGGAACAGCTTAGATTCAGATATAAAAATTTGCTGCTAATTAAGTTTGGCAAGACCATGTTGACAAAAATCTTGGTCCATCTGCTGTGAAAAAGTGTAGAAAGCATATGCTGCTTTGTACAACCACATTAAGATCACTGAAGTCCAAAGCTCCTCTTAGTAACCATCAAATGCAAAAGAATAAAAAAAGATTCAGTCTTCATAAAACCATAAATCAAATCTAATAAAACATAGAATTTATGTTTTGGTCTTGGCAAATCTATTTTCAAACCGTTAAGAGAACAGTTAAGACCAGGTAGAGAGTACATACCAGACTAAGACAGTAAGTAATGAGGGTTTCCTCATGATTCAACGAGGTTTTCCTCATTAACTCAGCTCAGTAACTTCTGCTCATTTCTAGACTTCATATGGGCATTTTTAAACAGAACTATATCCTGAGTCTTCTGCTTCAGAATTTTAAAGTATTTTATTAATAGCCATGACTTAAGTTTCATATGAAACCTAAAACAAGAAGAATTACTGATTTTTGGGGAGCCAGGGATGGGAAGGAGAAAAGAAGTTAGGCATGGGAGACAATTCAACCTACAGACTTTATTATAACTTTAAGACTGCTGGCTGAGAATAAACAGAACACCCAAAACTCAGTTACAAAGCAAGATAGCAGATCCATGGGTTTTATTTTCCAGCATCCTATCCTTAACCATCACAACTCTGGGAAATGACAAATCTCCAAGGTCATTTCCACAAGACAGAAACAATGGGTTCAGACCAGTTAAGGCCTTTCTTAAACAAATTATTATTGTTATTATTACTTTTATCCGAATCTTACCTCTGGGTTTTCTAACTTCAAATAATGGTAAGCATATTCTAAAGACAACAACAGATTATGAAAACAACAGCCTTCTGAGTTAGGCCTCTCAAATCCTACCTCACTGTAAAGAGCAAGAACCCTCATTTTCATTAGAATTAAGTATGGATGTTAATTGCTACCTTCTGTCTTCTGCTAGGCTACCAGCAAGAAGAACAGCTATGATTATCAATAATTATGTCTAGAGACAAGAGCATGGAACCCACATGTTCTTGAACTGCAGTTTTCCAAAAAAGGCTATTTACTAAAATCTGGCCACATTTTTGTAAATTAAAATAAATAAATAAATAAATCCATAAACAAGCACGTAAACAATTTTTTAAGCATGTGAAAACATCTCACAAGGTCAGAAAGGCAGAAAGCACATTCTCTGACCACTCTCACAAAAAGTGAGTGACAGACTTTCCTCTTCCAAAAAGATGCCATGTGGCAAAAGAGAACAAAATGATAAAAAACAGCCTCCACGAGATTATTTTGTTAAATACGTATGATCTCATCTCTTTTAATAATAAACACTGTAAACAAAGTATTTGGAAAACACAGTGCTGAAACAACAACCTTACAAAAGTATCACAACTTGAACGGACACTGTTTACTCAGTGGCAAACCTGGTATCATTATTTATGCACATTAATCAAACAGGAAAGAGAATCTTTTGAAAGAAGAGTTTTGAATTCCAAATCACAAACATGTGTCTCTCTATGGCTTTGTTTTCTTTTCAGTTGCCTGTAGCTGAAACAACATGCCACTTGCTTTGGCTGTCCTGCTGAACTGCAGTGCCATCACAGCTGCAGGCCCAGGACAACCCACGGAGGGGCTTTGGGATGTTCCAGCTCTCTCTGCTGCTTCCCTGCTGGAAAGAATCAACCCCACAGAGCTGGAAAAGGGAACATGTGCCTCGAGCCTCAATAGTGTCAGCACAAATCCAGGTGCCTCAGCTTAAAGCACGCTCACAGGTAGCTGGAGTTAAAACCTCAGCTCCTGAGTGGAAGTAGCACAGAACTGGCACAAGTGTCTGAAATTCCTGCAGGGGAAGCTGCCTCCAGCTAAAGGGCAAATCTGAGACCTTCACAGGCATTATCTTAACTCACTTTACAAAGTGGACCAGAATTTATCACTGAAAATAAGCACTTCAGTTTTAGTCACTATAAAATACCTAGGGAAGAAACATTTCTCTGCAGCACTTTGAACACTTGCATGGATTTCTAAACACAAACTGAATATTTATTACCGCAGAAAACATCCTTTTAGTCTGTGTGTATGCCTCGTTATCTTATTTGTTTTGGAAATACCATTAAAAGCATCCATTCCAAACCTTGGGCTTTCTACCACTACTGAAACTTGCTGATCATGAGAAACACACACTAATTAGCTTCCTATTTTGCAAAAGCAAGCAGCTCCTGAGAGGTATAAAATAAGAATAATTAAATAATTGCACTTTTAAGAAATGTGGGGTGAATCCCAAAGGCAGTGCTCAGGCACTTCCCTCCCTTAACAGGGAACTCCAACTTGTTCCTCAGCTGCAGCCAGGCACAACCTATGGCTCAGGCAGAGGCCTCAGGCTAAGACACTTTACAAAAAGCAAATTCTGCCTTGCTGTCCACTGAACAAAATACACTGAAGAATAAAAACTCTCACAGACTGAAGAGCCTAAGAACTTGCAGCCTAAGAACTTGCAGCCTAAAAGAGAAAGACTCGAAATAGATTAAATTACCCAAAAAAAAAAAAAAAAAAAAAGGGGANAAAAAAAAAAAAAGTGGGGGGAATGTGGGTTTAAATCCCTGTTTTAGGAAGGCAAAGTATCACCAACTTTTCTTTGAAATCTTCTTTCAAACATTCTATGTTCTTAAAAATATCAAACCTACTACTTCTCTCTTCACAAACTAAAAAACAAGAAGAAAGAAAATGGAAATCCTCTAGTAAGTTCTTCTAGAATGTTTTGCATTAAACCTGGTTTAAAAATAGCATATACCAACAATATAGTCCAGTAACAGCCCAGTCATCACACAAGCTTCATAAAACTACTATGTATTTTTCTGGGAAAATAGATTAATTATGAAGAAACAGCTCTGCAGGAACAAATGCAATGCTTTTGTGGCTTTCTTCTATTTTTATGCAATTGCAATTTGCATGTTTATGAAAAGCAGTCTGTGTAACAGAATTAAAAAACACAGTTTTCCTAATTTAACCTTTCTTAAAAAGTACAGTATGCCCATTCAACAATATTTCAAGAATTAGGATTCCATTACAGTTGAATTTATTACAAGATCACAGCTTTTTCTTTTGAGTCTTGAGTATTTTGTTAGTCACACATTCAGCTTATTCCTACTGCCATTTAGGAATTAGATTTACAGTTCAGAGAACAATAGTCACAAAAAAGGATGAGCGTCTGCATTTCTTGGTCCAAAACAAAAATACACATGTTAAATGTACCAATTTAAACTGCGGAAGACTTCAGCAACACAGTGGTCAAGTGAAAAGGTTTATTGGGGTCTAACTGGTGCAGTTATAACAAACTAAGAAACCAGAGTGCAATGCTTTTTAGATTTACAAATAGCTAACAGCCATAAGCATCACTAATGGTGCTCTAACCTCTTGTTCTGTAACTATTTTCAATTATTTTTTTACTTAGACAAGCTAAATGTACCAAATAAACTTTCAATGCCTAACATCTGTTTCCAGCTCAGTTATTTCAGAAACTTCAAACCAAATATTTCTTCTGCTTCCAAGAAATAAGACTAAGGAGAAAAGGATTTTTTTTTTTTTTTTTTTTGCCTAGACTAAAATTCTTTTAGGCCCAAAATTTACAAAAGAGACAAAACCTGGCCCTGGTGTTTGTGTGATTAATTGAAATTTGTTAATTTAAAGATGAAAACCATAAGAAATCAGGCTGAGTGGCCAAGAGGGTTTCATCTCAGAAAACCACAGAGTAGATGAAGAGAGTTAAATGGATACTGAGAGCGAGAGAAGGAAGGAGAAAGTGAGAGAGATGATAAGGCAGAGATTCTTCTGGGGTAAACCTAGAAGACAGAAAGCATTCTAAAATACCAGAATGTGTCAGAGTATGCAGGAGGAGTGCCCAGTGTCTTATGGGGAAGGGTTCCCAAACCACGAAGGAAGTGACAAGGAACCCTCTACAGAGTCTGACAACACTCCATACTCCTGGCATCACTATCCATGGCATCTGGCACAAGGAAAAACCCATTTCCCAAACGCAGTCTTCCACAACTGAGGTCAAGGTTCCAGAAAAAAGAGCTGTCATCCCTCTTCATCCACAAGTATCTGAGAAATCCTCTGCTGCCAGAATGTCTCATCTTCCTTCCAGTTACTATTCCAGCAGTCCCAATGCAACACTAACATTTAAAAAGACATTTTCTATCTTGATGAAGATCTATTCAAGTGTCAGATAATGGATTTTTCTGGGGTTTTAAATCCTAGGAAACACCATATGAACCACAGTAAAAGGACATGATAAGGACGTTATTCCTACCTCCTATTTTTTTCCCCCTTGAATTTCTTTCTGAGTGAGTGATTTTGTAAGCCCAGTAACATTCCTTTGTCTCTTTTTATCCACTGAGGTCTCCCATGGTCCAATGGGGTTTTGCATGCAACTACCCTGAATTTGTATCCAAAACTACGATGAGTTTGTTTTTTCTGTCCCTTAGCTTTCCTCCACAACAGCTACACACAGCCCCAAACCATCCTGTCACCAACTGCTGGTTTTGGCTGCAGCAGTGACAGCCTGTCACCTACGTCCAGCTCAGGGGAAATTTTGTGGTTAGTTACTCCAACACCTTGAGCACAACACTTCCAAAAAGGAAACAATTCAAGCTGTGTTCAATGATTGCATTTTTTCATAGTATTCCATTTGCAGAAGATTGAAAACTGAGAATTATAAACATTAGAGACATGAAATCATGATCTATCTAGTCACTAGCAGATAAGCAATAACCAGTATGTTCTTGGCTCAATGAGCAGGGATTTAGCTGCCAAATCCCAATCAACACTAATTGGATTGTCCTTGACTTCAGAATATACCACTGACACCACAGACATAATTTATTTCAACAAACACATATAAATGGAACACAATTCCCAGAACACCAAGCAGAAGAAAATTATTCTCATCAATACTGATAATGCTATTGTTAGAAATAATTTTTTTCACTACATAAGCAAGGAGCCTGAAAGTCTCATGCTACTATAAAGAGGAGTAGGAGAGATGAACCAAAGGAAAACCTCCTACTCACCAGGACATATTTGCAGGATACAACTTTCACTGACAGTTATCAAGGCTGAACTGTGAATCTGCTGTTACACATTTTACAAATAATTCCACAGTGACTGTGGTTTTCCTTTGTAAGTACCAGTAGTTGGGGAGGTAGTTGGTAATTTAAATTCATGTCAGAGAACTACCACAGCAGTATAATTCTCTTCCTCACTGTTATAAGACAAGACTGTTATGTTTGGGACGTTGGAAAAGTTAAATGTCAGTCTCATTGTCCCTCCACTGAAAAATACGATCGTGGTTATAGAAGGCCAGGGCTTACACAGTATTCAGGCTTGCATAACAAACTGTTTTCCATGAACAGGCTGCAGGAAAAGTGTCTTTTTGTCAGCTAATCCATGAAGTTAATCCAGGACAGAACAGGGGAGAGAGAGTTCCTTGAGTGCAATTTACTCACAAAGATAGGAAATGCTACTTCCCTCAACATAATCTGTGTCCTTGGATTTCAGAACAAATGAAGATAGCTTATAGAGAAAAAAAATCAGCCCCCTTGAATGTTTTAGTTTAAAATGAAAGGCTGAAAGAAAAAGTATTTTTATTGTTGTTGTTATTATAATGGCAAGACCGAGTGAGCGAAGAGTCTCAAATCCGAGTTCTTTGGGAATATTCATTACCAACATGTGAGGGAAAGATTTACATGATCTCTATTGATTTTAAGATGTCTCCAAAATGATAACAAATCCATAAATCAAAATCAAAGTAATTTTTTTAGTCAAAATTGTGTACTAGAAGAAACTGCTTGAATACCTCTTATGAAGACAGGCTAGCACAAAATACTGGGGGTCTTTCAAGCAGACTTTCAAGAGAGTTTTATCTCACCAAAAAAAAAACCCAAACCAACAAACATCACCACAATCAAAAGCACACAAACGAAAACCACGTGCAATGGAAATATTTTCTCCTCATTCTGTTTCAGCATAGTATTGTGGAATCTGTTGTATTTGTAAAGTAAAGCACAAGGTTTGGAGAAAGAGATAATTTCATTTACTGGAGCAACTAATTTGTTTACAAGGCTTTTGGGCTGCCATGCCCTATCCAGCCAGAGCCAACTACAGTCATCTCCTGGCAATACACAGTCACACTTCTGCATTCTGCTCCAGTTCCAGCCCTACACTTGATGCTTCATTCTGCTACAGCTACAAGAATTCTCCTGCCACAATGAGAAGGATTTAATTTCCGTGGCTTTTTTAATCCCTCTGAGATTTCCCTGGATTGCATTTGAATAAAATTAAGCCACAGCACAGATAAGAAAGCCACTGAAGTAACAGCTTTATTCCCTTATTTTTCTACGTTTTCTGTTCTACAGAGATTGCATACAATGGCATCAAGGAATCACCCACTCCTTATACACACACTAGCTACTGGAATGCCCAACTACAACTATACAGCAAATACACCAGAAAATCCTCGTGATATTATATTCTTCACAGGCAAAATCTGCTCACAGGGAAAAAAAATAAATAAAAGAATCAGACAACTCCATTTAGAACCTTCTCCCACTCCTTTAACAATCGCTTGTCTTGTTTCAAAATCCACCAAGATATGAAGCTATGTTACACAATAAAGGCTTTCCTGAAGAGGAGTTGATAAAAATCAGAACAGAAACAACCACAACAGAGCCTACACATGTTATACCAGCATTTATCAGTTGTGACAAGAGCCAAATAAAACTGCTATACTGTTGCAAGCCTTCTGTCCTACACACTGCAACTGCACACAAAAGCAAGAACAAGTCATTCCTCTGTCTTCTTAGAGCGACCAAACCTCACAGAAAACATCTTGCTCCACCTCACAGGTTTTCTCCTCTAACTTCTGGGTACACAACAGTATCCCACAGGAAAGCTGCTACGGGTGCATGGGCAAATCAATCAAATCCAGTCTTTGGATCCTCTCTTCTTTATCCTTACCTTTCAGCTGCTGAGCTAAGAGAGACACAGAATGTTCTCTCTTTCACCTTTTCCAAGTATCACCATATGTAAATTCTAGGGACAGATTTATGCTTAGGGCTTATACCAGCAAAACCAAAACCAAACAAAACAAAAAGGCATTTTCTCATGCCCTTCTGTGATCTTTGCAAACATCTGTGTTCTTCCTAAATCCCATCCACATTCCATTATTCAAACATATTAAATGGGAATTTTTTGGTAAAGCACATCAAACACACTTCAAAATCCATGAAAAAATACAATGGATAAACAGTAAGGCCTCCTGGGATTTCTTCTAGCTGTTAACCCAGAATGCCTACATTTGGTAGCACCTTTGCTCCTTTCAGAGACTTCTGTAAGTGCCTTTTGTAGCCAGTTAGGTAACAGCTTTATATTGTGCTGATATGCTGGGGGAAATGTGGTTATCTACCTTAGCCAAGGTCCAGCTGAAGGCAAAATACACCAAGGTTTATTGTTTTACTTTGTGTGTCACCGAAATACTTCATGCTTTCACTGTTAGAACAAAACCAGGAGTTTAGTAAAGCTGGGGGATTTATAAACCTGGTTTCTCCAGCTCTGTCAGGACACGTAGCATGCACTTCTGACAGCAGCTAACTGCTGCTGCAGTTCTGAGCAGTGGCTCAGAACGAGCTCTAAAAATACACAACAGCCACTAAAACTATGACCTGTCTAAGCTTAGTTTTGTGGTGAAAGACACAAACTGAGCAACTTAAGTGGGAATACAGACCAATGTACCTGAAACACAGAAAAAGATGGGTGAATCAGGTCATCCTTTCCAACACAAAGACTTCTCAGCTCCTAAGTGCCTGCAATTCTACTGACACTTGTCAACAGCAAAGCTCATTCTCCGCTCAGGCAGAGCCTCTGTGCATCTTGCCAAGCATGAATAAACTGCCTGTTACGCAAATTATCCAAAGGCTCCCGTTAGTTTCCTTGGAGCATGCAGGAGACTAAGGGACCTCACTAACATCTTTGTGCCCAAGGCTCTAGGACCATTTAAGCTGATATAAATTCAGGGTGCATTGATCTGTCTTCCAGCGTGCTCCTGACCCTCCTTTATGCTGATACTGGCATTCATCTGACATCCTGGTGAGCCAACACTGTTTGAAAAATTAGCAGAAAAGTAACCCAAGGACGAAATAGTACAGCAGCACAGGTAAAACACACAGCAAGAAAGGTCTTTTGGACAGGTCAGCATCCCAAATTGAGCTGAAACCAAAGGAAGATTTAACACAATAGGAACAGCAGCACTAGGACTGCTGTAACATCAATTTACACAGGCCTAAACCAGAACAGGAATGGACTTTCAGATGTTTGACTCCCAAAGGACATGCTCTCTGGTTTATCTGAGGACAATAAAACTGTTCACTTCCCCTGACGACTATGCTGGATAAAAATTTCTAGCATCAGTAACAAAGTTGCTCCAGAACAAGAAAAATCTACAAATCTGCTCCTGAACTGCACAAACACTGCATTTTAGACATTTACAGAGAACATTTTTGAGTAAAGCCAGATAACCTGCCCAGGAAATCAGCACCTTTACCACATTTTCAGGGGTACTGCAGATATTGGCACATGTAAATACACCCACATAAGCAGTGAGAGCAGAGGAGAGCCAGCAGACACAGTGGGGCTTTTCTGGGAGAGCAGTCACTATTATAAACACCCTTCCGTATAAACCACAAGCGTTTCTCATCCAAACACTGCTGATACACAGGTTGGGGGGGGAAGGGTACAGCATTTTTTTTCACTTGTTTACACAAAGCTATTCCACAGATTATGCCTGAGAAAAAAAATAAAAAAAAACACTACAAAACGTAATTACACTCAACATTAAAATCAAGCACATTAAAACCAAGCCAGGAGGTAGCTGCAGATGAAAAAAAAAAATAGGACAGAAAAATAAAGAAAATACTTAAAAATATAAAAGCATCAAGGGTAGCTAGTCTACAATCCTAGAAATGTTTGTCTCTGCTTTTCACATAGAAGGAAGCATAATAAATGCATCGAGAAACTACCGTTTTATAAGAAAAATAAAGGTCAGTACTCCATGTATTATGGGATTGCATGTGGGGGTAAAGGAATCTGGAAAACAATGCATGCCTAGTCTTCAACAGAATGTTGTTCCTTCAAGCATTTTTATTATGAACCATTAAAGTAGCAACAAGTAATTTAAATAATAAAGTCTAAACAATTACTTTCTGGGCATGACCTTTTCAAATTAAGGTTCTGGAGTTATTTCTGAATCTGCTCAATTTCATCCATGCAAGCAATTCTACTAAACTTCATGAGGCAATTTATGTATGGGAAGTTAAACACATACTTAAATGCTACAGATGAAGACATTTTACAGATATAAAGGTTTCCAATGCAATCTGTAATTTCATTTCACGTACTCTGTCAGATTGATCATACCCATGAAGTAAGGAGCCCGCTTACTTTGTCTTCTTAAAAGCACGTCTGGGTTTTTTGGTTGCTTCTTTGTTTTAATTTGGGTTCTCTCTACTGTGTCAGGGAAAATGTTCCAAACAGGAGAGAGGCAAAAGGGAAGGTCTTTATTTTTAACATAAAACACTCCCCATTTTACACGTCTTAATTTTGACAGTACAATTAGGACAAACCTATCATCAAATGGGGTGGGAGGGGAAACCAGGCTGTAATTAATAGAATAATAATTGCAGAATGGTAAAATCCAAGAGACCCTTAGCAGAACTTCATAAGACACTGTATCTTTAAACACACAGACATAATGATTTTTCTAAAAATTAAATTCCGTTTTAAAATATCCCATAGTCTGAGTTTATTAGTTGCACTTTTAGAATGACCAGATGCAGACTACATGCAATTGCTACTTCAAAGAATTACTCTGAGCAACAAACTTGAGTGTTGTTTGGTTTATGCGTAGTCAAATAAATTAGGGAACATTCGGCTGTTTAAAATATTGTTTATTAACAACATACATTCAAAAGATCGTTCTGAAATACCCAGCACAAACACGTATCAGTTGACAATCACTTCATTTTCCAATCAGTTTAAAACACTGATTTGAGATCTCTGCAGCGACAAAGCCGGTATAACGGCGAGTTACGTAACACAAACCACTCTCTCTTAGCCCACAAAACGACAGCAGATAACACCACTTCCCTTTCCCCCGAGCAGACAGAACGTGTCCCGAGGCTTTAGGGAAAGCAGCCATTCCTGCAGAGCCTCCCGGGTGCCACGGCGCTTCCCCGGGGGATGCGCGGCGCCGTTCAACAGGCGATGGAGGAGCAGCGGGACGGGGCAAACCCCGCTGCTCGCCGAGCCCCCTCGGCAGCCTTTGTTCTCCCGGGAGGCGCGGCTGTCGCGCCCCAGCCGGGGGACACAGGTGGGACACGGCGGGACCGGCCCTGCCCGGCGGGTCCGGCCGCGGGGCGAGGGCCGGGCCCGGGCACGGCCGCGGGCCCCGTTTGAACCGGCCCGCGCTTTCGG
>VZRO01005858.1:270471-303601 GCA_013397915.1 Daphoenositta chrysoptera | reverse complement strand
TTCTTTTGTTTTTTTTTTTTTTTTGGAAAAATATATTTTATTTTTATACGGTTTATATATATATATATATATATATTGCATAAGGGCATTTTAAAACATTGTATCCCCTCTATTTTTCATATCGTGAATGTCAAACGTTAAACTCTTTTTCCATACCTTTTTTTATCTTGCATTCCAGACTGGTGAAAGATATAGAGAATGTATCAGCTGTTCTCCATGGGTAATATGTGAAATAAAATAAACACAATTACATAAAACACTTCAGTTATGTTGTCTTTAGTGGGGGCAGTGGTTAAGATGAATCATTTCTCACTGTGTTCAGTCCTACTCATGCTAACATAGCACGGCAGTCCTGAGACAGACCAAAACTCTTCCCTTGCCGACTTTGTTAGCAGCCACCTTATCTCATCAAATGGAGTAAACTCCGAGCCAGCAATGCAGCCTAAAATTCCAGGGCAGGTCTGTCGAGAAGGCTCTAAGGCTCTTTTCTGCCCACATGTTCAAGCCAGGGCTGAAACGTGTCACAGCTTGGATTGATCGTGCAAGTTTATTTTTTGCCCTAATTAATCAGAGAAACAACTGCACGCTTCAACATTGCACAACAAAGTAACAGATTTATTGAGGCAGCACGTTCCAAAAATGGTCATGGCAGCTTCCAAGGTTATTTATGTTGAAGGATTTCCTGGGCCACAGGTCAGGTTAAACGGTGACCGGTTCAGTGTGGGGAGAACATTTTGGATAAAAGCTTAGCATGAGGGATTTTGTTGTTTTGTTCTTTTTTGTTGTTTTGTTTTGTTCTCTCTCTCTCTCTTTTTTTTTTAAAGCAAATTCCAAGCACAGACCAGAAAACAAACGTGAAACTGAACCTTATTAATGCACCACCAGCACCATCTATTGGTGTCTACTCCTTGCACTCCAAGAAAACAAATCTAAAACCTAAACAAGTGTATTTGAATAACTTATTGGGTGAAACATATCATTTCCCCTATTTTACCATATCTCTGAACATAGTTAACATATACAGGAGAGGAATGGGGAACAGCAGAACTAAATGCTGCTACAATGAATAAAGTGGGGACTTTTTTTTTTTTTTAACCTAATACTAAATTCCTCAGGAACATATATTTGTGAGAAAAATTGAAAAGAGCAGGCAATGACACCTTCCCAGGAAACTGCTACAAAAACCTTGGGTAGGGATCCAGTGATGAGATACTTGGCATGTATCCATAATTTCTCTCTCCAAACTTTGAAGTTCTGTTCAGAATTGCCTACTTTTAGTTACTTTCTAAGCACTTTCAACTAAGACTTTTGAAATCCTAAGAGGTGAGTTTTCCACTTGAAACATTATTTTAAAAATAGAAAATCAAATATAATGACACTTTGCCAGTTTTAATTACCTGTTTGCTAACAGCTGGAAGAGAATTCACCTGTCTCCTGTTGATGGCCTTTCTGATCCAGATCTTATAAGATGTAAGGGATGACACAAATGCATGATCTTCAGCACAGAGTACAGCTGCCAGCTGAGAAACAAGTGGCTATTCTCAGATCATGGAAAACCTGGAAATTAGAATTGTTGCTCTTAGAAGTTTTGTGGTCCTTGCAGTGAGAAATTACAATGTGTAGGTGAAAGCGTGTTCCTACTTAATGTACACAGCACAACCAAAACAATGTCAACAGAACCATCCAATTTAATAGCTACATTTTTCTCATAAGTTCCACAGTTAGTATTTTTGTCATCTAAATTTGAGACAGAAGGCGGGATTAGGGTACAATGTGGTTAAGTATGTACTTGCCAACTAGTTACTTTTGTTTGTATTGGTTTTTTTTCTTAATTTCCTGCCAAAACCCCACATAGAGTACCTTTTCTTCCCTCCTTTCCTCTTCACTTGTGGAAAACACTTCACTCAAAGCTGAAAGACCCTGCCCCGAACCAGACAGGGCTAAAACCAGCCAGCTGGTGCAGGATGGCACAATTCTGACCTGACTGGAGTTTAGAAAGTGCAACTTGTGTTTGGAAGGACCAAGAGCACCACCTGCTGCGCCTGTAAGGAGAAGCAAAACTCTCTGGTTGCAAGAAATAGCAACCAAAGAAAATAAAGTTTGGGTTTTTTTAGTTCCCTCCATTCCCCCACCAATCTTTGAAACCATATGTTTTAAAGCAAAAACACTGCTGGAGGAAATATGCCAGAAAGTAGTGAGTAGCCCAAAGATGGCACACTCTTTGAATGTAAAGAGCAGACAAGGAAAGCCTGGAAACACGATGAGAGTGGATTTTGGCTAACCTAGGCTAGATCAGCTGGAGGAGAATCACAGAGCAGGAGAATGGCAGGCAGGGACTCTTTCCCACTGCACAGCTAACACCATACCCCAGTCTCAGTTCCAGGTTTCAGGGAAAAAGTTTATAAGGGGTAGAATATATCGAGACAGCATCCTCCCTTCTCATCCATTTCTGCACCAGCCCCAGGTGTAAGCTGTCCAGGTGAAAGCTCTTCCTCCTGCCCAAGCAGGGGATGATACTAAAAAACTCTGGCTAAGCATCTTTTCACTTCATCCCATGAAGCAAAATGTTGGGCATGAATGCCCAACAGTGGCTGAAGTTCATCCATGAACTAGATTAAAATCTCTGAGAAGTGTGAGGATTTGGGGTTTCAGGGAGAACAAGACTGTGAAACAGCCAATGAAACTGAGCATCCTCCTGTAATTGTAGAAGTTCAAGAAGAACTCTGTGCTTAGGTCAAAGCCAGCTTATGCTGTAATGTGACAGATGAGAAGTGGAAGATGTCATCAAATGCCTCCAAAATCAGGAGTATCTGTTTACACACCACCTTAGTTAAAATATTCGTTTTTAAGAACACTCTGGTGTCCCACAGGGCAGTATTTCAAAGGCTGCTAAAAACATGACTCGAAGCTCAAACATGGTTCTAAATTAAAATGAAGTTTTGCAATGGTAAATATGTATTGGAGCAGGAATTCACCCTTGTCCACCAGTCTGTTCCATCCATCAGAGCGGATGCCAAAGGAGTGGTCACCATTCTCAGCACAGCCTCCACAGTGAAGTGTCAGAAGAGCTCATGGAATATTGTTTATGAGTGATTATTGTGTTTTGTACCTACCCTAGAGACACCCTATGGCATAAAAAAAAATTCTTCACTATTGGCAATTTTTTATTACCAAAATGGATTCCAGAGGCTATTTTTATTTCAGAAAGATTTTTGGGCTTCATTATTAGTTCTATATGGAATGATGGCAAGGTGCCTAAAATGCTGATATACAAGGACTTTTCCATGAAGCCCTAGGGCAGGTCCCCTAACCTGGAAGAGGAAAACAAGTAAATGTTTTTCTTTTTCCAGCTGGTACCACAAAATTTTCTTTAAGCAGCCATGTCACATGAACAACCGCAAAAAGTGTTTGTTCTCCAGTTACATCAGAAAGTGGTCAGAGTTATTCCACTGTACCTAGGAACAATTTCTACTGCATCCAAAAAGTAGAGACACTGGTGTACTTTCAGATGATTATCAAAATCTGCAAAGCATCTCGGTCCGTGCTAAGAAGAACTGCAGTCAGGTGCCAGATATAAACTCTTTCTGCAAGCACAATGACAGAAAGGGGAATACTAATGAATACTTTGGCACATATGAAGCCTTTTCTGGCTCATTGAGTACCCAAAGGACAGCAAGTCATAATTAAAGCCAATAATGGCAACTCCAGACAGCCATCCAAATAGTTTCCTTGTGCCGTCAATTCACCGTTTCATATTATCTCACATCATACTTAAGCAGTGTAGAGCACACAGGCATCAGGAGAAAGAATTCCAGCATGACTGAGTACAACCAATAAGTAAATCCAATTATGCCTGACTAAAATTTGTTTATTGTGTTCACAAGGGTTTGCTTTTATTATCCAAATATTTTTTAAGGAACAGGGCTTTTTTCACCAAATAATTTGTGTCAGATTTGAAATAGTTTTAATTTTTAAATACTTAATTCTTTGGCATGAGGCCATGTATCCTTCACGAGAAGAAGGAGCATAATTTGTTCATGAGGTAAAGAAGTTTGCTATGTAAAAGCCTTTTTACTACAAGCTATGTACACTAGTCAAAATGCTTGATAATGTCTCCAAATGAAAAACAAATGGTCCCATTAAGACTAGAATCAATGTTAATGATTTGATAAGACTGGAGTATTTTGCATGCAACATTCCCAGCAAAGACAACAGCAATGAGGAGGCCAAATGAAATTTTTAAACTTTTTTTTTGTTTCTGTGATAACTTTTACAAAACATTTAACTAGACCTTGAGTCTCTCATCCACTTACAAAATCCTGGGATTTTCCAAAGTCAAGAAAGATCTGTTCTACCCACTGAAGGCATATATTTCGTAATGCATTCTGACTCTCAGAATAGGTTTGCAAAATAAATATTCTTCCAATACTTTCTGTAAGTTGTCACTTCTTTGCAGATTATATACAACTTTTCCATCAATTATAAAAAGGTTTATATTTTCTCCCTACTTTTCTAACATGGTGTTAAAACAAACAAACAAACGTCTGGCTCCTAATCTCTGATGTCCAGTGGTATTGGCAGAAAGGGGAGAACAAACAAACCGGATCTTATCTGTTAGTTCAGGAGCAAACCAAGCAGTTCATCAAACAAACACTCTTATTGTCCTTTTCAGAGGTGGCTACTGTGACAGGAGTTCCATGAAGCTGAGTCACTCAAAGACTGGAAGGCACCGTGTAGTTCATCCCACAGGACAGAAGGGTGTGTGGGCTCCTCATTTCCCCTGACGTGACCCAGGTCTGGTCTCTCTGCTGGAAAGCACCAGACTCTCAGAGGCCACCACGCTTCCCTGCCTGCCCACGAGGGCTCAGGAGCAGACCTGAGCTGCACACTGCAAGAGGACAGCTGCACCTTGTAAAATATGTCTGTTCTCATTAGAGACAAGGAAAAAGTGAGGGATTTTAAGTCACTTTTTCTAAGTAATTTTTTTCCCGAGGCTGTGCAGCCCTGCATCTCATTCTGCATAAGAAACACATTCATAGTCTGGCCCTTTATTGATAAACAACATGTAAAATATGGAACTGGCATATATCATTAGTCTCCTTACTGCCTACAGACATCAGATATGCTGGTGTGATGAACTGGTGAGCCAGATAGGATTCTCAGCACCAAATCCCAGGCCTGAGACTGATCCCGTCTAATTGAAACAAAACTTCTACTGACTTCAGCAGGAAGAAAATCTAAGCCTCAGCTTTCTTTCAAAAACATGTCGATTTTTATACCAAAAGACTGCATTGTAATTTTTGCTTTATACTTCATTTATTCACAATTTCTGGTTTTGAACACTGAAGAAACTACTAAAAGATACAAGTAAAGAATGGGATCCCTGTCAAAAAGAAGGAACACAAATCCAGACTCTCCATTCAATCTGAAATGAGTTCAGCAATGTATGCTTATTGCTGCTGGTCTAAGTGGATGTGGTGCTGCTGGCAGTGACAACTTCAACAAATATACATATGTCAAGTGCGTCACTGAATGTGTTCATGAGCAGGGATGGAATCCCAGAAACTTCTAGTGCTCTTGTCCAAAACCCAGACTTCATTTTTTATTTAATGCAATAGGACTTCGGAGTGTTTTAAACACTAGGATTTTATATAGTAGTATTTCCTTCCTCCTTTTTCTTCTCTTTATGTTTTTTAAAAAAAATCTTGCTACCTACTTTGAAGTGTTGGAAAAGGATGTATCTGGACAGCTCAAATGAGAGTGGGATTCCATAGCTCACAGCAGAGACTGGCAGTCAATCAAAGTGCACACACCAACACTTTGTTGTAATATTTGCACAAGGCCATCAGAATCTGTTTAATGAAGGATATAAAGAGATTTGCACAAAGAAGTGAGTCCTACAGAGATGAAGATTTTTTTACTGAGAAATAATTCGCATCCTCTCACCCCAACCTGATTTAATTAACTCCTGGTAATAGGGGAAAAACAACCCCTTATGTTACAAGTGCACGAGGGCCAATAAACCTGATTTATTGTCTTAACCACACTGCAAGACAGACAGAAACAAATGATACGTTTTTTCCATGGAATGTTGTTAGAGTGTGTGCACAAAGATATTTTCCTTCTCCTGGCGCATCTGTACAACTTTGCTGCCATCTGCTGCCTCCTGAAGACAAACAAATCACTCTCTAAAATGAGAGCTGGATGCCAGTGGCACGGAGCTGCTGCCAGTGGGGAGGGAAGCCTGCCTTTAAAAGTGTTTTATAGCTGCCTTGGGCTGGTTACTCAATATGCTGAGTAAGGCAGAGACTCAGATTTTTCATTCCTCCTGAGCTTTACTCAGAAAAAGCAGGAACAGCACATTACCTTTACACATTCTCAGGAGATGGAGAAAGGAACTATTCTGTTCTTTTGTTCTGAGCAAGCTCAGGGGTTTCACTTTGCCCAGTGGATGCCTGGATACCTCTATCCTGATACCACTTTTGCCACTCTGGGCCACCAAGGGAACAGTAACAGCATTTTTTGAGAAAATAATGTTTTCAAGATGTGACATGAAGAGATAAAAGGAGAACATTGGCTCCTATGTTGCAGGAAGGACCTATTTATTGAAGAGTATAAAGGCTGAAGTTAGAAAACACCAGCAGTGCCTTTTCAGGAGAACTCATGATCAGAGAGATGTGCACATGCTCTTCATTTCTAGACACAGAGCCCTTTCAAAGGCAGGAATCAGGACAGTGTGCTGAGTCAGACTGGCCTGTTGCTCTACCTAAGGCATAAACACCATCTCAATTGTAGTCAGGTGGGAGCTGTCAGCCTCCACGATCAAGGAACTGAAGATGTACATCTAACTGTTACAAACAAAAGGGACTATTTTCAGAAAAAAAAAATTATCCTGGATTGAAATCACAGTTGTATTTACATAATTATGTAACAGATACACACTTAGTATACAAGACAAGTACTCTTATTTTAATAAATTACGTGTTGCAAAATGTTTTCATTATAACATAATCCAAAACCACTTACACAACAAGGAATTATCATATCTGGCATGAAAGGCCGCTTCAAATTCTACCTGAGGAAGCTAGAGACAGTAGAAATGACTTTTAAAAGATTGTAAAGATCTTTGGGCTTATATGAAGGATTTTTAAATTTTATTTTTAATCCTGCTGGGTAACTCAACCAGGCATTGAAAAATGAACCTTCCATCAATATATTTCTTTTAATTTCTATGACTGTAGAGTTTCTTCAAAAATTATATTCTGTGTGATGCTGACATACAAGATTCAACCCTTTATTCATAATGGGTTTAAAATAAATAGTTGAAATGGTTTGGAATCAGTACTGGTTACATTTGCTCTCTCCTGGATACACAGTGATTCACTAGTTGGGGCACACCACGGACCTTCAGCCAGGACATTGCTTCATAGACTTCATACAGATCGTGGAAGCATAGAAACACAGACAACTAAACAAACACACCTGCCCAGGCTTGAGAAATGGGCCTGCTGTCACCTACAGGGCATGGCATTAGTAATAACCACACAACCCACACATGCCAGCCCTCTTCCATTACAGGCTGGAGATCGCTGGAGAACGCCCCCGAGTGAACAAGCCCACTGAGAACCTAAAGAGCAGCACCGAGCAGCCAGGGCACCCTTCCTTCAGTCCTGAAGCAAAGGCCTGTGCAAAACCCAGTCTAAACAGTCCTTCTACTGCACAAATAGTTGCTAGGGGATGCCATATCTCAGTGAAATTAATATTTTGAAATAGTAGCTTTTATATATAAATATGTCTGGAAAAGGTTTCGAAATGCTATTTCGAATTTTGTTCTACATCTAGTTTTGTTTTCCAGTTAGGATTCCATTTCGTTTTCTGATTAAAAACACAGCAGTTTGAAGCCACCAGTTGCTAAATTAGACTGGATTTTAACTCTGACAGCTCTCATGTATTTAAGGTAAATGGGACTGGAGAGAAAAAAAATCTATGATGGAGAAAGGGACCGGAGTTGTGTTGTAGGCCATATCAGAGATGCTGAGGGAGAAAAGAGACCTTCCAGCTCAGTGTCCAGCAGCAGCACGGAGTCAGTATTTTGGACATAATCAGGAAGGGCACTGAGAATCATTAAGGTGATTGATAAGGTGGATGTGAAGTGTCACTGATCAAACCCTGCAATATTACAATGTGAGGGGAGGCAGTCACTGAAACTAGCAGGGCAATGGTATCACAGATAACAGCAGCAAAGCAAATACTACAGGCAACAGGCAGAGGTGTGCTCCTTAATCCAGTGATGCTGGAAGAGTACGAGGAGAACAGACCACAGGAAGTGGCCAGGGTCACACAATGTCCCTAAACAGTATCTCCCTCCACTGCAGGAGACCAGCCCAGCACATTGGCCCAGACAGGCTGCTGCTCTCACCCTCTAACCCAGGCACTTCTGTGTTATTCACATTATTTATGTGAATAAAGCTCCTGTGTTGAAGTTCCCCTCCATGCAGGAAAAGCCACTCTGTTGTGCTGTGTTGGGAATGTGAATGGTGGCCATGCTGTAGCAGATGACTGGGAAATTGGCTAATGAGGGTGTGTAGGGTTGGAAACACACATTTGCACCGTAACAGATACAAACAGGGCTGTTCAATCCGTGCGTCCACACACCCTCCAGCAGCAGCTGGAATGTCTATAGGACTTAAAGGTTAGAAGAAAGTTACCTCTTCTCTGTGAGGCCTTGCAGTGTAGATAACAAAAGAAACTCTCAAAATCTCTGGAGGCAGAACAACTCACATTGAAGAGTCACAAGTACTTGGGAGGATTATAGAAACAACTGTTTAACTACTTCAAAAGTGCTGCAGAGTGGAATGAAACATATTAATAGGAACTATTTTAACCATGTTCTGCTTTCTCTTAACTGCTGCTTGTTTATGAACAGTATTTCAGTGCTTCTTGTCAACCACTGTAGCAAGAGAGAAACCTCTTCTTTTGGCTTCAGTTGAGAACAGAAGAGGTCTATGATGTGCTCTTTAGCTGAACTGAATGACTCAATAAAAGAAAAAAATGCACAGGTAAGAAGCTTCCTCTTTGCTTTCATGTGTTTTGCATATTTTTGAAGGCAGCAGTTTTTGTTGATTGAGGGGTTTTACTTTTACCCTGCTTTCTCACCAGCCTCTCTGCTGATGAAGGATGAATAGGGAAAGTGTTGACCTTTCTCTCTATGTTCCAGTTAATAAATACAAATAACACTTTCTTGTATCTGTGCCCAGTTTGGATAAAACACAGTCTGATAGATACTGTATCCCAGATGTTACCTCTGATAATTAGGCAGCTTTAAAATGTAACATAGCTGAATGTTATTAAAACCACTAAAATAAAATAAAACCTTCATCCCTGTCATATTTTTTTTCTGCAGGAAAACACAGGTTTTGCCTTGAAAAGGTCAGAGTAAGGAAGTATGACGATGTAGAGGAAGGTAACTTTCAATTCTAGCTTGTCTGTATTAAATACTTTGCAATAAACTGCTCATTAGTTACTTGTCATAGGCAAAACAGCAAGTTGGTGAGCTCTACTGCTTTTTTGTATTCTAACACACTTCTAGCATGATCCAGAAAATCCAGGCAAGGGGTAATATATGTGGTTACATGACTTGTTATCTTAAATGGTTTCATATGTGGTATTTGCTCCAGTTATTTGACATGACTCAAGTTGACCTCATTGTTTATATGCTTGAAAGGGAACAATTATGCAACTACTAAATGGTATGGAAGACAGCAGTGCCATATGAGACAGGAAAGAAAATAGGAATGCAATGTCTACTAAGCTGTCAAAACGTCTGACACCAACATAATAAGTTTATTTTCTTTGTAAGGTCCTATACTACAGAGTAATGAAAAAGCTAACATTCATGCTGTAAATCTGGATTAATCATGACAACTTGTAGCTCTTATTGTCATTTGGAACATACAATTTTTGTGGTTCTCTGTATATTTTCAGACAAGTTTTGCATTTGCCAGAGTAACAAAAAATAAAATTACCAAAGGAGACAACAGTGGCACTAAAAATAGCATTTTATGACAATGCTGTCAAATGATAACATACATAAAATGATGCACATGTATCTTTAGTTACAAAATCTTTGTGCATACTTAATGTGAGTTTGGCAACATCTAAGGGAGGATGTTGAAGCAAGTACATCTTTAGTTTTATCAGTGGTTTATAAAAAACGCTGATGAAATAACATAGCATTAGTTAAAACTGGACAAGATGCAAACACTATAACTTTCTTGTTAGCACTGACCTACTTCTTGCAAAGCATCTGTATTAACAAGTTAGAAAATGAAGGATGGAAGAGTCCTGGAAAATTCACTGGTATCTATTTAATCTGATTTTCAAGTTCTTTATTTCAGTTTTCCTGGCAGCTATTTCACGTTTTTGTAAGGGAAAGCATGTTACATCTTACGAAACTGCAAGGCGTCCTCTGAAAACTATTTTGCTAGATTTCAAACCACCTTGAAGCCTTTACAGAGGTTATAGAACAAGGACATCCTATTGTTCTTCAGCCTCTGGCTCCAGTGTCATCTTATCCAACATCAGTAGCCAGTGAGTGAGTGGCTGGCCAGCACCCAGCTGAAGCAGCACCGCTGGCAGCGTGCTGGGGCTCCAAGGTGAGGGCTTCCTGCTGACTCCATAATGAACCAGCTTAATGAGGAACCCACAGGCTGCTGAGGGTACCTCAAGACAGTGTTAAACCTTGACATAATTAAAGAGTTTATTGGGCATTTGGTACTGATCCCGGTGTCCTGACTAAAGCCCATGCCTGAGGAATTTCACACTGTGTTCCCCAGTTCTTTGTTCTCTTTCTGTGTTTTCTCTTCCCTGTTCTACAGGTCTCTGGGGATGGTATGCACGCTCAAGGAAGTGCTCCAGTGAAGAACTGGAGAAAGGAAACTCCAAAAAAAATAGTAAACATCTTTGGCTTTCCCACAGTCTTGGCCATCAATATGTGCTGGTTTGCTACACAGCACAATAAGCTTTCCTTGTCCTAGTGGTAGAATTGCTGATGCACGTGGCGAAGACAGGAGCCTAGAAAAGATGTGTGCTGGTTTGGGGCTGAGGTAGAGTTAATTTTCTGCACGGTGGCTGAATGGGGCTGCGTTTTGGATTTGTGCTGAACACAAAGTTGACAATATAGAGATATTTTTGTTACTGCTGAGCAGGGGTTGCACAGAGCCAAGGCCTTTTCTGCTTTTCATATGGCCACGCTGGTGAGGGAGTTGTGGGTGCACAAGAAGTTGGCAGGGACACAGCCCAGGACAGCTGACCCCAACTGACCAAAGGACATTCCATGTTGTGTGGCTTCATGCCCAGTATATAAAGTGGGGGAAGAAGGAAGTGGGGGAACATTTGGAGTGACAGCTTTTGCCTCCCCAAGTCACCATTACTGTGAGGGGACCCTGCTCTCCTGGAGATGGCTGAACACCTGCCTGCCCACGGAAAGCAGTGGATTAATTCCTTGTTTTGCTTTGCTTGTGAGCACGGCTTTTGCTTTCCCTATTAAACTGTCTTTATTTCAACCCCATGAGTTTTCCAGCCTTTCCCCTTCTGATTCTCTCCCATATCCCATGGGAGAGTGAGTGAGTGGCTGCCTAGAGCTTGGTGGCTGGCTGGGGGGAAACCACAACAATATGAAGAAGTATTCTTCTGGAACACGGAGGCCACTGCTGCCAGCTCTGAGGAAGGCAGACATTGGTGCCTGAGGATTTATTAAAATTTTCCCCAGATGATCTTGCCTCCAGATACTGGTTTCTTTCAATATGTGAGTAGGAAGATCAGTTTTAATTAGCATGACTTTAAAGCCGACCGAAGCAAATACCAATTACTGTCAGTTGACAGAGTGATTACAGCTACCTCAGACACATTGCAACAGAGGAGTGGTTGCTTTATTTATGTGTTAGAAGTGGATGGCAAAGGAAAGCAAACATCCTGATTTAGCTCACAGCCTTGGAATCAAGAGGAGGAGAAAAATATTTTTGCTTACTGTGACACATTTAGTGTTTTGTTCTGGATTTCCTGGGACTTCTCTCAAATATGTAGTGTCACAGAAACAAGAGATAAAAGACAACATATCAGAAACCCACAGAGCAGAGGGGTTTTGTCTCATTTGTAGCACTCATTAGCCCAGGTGTTCCCTCCTAAGTTCACTGCTATGGCATTCCTTGTTGTTGGTTTCAGAATGATTACCCCAAGCAGAATGCCTTGGTAAGGCAGTGGTTTCTCTGCATGTGTCTAGGTCATTCTGACCTACCCCTGTTCCTTTAACATTGTCAGACAACTGGCTCATTGCCAGAGTGCTCAACAAATCTAAAATGCCATTGGAAAGATTATGGTCCGTGTTCAGTACAGATTTTCTGCAACTCCAACTGTTGTGAAAATGCCTGGAATATTTAAATGTTGCTTGTCCTGAGCAGAGATGGAGCAGGATTTTTGGTTTTGTTGACTCCTGTCTGAAAAGCTCCAAAGCTCCAAAAACTCCAATTTTTGAGTTATTTTTATCCATGTCTAACTTGGAAGAGTTTTGAAACAGCATTTAGCTAAAAAGGGAAGCTGACATAAAAGTGTGTGCCAACTTTCCAAATGCTAAATTACAATTACTTTCCTGCCTCACTGCCACCTATGAAGAATGTGGCTACACAGATAACCTAGGTGTTGAGATACCAATCTTCAACACAGCTGCACTTGATGAAATATTTCAGAAACTACAAAATCAGAAAGATGAGCTGGTATGGTGGCCCAGTCTGTGAGCTTGTGGGGACATCTCTGTCCCCAAATTGTTGCTTTTTTTAGCAAAACCTTACACTTAATGGGACTTGGTGACATTGTTGCTTGTACCCCTGTGTTGTGTACACTTCACAGAACAACAATACAGGTTCTTTGTGCTATAAAAGCTCTCCAGAAAAATAAATTCAAGTAATAGCACACACTATGGACAACAATGCCTAATCCAGAAGATCTAAGTAGTTGGGAAATGACATATCTGACTAAGGACACCTTTTATTGATAACAAGAATTAAATAAATGTATCTAAAGAAGTGATAAAATATATAGAATCCCAGAATACCACAATATTTAGTATCAGACATATTTAGGTGTGGATCTCTCTGTAAGTTTGTGGAATGTTCAGCTAGAGGCATAAAAGTCTATCTTCATTTGTTTACTATCTAAGAATAGTATCTGTGTCCCTAAATGGATTTCCAAAGTACATAGTTGCTCTGCACTGACCTTTGAAAATTCCAAATGAAATCTGCATGTGTATGGCAGTGTCAAGATGTTACCGTTTTACTTTGGAAAAAGCTGGTTGGAAAGTTAAGAAAATGGGAAATGCATCAAGTTTGAATCTATTGTGTTAAGCTTTCAGGACTATCTGGTTTTATTTTTTTGGTTAGTTCCCCTCTATATACAATTCTTTAAAAAAGTTGTATATCTGCATGGTTAAATGAGTTAGGTAGTGCATGCAGACATGCCCTTGCTTGGGCAGAAGACTTTAAAATTCAAAATGCCTTGAAACACAAAGTGGTAAGAGAGTTCATAAAGATTGTTTTATATTACAATAGAGAGTATTATATTTAAAAGCTATAGGATTGTGGTTCACATTGCTGAACTCCACACAAATAACAAAATCAAGCTCAGTTTATCTCCCCCAGTTTGCAGTTCTTCTCCAGAAAAGTGCCTTCTTCTGCCCCACATTTCTCTTTCTCTCTGTCATATGCCATTGGATGGATGTCTTGCCTGTCTTTTTGGTTACTACAGGGCACTGAAAAGAATACAGACAATGAAGAGAAAGACTTCCTGGTCTCACAGCAATATCAAGGCACACTTTAGCCTGGATCAGCTGTGTCAAGGAAGATGCATAGGCTTTACCTTGAGAGCTGTAATCTCTGCTCCCCTTGTCACTGACCACTAGAAAAAGCCCATGGCTGGTACTCCCTCTTCAGGCAGCACCACAGCTTATCTATTGCATTTTGCCAGGATGGACATTTTTATTGAAGCAGTAAAGAGAAATGTCTATTGCCTGCAAGCACCTTTCAGTGACATGTTTTCAAACACTCAGCAAAAAAGCATCAGGGAAGATGTGTGTTTTCAGGGGCTGCCAGGCAGGACAAACCACATGCTTCCTGTGGCTCCGGTGACACGCTCATGTTCTGCTTCTGAAAGCTCTGCAGGAATCGAGGAGACAGAAGCCAGTTTCTCCTGGCAGAGAGAAGTTCACCTTTGGAATTCTGACTAGTACATTACAGCAGAGGCTTTGGCTAATATGGCACTCAGAGGGGATCTCTGTGAACACAGACACAGTGCAGTTGGTTACCTGTCTTTAACACCAACACTGACAGACTCTTCCTGGACTTGTCCTGGATGTCCCCTCTGGGCTCCTGAAGCAGCTGTTGAGCTCTCTCTGACCTTACTCTAGGACAGAGTTCCAGATATGTAGCTTTCCCCGTGTTGGTGTTTCTGGCAAGGAAATTGTTACTCTTGCAAGAGTGGAAATGGGAAAACCTGCATTTCTCCAAAATCTGTATACCCAGGAGTCAGGAGGATTCTTCTAAGAGACTGCCAGCTGGACAAAGAATAATGAAGTTCCAAGGTTTGAACAGTGGTCTGCTCTGGCTATTCTTGATGTAAAAAGATACTTTTACTCTCCTCCCCTCCAGTTCAGTCCTCCCACTCTTTAATTTTTTGGTTCTCTTTCTTGGACTTCTGCAGATTAAAATCAGAAAACAAACAGCATCCCTTCCCCCACTTCAGAAGCACACTTTTTCCTGCTTTTCTTGGCTGACTGCTCCTTTCATACTCTGTGGGTATCCTTGGGATACCTCCCAAGGCAGGCTCTGCAGAAGGCCCAGCACTAAGCAGCAGGGCTGTCTAGTGCCTACCAACACTGACATGACCTTGAGCAGCTTAATTTCATAATTGCTGTCTCTTAGATAGTATGGGAACTCAAATCAATCTCCAAGTCTTATACCCACATTACAGCCTCCTGAAAGGAGCAGACACTTTCCCTGGCCTCAGTCCCCTTTCTGAATGTTCCAATGTACAGAGCCCATGCTCTTTTGTTTTCCATTCATGCAGGAAACCCCAGAGAGCAGAACAAGAGGTTTCACTGTTTGCCAAAACTGGTAACACCTTGATAGCTAATTTGGTTTAGGGCAAAAATAACTAAAAAAACCCCAAAGAAACACCCCCTTCACCTATTTCACCACTGTGGTAGAGATCTGTGACTCGTATTCTCAAATTCTTTCTAGGAGTCTGAAATCAGAGACCACTTGCCACAAACATCTTCTGAGTAACATCAATGAGGGGCCACAGTGTTCTAAGGTAGTTGACCTCCTTCTGTAACTGATTAGAGTCACAATTAGTTAATTTCTGGATTATAGCAGAGGTTTAGAGACCTTAGCACTGTTTCAAACCCTGGCAACAAGATGCTTGAAATCATGTAGTTCATAACTATTAGAGAAACATGCCCTATTAGCTCCTCCAACTTTTCCAACTTTTGACCAACAACTGAGGAGTTTGGCAAATGTCATTCAGTCCTTCAAACACAGAGGGAAAACACAGAATTTGGACAAGAATGCACTTCCATTTCTTGGCCTTATCACAATCTTTACAGGTGTAAAAATGCATCCAACCAAAATAAAATCCACCACAACATTTCCAAAAAATCTATCAGTGCAGGAGTTTGACCTCGTCTGGCAGCCAGGTACCCACCAAGTTGCTCTATTGCTCATCTCCTCATCATGACAGAGGAGGAGAAAATAAGACAGGGCAGAACTTGTGGATCAAGGTAAAGGCAACTTAATAAAGCAAAACCAAAGGCTGTGTGCAAAGGAAAACCAAAAGATTTATTCTCTCTTCCCAACAGCAGGCCATGCCCAGCCACTTCCTGGAAAGCAGGGATTCATTACATGCAGCAGTTGGATTTAACTGATGGTGGCCTTCAGCTGCCTGTCTCTATGACTGTCCTTTGCTCTTTCCCACAACAGGGAAATGGAATAAACCATCCATCCATCCATCCCTGCAAGCATTCAAGGCCAGGCTGGGTGGAACTCTGAGCAACCTGGTCTAGTGAAAAGTGTCCCTGCCCAAAGTGATACAGATGATCTTTAAGGTACCTTCTCAACTTAAGTTATTCTATGATCCTGTGGTTTCTAAGCTGTTCCACTATAAAAACACTGATCCTGTGTTACAGAATGTGGTGATTTGGGACCAGTTTTTCATGCAGTTCAACTGTCCCAACAGTAGACATGAAAATCTTTGGCAGAAGCAAGTCATAGGTTATTGGGAAGGCCTCTCCTTGCATGCTGAGTCCCACTGTGTCACTGTTGGGTGTTATCAGCTGTTTTAGTTTCCATGTAAGAAATTAACAACTTATTGTTTATGAATCTGAACAGAGAATTTAATTCCTCCAAAGAATTGGGACATGAATAATACCTCCCAGTGACAGACCAATGATGACAGTCATTCTTAGGCTATTAACAACACACATTGGCATTTAAAAACCAGTGGAAAAATGAACTTATGCTGTTCAATTGCTAATTAAAAGTGAAATACATTACCAGATCATTCTCATCTAAAACATAAGAGATATACAACTGGACTATTGCAATTCGGCTTGCATCAGAAGAGCCATGATAGTAGACCTTAAAGGACAGCTAATTAATTTACAGACAAACCATCAAGACATCAAAGACAGGTTTGTTCTTAACAGCTTTTTTGTGAGTAATAGTCAGGTTGTAAATTAGAATACACGTCTCCCACTGCCCATCCTCAAGGCCTAAGCAAAAGAGTTATCTTACTGTTCATTTACATAATCAGCAAGGTTCTGGATCAAATGTTAATCCAAATTTAGAATCATATAGCTTATTTGGAAATACGAAGAGAACTGGGGGTCTGACTGATGCCACATGCATATTGGGAAGAACTTAAGATATTGCAAAGTTAGAGAATTTTGACTAATTTAAATTTTTAATTTTAATTTAAACTGAAAATATTCTAGAGAATATTGAGACCAGGGTAAAGGAATATTGGAAGGAAGACTTTCTCAAGGATGATGGGTTAGAGAACACCTAAGCATACTTGTCATCCACAAATCCATGGGCCCTGATGGGATGCATCCACAAGTGCTGAGAGCTGGCAAACGTCACAGCAAGGCCACTCATGATCATCTTTGAAAAGTCCTGGTGATCAGGAGAGGTGTCTGAGGACTGAAAGAAATGTAACCCCAGTCTTCAAAAAGGGCAAGAAGGAGGACCCAGGGAACTACCAGCTAGTCATCCTCACCTCAGTCCCTGGAAAGAAGACGGAGCGCCTCATTCTGGAGGCCATCTCTATCCAGAGGGAAGACAAGAAGGTGGGATCCGGTGGATTCACTATGGGTAAATCATGCTTGACGAACCTGATTGCCTTTTATGATGAAATAACTGTCTGGAAGGATGAGGGGAGAGCAGTGGATTTTGTCTGCCTTGACTTCAGCAAGGCTTTTGACACTGTCTCTCACAACATCCTCATAGCAAACTCAGGAGGTGGGGACTGGATGAGTGGACAGTGAGGTGGATTGAGAATTGATGTGTTCTCCGCAAGTTATGGAAGAACAGTTTTAAAGTATTTCATTAAATAAATTATTTACCAGTAAAGAAACTGGGACAATTCTAAATGTTTTCAAAAGCTAAGCATCTAAAATGTTTTATCATAGGAACCACATAATTTATATCTAATATTTAGAAATTCATCATTATTTCCTCAGGAAAGCATGTCATTTGCAATAATTCCATATTAATTAAATGTACTATTAATCTTCATAATAATGAAGTACATACTTGGAAGTAAATTGTAATTACATTTCGTTCTCCAGCATTTTGTTGAAGGTGGACTATTTTACAAGCTTTCATTTTCCATAGGTTATTTTAACTAATTTTTCCTGACAACTGGGGCACACCTATAAATTACTGTCACTGTTTGTGGCAGCAGATAAGCACCAGTAAACTCAATTTAGAGGCTATCTCCAGCCTCTAGATCTCTTTTTTTGATCACCCACATCTCTGAATTACTGTCAGCATCAACTTAGGAATGCCTCCTTTTAAGTGATGTTACATTCTGGGTGATCTTTGCTGCTCTCCTGGCAGCTTTGCCAACCCCTGCAGTTCATTCCCTTTCCCTCTGTTCCAGAATCATTATCCAGGTCAACCCTTTTCTTGCTGAATGGAGCTTGCAAGCTCCCTGCACCACACTGTGACAACTAAATCCACTTAGGATTTAGTCATGAGCCAGATACATCCCACATCACGCAGTTCCATTATTGCTTCATGCATCAGACATGTCCCTGTTGAACTGCAAGAGCAGGAGTCTTAATTGAGTCAATTATAACTTGGAATTTTCTCTCTAATCTAATTTCAAAAGGTTGCATTAAAAAAAAAAAGATATGGCTGTTGTTACGTAATGCTGCAAGTTTGTTTCCCTACCCTAAATAGCCTTTTAATTTCACTGGAATTAATTGCATAAAGCAAACTGGATTTAGCTCATGTTCCTCATGTTCTTTCTGTGGATTTTTAGCTTTAGATTAAATATCTTGTGATTTTTTTCCAGTGAGTATGAATATGAAAAATGACAAGTATGTGTTACTGAAGATACTTCAGCAATACCAGTGAGATGGCAGGTAAGTGTTGAGCTGAACAAGAAGAACTTATTGTGAGGTGGTAGGCTGAGGAATTGTTTCCCAGAGGATGGAGCAGAGCTCTGTTCGTGGGATTTCTAAAAGTAATTTCACTGCAGGAGCATGAGATTGAATGGGTCTTAGTAGTTAGGAGAACACATAAAACACTTTCTGGAGCGAAGTTCTAACATATTCTATTCTTTATATCAAATGCTATTTGCCACCTTTGTGTCACACTAATTAATTTCATTTAATGACAAATAAAATGATGCACGTTGCTTTGTTTGTTTTGCCATAGTTCTGTAATTGATCTGTTTGCTAAAATGGTGTTGTGTTCAGGTATCAGTGAGATGTGAACTCACCCTCTCATTATGTGGTTTGTGTTAGGAAGAAAATTAATTTTGGGGGAACAAGATGACCCTGCCTATTCTATTTTTAGAGAGCCTACTCTATATTTATTTTCTGTTACTTGGTTGTTTTTGATGTTGTTGTTGTTTGTAATGTGTTCTTGTCTACAAATAGATACTTAACTGGATTTGGACATACATTCAACATTCATGGACCTTATTCCCTTTACATTTTCTGTTGAGATCAATATTCTGATGTGACTTGTGGAGCTCCAGGGGTGTGAAAGCAGTTTGAGAGAGGTGTCTCACAGGAGCTGAAGGAAGGAAAAAGCCCAAAACTCATCAAAACCCTATGAGAACTAAGCCCCAGCCTTTGGTCCTGCTGTTCTTTATTTTTTGTGTTTTATTCCTTCCACAAGGAATCCGTGGCCCCTTGGCAAAAGGGAAGCAGACGGATTCAGAGATGACCTCTGCCTCAAAAAGTGATGATTACTGGAATTTGGGAAGATATGCAGAGAAAGGGTGACTCAACACCTGCCTTGTCCTTGTGCACTTTACGTAAGCACCCATTAGTTTTGCTTTAGTCACTGTGACTTTATAATAATGTTGTTCAATGATTATGAGATCTGCTCACCAGTTTTTATGCTAGAACATTTTGATATTGATCTAAACCCAGAGTATAAATCCATAAACAAAGTAAAATTCACAATCACTTTCATTTGCAGAGGTATTCAGTGGAGAACAGAAACCAATGTGAAACCCTTAGGCAGGACCTTCCCAAAGTGATTTTGCAGGACAAAGGGAGAAAAAACCCCAAACCCAAGCATATAGAACAGTTAAAACCTTGCAAATACAACACACGGATCCACACAGACCTTGGGAACATATTTTGTGCAGAATCCCTGTACCTGTGCACAGCACAGGGCTCTATGACCTGATTTTTGGAAGCCTGTATCTGAGGTGTGTGATTTCCTTAGCAAATAACAATTGAGCTGCTATTTTTAAGAAAGATTTTCCCTATCCTGAGGATGTCTCAGGAGAATCTCAGCACTGGGCTCATCAGCGTTTTTGCAGGGCTGGTGGAGGCTGCACTGCCTTCCTGCAGAACTGGGGTGATTAGTGGAAGGAATCACTGCTTCTGTTGGGCAAAAGAGACACCAGATATCTAAGTCTTGTGTTCTACCCCCTCTGAGACCATCTTTTTCCTTCACCATTCCTTCCAAATCATTATTTTTCTCTTCAAGGACTGAATCATGGCGCCCTGCCTGTGTCCTTGTTAAGATCTCAGCTAGAAAAATGCTTTTGCTTAAGAAAATAACATCATGGGAAAGGCCATGGCAACACAAACACTTGTTTTGCCAGAACACATTTATACTGGATGGGTGGATAGTTCAGATGGCCATGAACACTTAATAAAGATCATTTTTCTAGTAATTCCCCAAGGCACTTCCTTCAAAAAAACTATTATAGAGAGACCGGCATTTCAGTGGAAACTGCCAGACTTAAAACAAATATGATCATCTTCTTTTCATAATTTTTCCTGTCACCTTAGCAATCTAGGGAGGGTGATTTCTAGTCTAAATAAATTGGATTGTATTATGCCTTTTCAAATCTTCGGTCTTTTCTAAGTTTTATTTTTGCATCCAAAATCCTAATAACAGCCTGTAACACACTTACATTCCTGCATTCTTGCCTCTATTTTGTTGGGTACACAGTATTCCTTTTCTTTTTTTTTTTTCCCCTCCTCTCTCTCCCTTTGGTAATATGACCATTCTGCATTTTTCCAGATTTGGAAAAACAGGAATGTTTTCAGCCTTCAAGTTAGTGTTTAAAGAACAGGAAGAAAAAAGGCACCTCTGGCCTTCAGGCACGAATTTAGAACATTAAATTACAGGCAGAAAGAAGCAATATGAAATCTAAGATGAGGAAGTCAAAACTGTCTAAGAAATTTCACAGATTGTGAGAATCTAAGGGCAGGATGAAAAAACAACTCTCTGAGTCTGACTCCTGTTTGGGAAGGCAATTACATTTTACACATTTATTACTATGCTGAGATCCACAGCTCTGTTCAGATGAAGCATTGCTTCCAGAAAAGTACACTGCTTTGAAGTGAAAACATCAAGAGGTAGAAAATCAGCACCTTCCTTGACACCTATTAATCACACACACTGTTAAATAGCACACAAGCTCCTCGTTTGAATTTACTGCTTTCCCCCTACTGCCCTCGGTTCTCATTTTCCCTCTTTCCACAACATGAGTGAGTCCTTATGTTGTGATAACTTCACACAAAGGAATCATTTGTGGAGCAATCTACTCGCCCTTGGTGCACAGACCTGTTCAAACTGCACCAAGGTGTGCCCCCCAAACTGCTGGGCTGGATTTCATGTCACTTGTAGCACTTTACTGCTCTTCCTTTGGACAACACAAGAAATAGAGAGTGTATTTTCCTGACACATCCTAAATCCCTTGTTGCAAGTAGACACCACATTGCCTGGAGTTATCTAGAACCCTGCTCTGAAAGCTCCAGGCAGAGGCTCTCCTGTCCAGTCCACTTGCTCAGGTCTCACTTCCTGCAGCTAATTCAGACTTTCTGTCCCATGTTTCCAGTTTTTTTAAGTTTTATTCCCCTGCAGAAACCTTTGGAGTAGAACATTCATCTATCTCCCTCTTCTAATTACTTGGTAAAACTAAGATTTGAAACAAAAGACTCCCTTTCATTCCTAATCTCAGACAGAAAGACTTTCCTAGCAGATGTGGATACACATTCATGCACAGGTATTAAAAACACACCTTAACATTAAAAACAGGGCAAAAAAAATCCATTACATAGATAACATTCCCTCAAATATCACAACTACGATTACAATTTTTTGATTAACTTTTTATCAGCTCCTGAATTATGAAAATAGAAGCAGCAATGCTTCTTTAGCTTCTCATCCTGCAAGGATTGACAATTGGAAATCCTGTCTGTGAATGGTGTGGGAAGCTGACAGACTGGGGCTCACCATCTCAGACAGTATCTCAGGGCAGGTCTGAGAGAGGAGGCTTTGCTGCCCTGTTCTGTCCTTGTTGGCTCCTGTTGCCCAGCACAGGTCCTTGTCATTTCCCCTGCTCCACAGCTCCTGCCACACGTCTGGAAACAACACACTTTTCCTTCAATCTGTCTTCTATCTTAAATACTAATCAGTATTTAAGTCTGCTTAGAGGACAGAAGTGTCTGCCACAGGGAGGGAAACAAACAGCAAGTTGCTCTGCCCAGTTCAAAACAGATCTAAAAACCCAGTTCTGTTAAAAGACGCTCAGAGTGAAATATCAGAGTTGGGCTTTGACATATTGGGAGTAAGAGAACCAAGCAGTGAAAAGGCTGGCAAAACAAACATGGGCATGCAGTGGGGGGATATTGCCTTGGCATCGGGGATGTGAAAAGTCATTCTGCAGAGAAGGCCAGATTCCATGTTTAATGACTGCTTGTCTGAATTTCGGACTATGTGATGCACTTAAACCATCAAGCTGCACAGTGATATCAGTGGGTACAGGCACCAATATCTAGAGGATATCCTATTCTTTTATGCTGCTGTAGCTCACTCAGGCTTATAACCACCATCATTAACCAGTTGAGGAAACATTCCCGTCTTGATTTTCACTGTAAATTCTGCACTTTGATTTTCTCCTTTACAGTTTTCCTTTTGTTGCTTATTCATTCCCTTTCCTTTGGAGTTTTCTTCCCTCTAATAATTCCTCTTTCTTCTCATGCTTAATTCTAATTGCCTCCAATCAAAGTTTTGCTAGGCATTCCAAGTCATGCCATTAGATTTTAGAGTTAACTGTTCAAAGACAACTAATGTCATTCGGAATGTTATTTCAAGTTGCCTATTTGTAGAGTCCTGAAGAAAATGCTGCAAAAGTTTACAATGAGTTCGTATTTAGAATATTGTAATGGATTTTCTTCTCTCCAGGGAAGGTGATGGGTGTAGCCACTGTAGCATAAGCTATTCCACAATAGTTGCTCTTAAATAACTAGTTGCAGCTTTTAGAAAAGCTCAGAGATAGTTTATGCCATGAGAGCTGTATCAGTCGATCTCGTTGTGTAGACAGAAGCTTTGTAAACAGGACAGCCTGGCACAGGACCTGCTTTAATGTAAACTTTAAGTCTGGAGAAACTGGATATATCATGGGTTTGTGCACTACATCAGCTGGGGAAAATGGAAACACTCCACTGACTCAGACAGGTCTTTTCTGGTCTCTTTTCTATGAACCACATTGTTGGCTCTCCACTGTCCCTAATTGTTATATTATGAACTTTCTGGCCTCCAGCTGTTTGTTCTAACGATTAAACAAGACTAACATTTTTTTGAGGTCACAGTGATAATATGATAGTCCCTTTGAAGGGATTCAGTAAATACAATACAGCAGTAGTGCATGGTGGTATTATCAGAACCTTAATTTTGACTTCTGGCAATATTATCACTGAAGAAACTTTGGTTTTAAAAACTTAAAATAAATAGTGGGCAGAAGAACCACCAATAAACCAAAACAGGTTTATAAAGCACAAGACTCCGTTTCCTTTCCTGAGCACACTGGGAAACCTCTAAAAGGAGTCCAGATGTTAAATGCCTCTTAGAGTCATGCCCCTCCTGCCTAAGATGGCCATCCAGCAGTATCTTCCAAAAGAACTACAATAACTCTGACTCACTCTGAGATTCCTGGTAAGCAACTGATTTTCAGTAGTTACTGCTGGTCATGTGGGATTGATTCCAGTATTCTTAGGCACCTATGTGGAGATCAAAATAAACCTTTTTTTTTGGACAGCATTTGCTTCCTCTTATGGATTATAAAGAATCTTAGAACACCAGCTTAAATTTAGCCACTATCTTTCAAACATCCAAAGCTAGGTCAGGTCAGCTCCCATGCCCAAAACCTGCCCTACCTTTGAATTACACATATTTTAGATTGCTAAATGTACTTTAGGATTTAAGTTGCATGATGTCTAGGAAATCCATATGATTAGACCAGACTTGGACAGGGAAAAAAAATAAAAAATAAGAAGAAAGAAAAAAAGAAGAATGATTATGGGACACTGATTTCTGTCATGGACCCAGGAAGAGGTGGTTTGTCTCAGAAACATCAGTGCCTGTTCCTGGTGTGACACGTTCTGTCCTCTGTCCTACATCTGCCATGCCAGCAGAAGCTGATAGGTTGGCTCAGTCTCTGCTTTGACCCCAGATTTTCTCCATAAGGCAGCAAAATTCTCTTTTGCCTTTTTGTTGAGTAGTTGATCTGTACTCACCTTCCCAGGTTATATTAGGAGAATAAAGCCAGCCAAATTATTTAAACAATACCCATAAAAATCATGTTTCTTTGTCCCTAAAAGTTATCCACAGATGCAGAAAATGACAATGTGAATATGTAATGGGGGAAAGGACTGTGGATGATAAGTGTCTGAGCTCAGCACAATAAATTATGAGGAAAAAAAATCTATGTAAATTGTGTGTGTGTCTTGTGTGCATGCTGGGGTGGGGGGGTAGATAACAGCCAGTAAAGCTTGCTGCAGGATTTTGAGCAAAAAAGTATGAAACATGCAACGTGGCCTCTTCCCAGCTTCCTGACCAACTCCAGAGCACTGCACTAAGTTTGATATGCCAGCCTGTCAGGACAGTTCACAGAAGGAAGGTCGAGCTACAGAGAAAAACTGATTAAGTGTATGCCCTGAAGCAGCAGAGGCAAGGGAGCAGCACAGGTATTGGAGAGAGCTAAATGCCAAGCAGAAATGAAAACACATAATTGAAAATGATATATGAAAGAGGCTGAGGATGAATATAAGAAAACCTTTTGTCTAGACTTGGGTGTCTCTAGTGAAGTAATAGAATCTCCACATACAATTTAACACTGTCAATTCTGGCACCCATAACTGTACATTTTTTAAGAATCAAGAGCTGTCAGGGATTAATATGGAACACTATGAGCTGTTTTCTCTCTCTGACTGTTGAATTAATACCTAGATGTTGCTCTTGCACACACATCCAAACCCCATGGAACTGTAAATTTTAAACACTAGATGGCTCCATTGGCTTTTTAAATGCAGCATTTCCCAAGCTTGCACGGAAAAGTAAATACCATTCAGAGTTGTGTTCCACTGACAGTCATAGATAATACTACTCCTAAAAAACAAAAAAGGCTTCAGCCTTTCACCAACATGGAACTGATAGCCAGTGCAAGGGGCAAAAAGGTTTTCAGTTTGTCCACTCTATTATACTGAATTTTCACAGGTAATTATGTCCAGAGGTGGTGCCTAAGGATGTGTGGTACCTNCTCTATTATACTGAATTTTCACAGTTAATTATGTCCAGAGGATGCCTGTGTGGTGCCAAAGGATGGAAAATGAAGGTTATGGATTCTGGCCCCTGCATGGAAAAAATTGGCAAAAGTAGTTTTAAGCTCTTGATGTTCTCTTCTGACCTCTTGCGCCCCTCTGTGTCACACTGGCAGAAGGAAAAGTCATGGAAGCACCCACTCCTTCCCACTGCACTGCAAAATGCTGAGAAGTTATCCTGAGGGATTATCCCTGAACAGATTCAGCACATTATGAGCTGTTAAAGCACATCTGGAAAAGCAAAGAGACAGAATATATGTGAAGTTTACTCTTGCTCTTTTAGCAAATATGCAGTTTCAGTACAGATTACTAAATGAATGTTTGAATACAGCAAATTTACCTTTCCCCATTGTTTTGGGGTAGCACATGTAAGTTTAAAATTTATACTTCACTCATATGAGTTTTGAAGAAAAACTAAACTGATCTGAAAAAACAAAGTTGAAGAAACACCAACGTGATGGTTTATTTTTCAATTATCCGGTCATTTATGTTCTAGATTCCTCTGATATTTCTGTTTTGTAAACAAAAGGTTGTTGAAACTCAGAAATTAAATATTAGGAAAGGCAGGCATGGAGTTCAACACCTCTTCTTTTCTTCCACTTCAGTCTAGCTCTGAGAAGACTGGCTGTGTCCCTACTATCAGCTTATTGTACAGGAGATGACAGGAATAAGCCACTCAAACACTGACTGATCTAGCAGGTCACCTTCCTTTTCACACCTTCTGCCATCTGCTCCAGCCTTTATCATCTACCTGAGTCTCAAAAGGATTTGTTCATGTTGGAGCTGCTCCCTGTGGAAATCCCTTCTTTTCTACTACATGATCCAGCAAAGAGTTTATTGCATACAGAGACCCTCCCCACAGATCCTGGGCTTTAGGAACACATGAAAAAGGAAAGGGTTATGTAGGTGTATGGTAAAAAATGTCCAAGTAGAGAACCAGAACAAAGCCCTGAGCAGAGCACTCCTTTACACCACTCCTTCAAGGTGTCCATGGAATTCAAGGCCTTTCCATGGAGAAAAAAGGCTAAGGAAAAGGCAGAAAACCCCCAAACCAACATAAAACCAACCAACCAACAAAACCCCCAAAAAACCACGCATCCCAACTTATCAGGGTCACTCAATCTAAAAGAAAAGGCGTGTAAAGTTGCAGGATCAGAAATCAGTATAGAGAGAATTGAGGAAGGCATCAAGCACAGAAGCCCTGACAGCATCTACTGCTCCATGGAAGTGTCCCAAGTGTCCCTGATGATGCTCTGCCTGCACATGAGGGGACAAGCAAACAGCAACAGGCCCCACCATCTCCACAATCTTCCCTAATATCTGCTAAAGACAGAGTTCTGAGCTATGGGGCTCTTTTTTCAAGCCCTGTTGGCACTTAAGTGATTTGGAAATCTGTCTTTGCACAAGCATTGGAATCATAAAACCCAATTGTGGCAGCAGTTGAAACATAGAGCTCGAGGTAGCTCGAGGTATACAGAACTTTCTAATTTCCCTTTGTCCACATCGGATTAACCTCACTCCGATGAACTGCAATAACTGGGAATTAGTGAAGCCTTTCCTAGACCCAGAAAAGGGCACAAACATGACTTAGATATGTGTGCTGTTTATTTTAATGGAAGGGAATGCCTTGCAGGTTAAGGAAGAGGCGGGACTCTCACGAAACGCCAGTGGAAAGAGCCACCGTAGCAAACAGGTCACTGTGGAGCCAGAGAGAGAGAGATGCCCCAACACCGCCGGCACCTCTTTTCCCTCTGTTAATGTATAGGCAGCGCCGGCACGAACGGGGAAGGTTCCGACAGGGGCGGGCGGTTACGTAAGGGGAAATCTGCATTCCTTGCGTAACCGGGCTCTTTACATAACCCCGGCCCCGGCCCCGGCGCGGGGAGGGCGCAGCGGCCGCAGCGGCGGAGCGGAGCGGAGCGGAGCGCACCCGGCACTGCCCGCCCCGCCGGGCGCCCGGACAGGAAGGAAACGCGCTGCTCCTGCCTCAGGGAAAAGAAATAAAACAGATGAGAGATGTCAGAGGCTGCAGATTCCCATGGCTGATAGTTTAGGTGGGCTTTATGGAGAGAAGACAGGAGCTTTTAAAATAGTTTTTCGTATAGAATCATGGAATCATCAAGTTTGGAAGAGACCTTCAGGATCATCCAGTCCCCCACCAAGCCAGCACTGCCCCTGTGACCCCTAAGCCACCGACCCACATCAGCCAGACCCAGATCCAGATGCACCCCGAACACCTCCAGGATGGGGACTCTGCCACCTCCCCGGGCAGCCCATTCCAACAGCTGACCACCCTGACAGTGAAACATAAATACAACACAGGCCTGGCCACAGCAATTTTACACAGGCAGATTGGATGCAAATAATAAAACAATTCCCACTCGCAGTGAAAATTTAAGTTTCTACAGGAGAATAAGAAAATTCTCGGTTGGATTTCTTGCAAACTGCCTGCTTAGGTCTACACAAGGATCACACAGAGGGTTTATTTGGGCTGTAAATGGTCACTAGGAATTCCCATGTTCAAATGAACTCCCGGGCTGGAGGTTGCAGAGTTTCACTGACACTTGTGAAAGGAGAGACTTGGAAAATACACTTATAAAGCAAAGAGAAGATGGGGGATAATCTGGGGACAGGGAAGGCTGCAGTTCAGCAACAGCTAGCCTGGAGTTTATTTAAGGATAAAAGTTCATCACCTAGCCCAGGGTTCATTTAAGGATACATGACCTTTGTGTAAAGTCATGTCAAGTCGTATCTTGCACTTCCCAGTTCCTGGACAGTTGTGAGCTCCATCTGCATCCCACAGATACCTGTTATTTGGGAAGGAAACTTCCAACGTGAGGGCCAAAAAGGCCAGATGCAAACCCTATCATAAATGATTACAGAAACTTAATGGCCAATAATAATACAAATGGAGATGTGAGTAGCACTTAACAGAAGTATTTGCATTTCCCTACAAACTTAATATGTAAACTAATTCTGAACATAAAGGTTAAATTTCAGTGCTGATTTTTGCAGAAATCACCTAATTCCGAATATTTTTATTTTAGGGTTCTCCAAAATAGACCACAGACTTCTCCTCTGTGAGCTGTAATTACACTGTTTTATTATTTATCATGCACTGGCAGTGTCTAATTTATTAGACTGTTTCTTGCTGAATGTTTTATTTTATGTGCATTCCGAGCAAATAAAATTCCTCATAAAACGAAGTTGAGTAAAAGAGAATTGCACATCAGAGTTGTGGTTAAAAACTATTTGTACTACATTGCACATAACAGATTTTAAATGTAACTTTCAGAAAATTCTGGTTTATAAATCAGATTTAAGGTCATTCAGGTACACATACAGGTTTGTCTGATGCATTCAGATCTCTCCTTCTTTGAACAGTTCCAGAATTTCAGATAAATTATGTATAAAGTCAGAGGAAGGCAGTCTTCCATCTGGGGTAGCTACTTGCAAAGTCCAAGCTAAGTAGGTTTGAGACAAACTGCTTTTAAATCAGCATTTTACATGGCTGTTGTGACAAAGGCAGTTAGCAGATGCCAGCAAAGAATTCGCCAAGTGGCTGGAAAGAAATCTTTCCAAATATCCACATGATGACTTACAATTCCAAACACACCAAAGAGTCCCATCTTGCTTGTAAACCTTTCTTGTGCAACAGAGCATTACAGTATATTCTATTTATAAACTCATGGAAAACTTTTATGTTGTTTCAGACTTCAATTATTAGGACTGTACAGGAACTTTCGCAGTTTATTTTTAAAGCAGTGGCTGAACAGTCACATCCCTTTGCAATTTCTATGGTTCTCACTTCCATTTCTGGTTTTAAACAAACCAGATTATATTTGCAAACTCTATGTATTTTATTTTATAATAATATACTACAGGACAATTATTCTCACAGGTATCCTTTCAGAAAGGAGAATGTCACTTGGCTGAAAACTCCCAAGGAACTGGATTCCACACCTAGAACTCTCAGTTCAAATGTCAGTACAAACAATTTAAAAAACATTTTGCATTTTATATAAGCCTAGTGGTATCTTATATGTACATATTCCAATTACTCAAGATGGAGTTTATGAAAAACTTGGTCTAATCAACGTTTCTCCTCTTAGTTCTCATCTCACATCCCACTCTGAAATGGCCTTGAACAACCTCCAAAATATAGGAAATTTGTTGCTTTTATTTAGAGTAGAAGCCAAACTTCTAGATTTACAAATTCCTCTAACTCAATACTGAGAATGACCAAATCATCTGTACCAAGAGTTCTCAACTGCTCTAATCCAATTACAGGACTGAATACTCATATGCCCAATTAATTTCTACAGGCTTTTTGAAAAGCAGTGGATAAGAAATACGATGCTTTTTGATTTGTTGACTTTATAAAATGGACAGATATGATTTGCTCTGTATCATTTCAATCATTCAGTGGAGTAACTTTCTCCCCTTTTGAATTATTACAATTTGCTGTACTATTTTGTTTAAAAAAGGAATAATTCTTCCTTTATAGTGAAAAGTATTTGATAACGTGATTCAACTGCATTTCACATTTGGCCCAAACCTCCCCTCTGGCTTTTGGAGATAACTTCATTTAACTGTGAGGGTTTTTTTCTATTGGGATATCAGTAAGTCTTCAGTAAGTAAATGCATGTGTGCCAAGCATATCATTAACTGAACTGATTGAAGATCAGAAAAGCAAGTACTAACATCACTCGGGTGCCACTAATGGGTACATTATAGATTGAAATATTTCATTTGATCCATTAGTTGTTTTGTTGTTATCAATACCACAGGCAGTTGTATGAATCTATTTACAAAATGAATTCAAACTCCATTAGCTTTTAAGGCACTGCTCAAATGTAAGCAGTCTCTTACAACAGCTGAAACAATTACAAGTGAAAATGAGAGACCATTTTGATGAATATGCATTCCAGCAGTAATCATCTCCCAGACAAGATTTGTCTGTTTCTAAAAATAATTGTTAATAATACAGATGTATATTTAGGGGGTTTTTATTATTTTGTTCCATTCCTCTGTAAATGTTGACATTTAAAACTTTTATTGCATTTCCTCTTGTTAAAATAGACTGACTGCAAAAGAGAAAATACCATGTGCACTGAAATAATCATGAGTTTACTACCGTCACCAAAGCAGTAGTCTCTAAAGTAAGACCCTTAAAGGAAGTTGAAGACATAATAGAAATACTTACTTTAAAAAAAAAATAAATAAATGTGATCAGCTGTAACTTGGTAAAAAGAAGTAGGTAACTTTTTCTTGTATAGCAAGATTAAAAAGATGAAAATAAATACATTTTTACGCAGTGCAAAATTTACCTGAGAGAAGCAGTGCTTTCTACACAACAGAAGTGAACTAACACCCAAGTGGCTTCAGAGAGTACTGACATTTTACAATGGGAATCCCAACATTTAAAATAACTCTGGAGACACTTGCACTGCTTTCAGTGTGTGGTGTGTAAAAGCATAACCTACCTACAAACAGGACTGGCAGACAGGCTCCTCATGGGGCAGACAAGGTGCTGACTGGCATCACTGAGGTGTTCTAAGGTTTAGTGGCTTATGCTTTGTAGGTGCCAATGGAAGAGTACAACAACATCTGCGTTGAAAATACACTATTTCACTGTCAGCTCAGTGTTACTGCCATTCCCCAAGGATACATGGGAATTGCTCATTATGAGAGCAGAGATGGGACAGGAAACTAGACCCACTAGTCAAATGTATGCTCTTAAATTACTGACCATATTAATTGCTTCTGCAAAATGCGAGACGACTTGAAGTATTTTCTTGTTAATTTATTACCATTACCCTATCCTTACAATCCACCCTGCTCTTATTACAGATCTTACAACAGTATTTTCTTAATGCTTCAATTACTACAGATGCATTTACTAAGCTATGATCTCATTTTGCTTTTGAAGTTTTCCAATTTGTTACAAAAGGAAAGCTTATTCAAATACTCATGTGCCTACAAGTGCCCTGTGTCCTACACCCTTAGGGATTTGTACTTCAGTGCTCACAGAAGCCTTTTCTCGGCTAAGGCATTTTTAAGGTCTCCTTTCTGTGTGAGTTCTCTGGCTTTGCTGACATGTGAGCTCACATTGCGGCGTTGTCTCTGTTCACTCGGGGCGTACGGAGCTGCCCGTTTGTGTGTAAGAAAGCTGAGAAACGCAGTTATCTTCCAGACCGTTACTTTTTCACTGCGGTTGGCACCAAGTCAGCACGAGAGGGAACTCTGCCAGGCTCTTGCATCCCACAGAAGAGATTAAATCAAGTGCAGAGGCAAGACTCATGTGCCAAGCTGAGAAGAGAAAACCAAGAGGCTGTGGGATACCTGAATCCAGCAGGCAGGGCACAATTATGATTTGATGTACACCAAGCTTAAACTTCCAGGCAAACTGCCCTGATAGCAGGCAAGTTTGAGCAAGTTCAGGCAGGTGGCTGGGAGAAAGGAAGGAAGCAGCACTAAGACATCAGGAATCCAGGGGGGTAGTGAATGGCCAGCAGCAACAGGTGTGCTTTACTCAGATATCAAATGGGCAGGGCATCTGTGAGTCAGAGGTACAGACACTTACAGTATGTGGTTTTCTGGGTGGCAGATATTTTGTCAGGGTGTTGCCAGCAGCAGCTGATGAAGACATTCAGAGTTACTGTGGGAAAAGCACGTACACGCAACATAAGCCTTTTTTCCGAGCTGAGAAACAATGCCCATTTTTGTAGTATTAATATTGTTTTTAAATATTTTTTTTTTCTTTATGGCTGACTCATTTTTGAATGCTTTGGATTGCTAAATGCCTCATACAACAGCTGTGGCCATAAATTTTAGCCTTTTTTATGACCACAAGAGGGTGAATGTGCTGACACTTGTCTAAGACTCAAAATATCCAGTCTTCTTTGCAACTCAGACTTGGGATGGACAACTCCTTTCTTTTCACTCCATTTCTTCACCAGCTGTATGAAGTAAAGGACCTTCCGAAGCCCAGATCCCCTGAGGTTTATGAATGGAGCATTTCTATGCCTACCAAACTGGGGGGACACAGAACTACCTGATCCCTTGCGTTTTGGGACATCTACCCTTTAACTCTGCTCATCTTTTTACACCAACTACCTTCACTCACTGTATTCCCATTGCTTCCCTGCATTGTAAAGATACATTTATACCTAAATGTCTTCAGGTTAGACTCTACATATTGTAAACCAAACTTCGGAAAAATGTCCCGAGAACTTTCAGCTTCAGGGCCCAGAATCTCTCAAAATAAGGTGAAATTATTTTTCACCTTAATATCCTCATTCCTGCTTAGTCACGCTGGTTTTGAGCTTCACTTGTTTGCCTTGGCCTATTTACCCGGAAAATTTCTTGGGGTTTTGTTTGTTTATTTTTTAGTATAGACGAGCACCTGGACCGTGTTGCCACACTGAAGGGCAGACGCTTTTGAAAACACTTCTGATAGGGCACATCGCCAGCACACTCACCGGCTGTCATTCTGCACTGGCCTCACGACTTTCTGGTCTCGAACCAAAGTTTTCTGCGTTAAAGCGCTTTTCGAGGAGTTTTGAACGAGGCGCTCGGGAAGGCGGCACCGCTGAGGCGAATCAAGGCGGGCTGCTTTCCCTCCCTCCCTCCCTGCCTTCCCTCCCTGCCGCGCCGGCCGGGGGCCATGTGACAGCGCGACTTCTGCCTTCAAGCCGCCGAAGGGGAAAGGGAAGGGGC
>VZRO01005858.1:222290-270175 GCA_013397915.1 Daphoenositta chrysoptera | reverse complement strand
GGGCGCTCGGTAAGTGCCGCGCCGGGCTGGCCCGGGGCGCTGGCGGTGACCTTGGGCGGGAGCCGTGCGGGGCTCCTGCGGCGGCGGCGCCCGCGGGCCCGGCCCCACCTGCTCGCGGCGCTGGGATGCGGCGCTGCCGGCTGGGCATCCGCGGGGCTCGGAGGCGGCTCTGGTTTTCATGGCATGTGCTCGCCATAGATTCAAGACCATTAAATGCCTGATCGATAATTGCTTTTTAAGTAATCATTCCGTCTTTCTTTTTTTTTTTTTCGTAATGCAGCATGTTTCAAGAGATATAGCTTTCTTTTCTTCTGCAAAGGTGCTGACCTAAAGAGCAACCAAAGCAGCCTTTCTTTGAGATGGAGATATTTAGGAAAAGAGCATTTACTGCGTGGCATTCATACCCTTCCCCATCCCATTAAAATGTCCAGTTGTCGCTCACCTTGGGCAAAGGACAGCACTTCAATAGAAGGATACTGGATACAAGAGCCTCTTCCAGTTCAGGAGGGCACAGCTTGCACGAGTATTGCATGAGGTGCCTCATGACTATTTTAGGTTTATTAGGCTCATTTCGGTGCTATGAGCTAGCAGCGATGTGGGTGAACCATACATTTCAAACTGTTCTGTGCCTTAGTGTCTCATGCTTGAGTGGAGAACGTGAGCTTGGGTTCTGTAAGAAAGAAAAAAACTTTGGTGTCAAGTATAGGATTATGTTTACATCTATACTTTCTGCCCCTTCACTATCTTACTGTAAGGATTTAAAAATGCGGCATGGTTTCTCATGCAGTGCTTTTCTTACTGCATTTCTGTTTCTGATCACAATGCTCTGGGAAAAAGTTCATTTAAACTAAGAAAATGCTCAGCCAATGATAAACATACAACCAATTGATTTTTTTTCCTATGCTAGTGCTGAAAATATTTTAGTTGCTGATTTAGCAGCAGAAAAACCATTATTATTTCACATTGTACTAGTATTGTTAGCACTCTTACTGTAGGTGAGTAAGTATAAAGGAGTTTTTGCCTGGCTGAAGTGGCCCAAAAGGCCCTTGCTGCTGGCAGCTGTATGTGTGGCAGGCACTGCTGCTGACAACTGTGTTCTTCGAGGTCAGGGGACAGACTCCTGTGACTTCCTTGGGGGTTGAAATTAAGAAACCAAACCTAAGTTTGGATGCTACTAAGACATGGTAGTGCATTGTCACTGGATCATTCAGCTAAATATGTATGTATTTTAAAATTTCTTGTGTAGTTATACTTGATTTTATGAAGATTTAATACTAATTGCAAAAAAAAAATACTCTCTAGGCAGAAAAGATCACAGTCAGATCCACAGTTCTTTAAAACCAGACATGCTTTTCTACTGGGATATGAATGGATTCTTATAAAATAAGAATACAAAGTAATATAGGGGAACACTAAATTGTCCAATACAACTCTTGTCATCTTTTAATACTATTTTTGCTTTTAGAATAAAAACAAAAATGTTCTCAAAGCAACTGTGAAAACAGGTGGACATTAATTAGAGTCTTTTAGGCTGAAAAGAACAGGATCACATATCAAAAGGATCACATATCAACATGTGAAACCTGCAGCATGCCTACAGAAAAATTGTAGTGGGGGCCCTGATAAGTTGTGGCTGAAGTGATAAAAAACTGCCATGCTGCATGCTGACTTCCAGGATATGTCGTTATTTAAATGAATACTATCTCCCAAAATATGTTTGCATTTTTCTAACCAAAAAGGATTCTGAAATGCCAGTTTTGGACCCAGACTTCTCATTCTGGCAGTGCTTGGATCCATTTGCTGTGACATGTTTGCAGCTATTTTTAACTTATGTAATAAGAATTTAATCTTATTTGTTACAAACTCCATCATACTGAAGGCATTCAGAAAGCTTTATAGTGCACAACAAATAATGCTGGTCAGTAGCTTATCAGCACTGTTTTTTCCCTCTGGAATCCTTCCAGTTATGTTAAAATGCACATTCTGGCTTGTATCAAAATGGAATAAAAGTAAAGCCAGGAAAATACAGAAACAACAATAAAGATGGCATTTTAGTAGTGATGCTAGAACAAAACAGAAATATTTTGTGATGAAAGGCTAGCTACTTAAAAATGTAAAACATAAAACATATTATTTTTGAAAAGTAATATTTAAATGCTAAATGGAAGTCCATGACCTATCTGCTTCCCACATGCATTCAAAAGTCTGATATGAACTACTGAAAAAAAATGGAAAAAAGAGTCACTGAGTTAACTATACTATCTTTGTTCCTGTTGTGCAACCATTTCACTTCACAGTAGTTCCGTGACTTTCTGATTTGTGGAAGGGATGGGGTGAGGTGGAAATGTACAACCTTCTTTTCTAACTTGCCTGTTGGTTTGAAGTGACTGAGCAAGGAAGAAGGCAAGGAACTGAGTGAATGTGATTTCCAGGCTCAGTGCGAGGACACACAGCTGAGTATCCATTCTATCACAAATAATTATCTGTCTGACTGTGCAAGTAAGTGGAATCTCCTGGTAAATCTCTACATCAATTGCTTAGGAATTTTTGAGGGTATACCAAGAGGTTTCTGATGCACAAATTAGCATGGCTCCAAAAGTAGAGCTGCTCTGTGGTTCTTGTGTACTGCATGCTAGTTTAAATTCTGCAGAGCTGTTCTACTTTCTTCTGCTTTTCTCCAGGCTCTGAATTTTGATAGGCATACCATGGAAAAAGCCCCAGTCTCTCGCACATCTTCCTGTAGCTCTAACTTTGTCAACTGTGCTCCCCATCAGGCGAGATGCCCCGGCAGTTTCCCAAGCTGAACATTTCGGAGGTTGACGAGCACGTGCGGCTCCTGGCAGAGAAGGTGTTTGCCAAAGTCCTGCGAGAAGAAGACAGCAAAGATGCGTTGTCACTCTTCACTGTGCCTGAAGACTGCCCTATTGGGCAGAAGGAGGCCAAGGAGAGGGAGCTGCAGAAGGAGCTGGCAGAACAGCAGTCTGTGGAAACAGCTAAAAGGTTTGTTCTGTAGTTGCTTTCTTAGTGGAAAATAGTTTTTGAAATGAGTTTGAGTTACAATTGAAATACCTGGCAAACAGCATTCTGCCTCTTACTACTTCAGGAGAAAGGTCAGCAGCAGGTACCAGGGCCACCTATGTGGTGTCCTTCTGTCCTGTGCAGGAGATATGGGGATGGGCCCCAGGGAGCTTGGGTTGGTGAGGTTGTCTCAGCTGTGTTCCCAGCAATAGCACAGATATTGCTTATGCAAGTTTAATAAACAGCATAGCTGGGTAGAAATGAACACAACCCTAAGACTCTTTAATGTAAGAAGAGTCAGAAAAAGAAATGCTCCCCCCTCCCTTTTTCTAGTTTCATTAAGAGAAACAGAAAATTTTAACACAGACAAAATGACAGTGGCATGATACTTCTTTTAGTCTCTGCAAAAATAGATGAAAGCAAAGAATTTATATTTAAGATCAAGGGGTAAGGTGAAAAGTGGTATTGGCATAATGAGGTTATTTGTAGGTTTCCTTTACTCACAGAGATAAAATCTAACCACTGTCAGGCATAAAAGTGCACGTTAAAAAAAAATAAAATTGCATTCTACCTTTGGTTTACCCAGGGCTGTAATGAAGCCAAATTTGCTTTNTTTTTTTTTCTGTAAGAGAGGCAGACTTCCCTGATGTCAGGCTGTTCCAGTGTCTTGCCTTCACAGGACTGCTGGGCTGTTTCTGGAGTCACATGAACTCAGCAGCAGCCTGACACCGAATGGGTTGGACGTGTACAGACTTTTCAAAAAGCAGGCAGACAAGAAAGCCTTTGAAAGTGATAGCTAAACACACGTACCTGGTTAGCTGCAGACAGGCAGTTGGGCAACACTTGGAATCATGTTTCTGGAACAGAAGGGAGAAGAGTCAATTTAGTTAAATTAAGGCATGACTCACTGATGATACAAGCTGAGACTTTGGGTTTGGAATTGTGCAAGTGGGTTTCCCATTTGGCATGTTCATAGATGTAAACAGGCACAGAAGGGAAAACCAGATGTTTCCAGTCAAACAAATGTTTGGTATATATTTCCTCCCGAACTAGTGTGTTTTACTTTTAATTTGGAAAATTGGTCTCGCAGAAATATGTTCTGTCAAGCAAACTCAGGTTTTGTACAGGTTTAAGTGCAGGAAGGGGTATCACAGGTATGTTGTTTACATGTGGGAACAGAACAAGTGTTCATCCCTGTCCTGCAGGACTGGAGTGTGCTTCAGGGACAGTGACACGAGTACAACTTGTGCTGTTTCCAGTTGCAGTAGATCCAACGCTGCCTTTCAAAACTGATGCTGATTTCCAAGGTGGCTACAAGTACTTGAGAGGAAGAAATTTGGGTGTTAATTGTACCAGCACTTATTGTGCTTATTCTTAAGAATACCACAGAAGTAATATGCAGCTTCCAGAGAATGTTCCAGTGTTGCTTTTTCTTTGTTAGTGATTCTTACCAACATTTTAAGGTTTTGGTAGCTAACTCATAAAATTAAAAACTATTTCCACAGTGCAAAAGAAATTGATATCACAGGTAGTTTATAACATAGTATTTATATATGATATGAATGTTTAAAATATATTTAAGCACATTTAAACTGAGTAAGGAAAATTAATTCCATCTTTAGAGATATTCTAAAACTCCACTTGAGGTGTTATAATTACTTCACTGGAAAACACAGCATTCTTTCTTAGCTGGCTTATCTGAGGTGCACATCTATCACAGCTTTGAGGAGAAAAGGCAGCATTTTTAAATTTATGTGTGTTCCTCCTGTGGGGAGGAATGGACTCCTTATCAAAGCCGTGCTGTGATATCACTCTGATAACCAACATCAGCCTTCTGCTCAAGTCTCATCAAACACTGCCTTAAGGAATAACTAGGTGCTCCTCCTTTTCCTTCCAAGTTGAACTGAATGACTGTGTGTGAAATTTTGTTGCCTAGTCTTGTCTGACAAGTAGATGAGTTTTAAGTCTTGCAAGTTTTGGGAAGAATGAGAAGTGTGTGTAACAGTATAATAACCTACAACAATTTCCATATGTAGCAGTCACTTATTTCTGTCTGATCCTTCACGAATTCTGATGCTTTCAGTCTCTTAAGAATCAACCCCTTACTAAAGTGAGCACAGTGTTCACCTTTTCCTTCTGCACAGCGACTTGCTGAAACTGAGTTTGTAAGAAGCAAAACCAAAACTTTAGGGCATCTTAGATTGTAAATAAATTATGGCATATTGGACTCATGTGGAGGGTAAGTGCAATTGTGTGTAGCTTAGATCATGTGAAATGTCAATAGAGAAAAGCTAAAAGCATAAGCACTTTCAAACCAACATTTTTTCTGTGGTATGAGAGATTTCATTTATGAAATTTCCTAGGGGGTTTTGTCTTTGCTGTAATCAGTTATCCAGTGTATTTAGTGTTATATACCATGGCTTATTTTATGTTTTATACCATGAATTCATAGGAAGAAAAGTTTCAAGATGATTAGATCCCAGTCTTTGTCATTACAAATTCCACCTCAGGAATGGAAAGCACCACCGGCCAATCCTGTCCTGTCTCCGGCAACGCCAGTTCTTCCAAGTGCTTTTGTGCCAGTCCAAGTGCCATATGATGTACCAGAATTCCAGAGAGTTTCAATTAGTGGGGACTACTGTGCAGGGGTAAGAAACCATTGTTTTCTGACTTTCTGTATCCAGAGGGTGAAAAAAAAATTCCATATATGTATATGAAGTGTAAAATGCCAATATAATAGTTCTCTGCAACAAACTTTAAATTGCTTTGTGAATACAGTGATTTGTAAAACAGTTAAAGTCAAGGTCACGTTGTTTTATACTCTTTATAATAATAAATTGGATAAAAACATAATCAGATGTTCAATAAATAGGTAATATATGGTAGGATAAAAACATTTGTGGGATTTTTGTGTCATGTATTTGGATTCTGCTTCTGTCACCGGCTTCCTGACTCCTTGGACGAGATCCTTATGGTCAAGCTCCATACCTTTATATTTCTGGAAATTCAGTCTCCTTGTTACTGGTGTGGATTTGGTTTATTGCTAGAACTGCTATTTTTGCCAGTATTTATCCAGGTTTTCCTTCCAGGTTACAGTTGATGACTATGAACAAGCTGCCAAGAGCCTGGTGAAAGCTCTTCTCATTCGGGAGAAGTACTCACGTCTTGCCTACCATCGCTTCCCGAGAACGACGTCTCAGTACCTGTGCAGCATGCGGGACCAAAAATGGAAGGTTGAAGATGAGGTGCATCCAGGTGAATATCCTTTTTAAAATATTCAATTACATTCTAGAAAATTTAAACGTTATTTTAAAATACAAAATTAAACCCATATACTACTGTGGTAAAGGGAAGTTGTATTTTTGTGATGATCTCTTCTGACTGTCTTTGTAATTTATTCTATTATTGAGTGGAGAATCACTGATGGACCTAAGTTATAAATCCTGTGTCTAATTTGGAACTTTGAAGCTGTCAAAACCTAAAAACCAAGACTAGACTCTCATTGATTACTTTATTTCCTAAGCAAATGGGATGTTAAGTAGCATTCTTGTCCTCCCCCAGTAAAAAGCTGTATGGCTGTGGTTTAAAGTCATTCCTCCTCATCTTGGCATACAGAACTAAAAGGCATGATGAGCTCATCTGCATCGTAAATTGAAGCATGATACAAACATGCCAGTTAGCAAGCCCTGAGTCAGGAATTTCACAGGCAGGCTACACTTGCCAGGTCAAGACTGGAAGCTGTAGAGTCATATTTGTTGGGCATTGTGCCTGGGTAGATAAACTGTGATCTCTCAACAAGGCTTATTAGGTTGAACATATTCCCTCACTGTGTATGTCACAAATTATTTTTGTCACTTAGGTGGGTTGTGTCTTGAAAGCTTTGCTCGTGCATTAAACTGTTTGCTCTGCTCATTTCTGGATTAGGCTGTGAGGAGCAACCTTCGGTCCATACAGATGGGCCATTGTGGATGTGTCCATGTTATTAACAACTCATTTTCAGCCTTGAAGTCACATTTTTAATCAATTACCCTCTGGCTCAACCCTCTGGTTGAAAGAGGGTGACTAAATATGTTTTCAAGTGTTTGTTTGCCAGGAAGAGTGTAAAGAGGACAGTATTCTGAATATTCAGACAGGGAAGATATTTTGGAACAGCTGCCAGGGAGATATTTCCAAGCTATTATTAGGTTAATAACTTTCTTACAGTTACGATTTTAAACTTGCGACACAAAAAATGAAATCTCGTTACACAATGTCTTAATTAGCACAAGTTTGAGCTAGATAGTTATGACTATTAGAGATAAGGATGGTATCAGTTTATAACATATATTCAGGTGCTCTAAGTGAATAAAAGGACTGATTAATTACTTTTCTGTCATGGCTTAAATGAACAGGTAAAAGAAGAAATCTCTGATAAGTCTGAGCCAAAGAATGTAGTTCAGTTGACATAAATGCAGTCAGGACATTTATTTTGTGCTGGTTGCATTAATAAGATATTGTAAAAGAAGTGATGAATGTTCATAACTGGAGTGAAAATGCTTGACTGTTCACATAAGCCAAATCTCCTAGAAGTATGTGTCATTACCTGATTCTTAGGAAAAATCTTTGTAACTTTTTAAAGGCTTTACAAAACTGTACTGAACAAATGCCAACTGTGCTTCTGGTACTTTGTGATTTTGTTCATGATCAGAAGGCCAAGGAATAAACTGGAGTGGTGTTGTACTGTCTTTGGCTTCTATGCTTCTTGCTTCTATTAAAAAAAACCCTAAATGTTAAAAAAAATTATTTTATTAAAAAAACCTGAAGCAAAACCATCCCCACAGAAAACCAAACACCAACCAACCAACCAACCCCTACAAACTAAAAAACTCCAATCAAAGCACAACAAAACCAACTGGCTCTGTGCTTAAATATGAATTTCCAAATTGCTACAGTGAGTCAGAAGGTGAAAGGAAAATAATGAAAGTGGGTATGAAGACAAGAACTATTTTACTGTTCAAAAATCTCAACTGTACTTCAACCATCCTAATTGAAATACTTCTGCAAACTCATTTTCAAACTTATTCCATCACACATTAATAAAGAATAGTATTAAATCTGTATGCATTGGTTCAGAGAACTGTAATAACATATAACATTTGAATTAAGGTAGGCACTTAATTTAGAGGAGGGCTGCAACTAAAGCCTGTCAGAATAAAGCTTTGTTGGAACAGCAGATCTTTTATAGTGACTGAATGTGATTTTAATGAAAGTACTAGATCTGTTAGAAATTAAACTTTACAGAAGCAGGAAGTTCTTTTTGTAATTATTTTGCCTTTTGTGTAAGTTATTTCTTCTAACTGTAATGCAAATTTGTTTTCAGATTTCCATTCCCCCCCAGAAGAAAATGAAGATCCCTATAATCTCGATGATGCTCCAGACAATTTGGATTATGTTATCAAGCTAAGAGGTGGCATTCCCTTTGTTTATGATAACAAAGAGATGATGGAGCTCAACGAGCCTCGGAGTTTGCCATATCCTGACCTGCAGACCTACACCCTTGACCTGAGCCACGTTCTCGCTCTAATTGCAGATGGCCCAACGTATGTTCCTCTTTTGTTATTCTCTGCCCCTTCAGGCTGCTGCTTACCTGTAGCTTAGTACTTCTCATTTCTGTGACATTTAGTTCCTCAACATATCCATTCTACAGTAATGTTTTGTTTTGCTTTTCTCAAGCACTTATGCATCATGGAAAAACTCAAAAGGAAAAAATACAATGCCACCTCTGGCTACCTTTCATTTCTTTGATTTCTTAGCATCAACCATGGCAAAATAAGGAGTTAACAGAAAAAAATCAAGGAATTGGCCAAATGTTTCCATTCAAGTCAAATCTGACCCAAATTTCTTGAAGCATAGGAACTGAAACTTGAACCTTTTTTTTTTTTCCCCTCCTAATTTTGTTTTGGTCTATGCTGAACTTGAGGTTTTTCAACAGTTGTCTGAAGTTCCTTCATGTCTGTTCTGCTCTGGTTGCATGAATAGGAACCCTGCATATGCAGAGCATACAGATCAGCTCAGCAACATAAATATTCAGTCCGATTTGTTCCAGATGTGAATTAACTGCTCATATGCTGCAAAACTGACCCATGCATGCACAATCAAAATAAATATGAAATTTCCCAGAACCACCAAATGCCTAGGAAGCCTCTAAAAACTAGAAACTCTAAAAACTAGAAATGTAACAACTCTAGTACAGGCAACGTTCTTGCCTAGTGCATGATGAGAGCATGTGCATCTAGTTTTTAAGTTTACTTCCTACCTGAGGATTGGAAACAGCACCATCTCTCGTGGCCTCAGCACCAGGAAAGGAAAAGAATCCGCTCTATGATGGAACTAAGCAGGAACCTGGGCTGTTCTGAGCTCTTTGCCCTGTGTGCCAGCACTGCATTGTTGGTGCTCCTGCCTGGCAGAGGTCATCACTGTCAGTGTGCCCAGTCAGCCCCACCTGGTGCATTCTTTCCCCCTGAGTCTGTCTCACACCTGTGGCAGTCTGTCTCGTGCAGCGACAGTGGCAGAGCCTGGGACAAAACAAGCCTGGCCCGTTCCCTAAGCCCTTCCTCAAGAGCAAACCCCTGTGCTTCTGGCAGCATTAGCAGCTCCAAATCACTGCCAGCCTGAGCAGGCTTTGGTTACAATCAGCAGTGGGTGAATGCATTCCAGTTACAGTGCATTATATTCCAAGAGGTGAGTAACGAGAAGATAAAAGGACAAGGAGGAACACTTGAAACAAAAGTCATGCTGAAGCCCCTTCTGCAGCATTAACTTAAACTTTAGACTTTACAGTTGTAACAGGAAGCCCGAAGTAAGAAGGGCCTTGTAGGTCAGTCACCTGCTCCTTTCACTAATTCAGAGTAAGCTTTTGCAGGCTCATCCACACTGTGATAAATATGAACAAACTGAAAAAAAAAGATCTTTCCCATCATCCTGTTGCATAAGCTCTTCTGGTATTTTTTCCCTGTTTGCAGCAACTGCTTTCCTGTCGTTTATGCCCATCACATGTGGGGCTGCTCAGAGATCAAGAGCCACTGTTCTTTAATCTTTGCTGTTGGTACACTGATGTAATCTCACCCCTACTCCTCAGGCTTGTGGTTTTTTGGATAACAGAATGACCCAACAGAGACTTCCTGCAGTTGGGCAAACAGGTCTTGATCAGTATCGGGTTCTGTGAGACTGGGTTTGAAACAGACTTCCAAAGCCATAATGGGATTTGTGTCCTAATGAGGAGAGATTGGCAACAATAAAGCAGGAAAAAGAAGGCTATTACATTAACAGTGCTACCAAAATATTGTAGAGTCAATAAGAATTGACAGATGGTGAAGAGAAAAACCATGTCATTGGTTAAAAATAGAAGGAGAAACATGACAGAAGATGAAAGTGAAGATGGGGCTCTGAGTAGGCAAGCAGGAACAAAAAAGCATATTTTCTAAAAAGGGCACAAGAAATTATTTTGGAAAAAAGTATTTCTACACAATATGTGTGTTCTTAAGGCATGAAAAATGAAAGCATATTGGATCTTACCTTGGCTTCTCACATTTAACTGAAAAAGCAAATAAATTTGGAGGATATTAAAAAAAAATTTATATTGAGTAAGGCTGGATGTCAAGGTGTTTTGTTATATATGAGAATATTGTTCTATTGGAGGTACCATTTTAGAGAAGTTGCAATTGACATCACATTTGATTATAGGTTTCATGCTTTTGGTCATTATTACTAAAAGGACTGCAGCTTATGCACAAGTATAGTGATGAATACTTGGACAAGTTGAAGGACATAACGTGGTTATGTAGAGTTCTGTTTGAGATTTCACTAATAACTTTGGTCTGAAATTGGCTTACATATTAGTTAACCAGTAGGATAAAAAAAATTGATTTGTCTTGGACCTCATAAAATCTCCCAACTTTGTTTTTACTGTGAAAAATTTGGAGGATATTTTGAATTTGAAATACAACTAGTTTTAAGTTACAGTTCATTTTTGTGTTTTCTTTTACAGAAAAACATATTGTCATCGGAGGCTTAACTTTTTAGAATCTAAATTTAGCTTACATGAGATGTTAAATGAAATGTCGGAATTTAAAGAATTAAAGAGTAATCCCCATCGAGACTTTTATAATGTGAGAAAGGTAAGTGTAAGAAGGATTAAAGGCATGACACTGCTTTTAGTAGAAGTTTCAGCAATTTTGTTTTTCTTATGGGAAGGGTAGATGATATGCATGAAGTAGTGTGTGCATACCACTCAACTAAATTCAGTTATTTTAAGAATATTAACATTTTCTGCATGGGAGCTCTCCAGGAAAATTAACTTGAATGTGCGTGGGTTAATTGGATTATGCTAAACTAATTTGTTTACTTATTCAGACCCAAAGGGGCTTAATTGTGTGTAGATTGCTTTAAAGGAGTGAAACAGAATTAACCAAATGAAGCTCACTTGGATTATGAATAAAAATATCCATATGGAAGTTTAATTAATTTTAATGAACTCGAAGACATTCAAGTGCATTTTTCTGCTTTCATGTAGGTATGTCCTACTAGACTGTAGTAGGAACAGCTGCATAGATTTTAGATGATAATTGCACTTCATATTGAAAATAGATGTTTAAATACATGTCAAAAGACCTCCCACAGAAACTAAACTGAGGGTTCATGCTGCCATCAATATCTCATATAAAAAGTCTGCGATACATTAAGTAAAAAGATTATCTGAATTGCAGTCTTGGCTCCCTCTGAGATACACTGGGCTATAATTAGAAGACAGGTAGGGGAATCAAGGAGCTGATTTAATTTCCTGACATATTCACACCCAAGGGAGCTGTGTTCTCTTCAAAGCATGGAAGCAACAGTGTTAGGCTGCTTCATTTGCTTCCCTTTTCTGAAGTGGAGAGGAAGTTACTGGAGTTACTGCTTCATTTTGATAGGTGAGATATATTCACAATTGTTGCTGGTGTTTTTAACCACTTTAGGTACATTTTGCATTGTTTCTCTATGCAACTGGAAGAGATAATCCTTATTTTGTAACTTCAGGGTTTACTAATCCTTCTTGTTACATTTTGGTGAGCACTAGTTCATCAAAAAGTCCTCTTGGCTTTTCCCTATAATGCCCAGTGTGTTTGCTGGCTACGGAATGTTTGCTACTGTTGTGGTAGTAAACTGTCCAAGGTAAAAGTGTCTGGCTGTCCCAGTGTCCATCACGAGGGTAGAAGCAGATGAGTTGTCAGCTAAGTTCTAATGGATTTCACCCTTCCAACTGTTAAATGTATGGATGGGAGGATCTGTCAGCTCATTCACTCAGGTGGCAGAGACTCAGCTCCCAACCTGACACTTTTCTTGCATAACCCTGGAAAGACATTTGCTACGTGCCACATTCAGAGAAAACCCTTCAGTAGCTGACAGAGACTTTAATAATAAAACACATGGTGACTGAGACATGCAGAGGTGTGGATCAGGTGACTACCACAATCAGTTTGATTAGTGAGAAGTTGTAATTAAGAGGATTGTACTTGCTAAGTTCAGCTTTTGATCTAAAAGCAAATGTTCAATGTCTCTGGGCATATATTAATTACTTTTTAATTACCTGCTGTTGAATAAGCCACTCTACAAAAGGATTCATGTTGTTCAAAAGCACAAAATGTGCATTGCTTCCCCTCTGGCAATAAGTGAATTCCAGAGAGCAGGAACCAGCCTGCTCTTCTCTGCCAGAGACCATTCCTACTGCCAGGTACTGCTTGAAAAATTCCTGCTGCACAGAGTTAATCTTGCTTAAAGTATTTTTATGAAGCAGGCTCACAAGTAGTATTTTTCTGAAGCACTGTGGAAAGTAAACTGCACTGTAGATACAGTTCCTGTAAGCCCCCAAATAATCTTGTTTTCCCTATGTCTTGCTAACCCAAGTAATGTTTGGAACTGTAACTTCCCTGAAGTGCTTCCTCCCTAAGAACACAGTGAAACATTTGAAAGCAACACTTCTCAGCCTATGTTTTCAGGATGTCTCTCTGTTAAGTCAATCCTAGGAAGTGCTTACTGCTCACAAGGAAAGCAAGGAACAGGATTCACCTTCCCAAAAGGCTGTTGATGAAGTTGTGTATCACATCCCTCAGACACAAGGTACAATGAGGTCCTGGTACAATCTGCTTATGTGAGAGAGCCAAAGTAATGGATGGAAAATGCCAAAATTAGAAGAGATATGAATGCAATGGCAAGGTCAGTCAGTGAACGTGTATTGCTACATTTAGAAAGGTACAGTAGAAAGTTGGCCAGGATTAATGGCTGGCATGACAACCAAACATTACTGGTTTTCCCCTGTCTCCTGCCCCCTTCCCCACTTTTTTCCTGATTTAATAGGAGTTCTCCTCCAATGAGCTCATCTATTTCATAAAACCCAGGATAAGGCTCATCTCAAATAAGGGACGTGCATGTTTATATCTTGTATATTGAACTTAACCAGAATGTAGCCCAAGATATGTTTTGCACTGATCAAGCTGGACCTGGAAAATTGCCCTTTACTAAGGACACAGGTATTTCTCTAGACAGACAAGAATCCACAGGTGGTAAAACAGCTTGGCTGGCTCCCCTTGGCTCCCCACAGGAGGTGAACACTGTCTGTGCAGGAAAACACTAACTTTAGAGGAGACTTTTGACTCTGCCATCAGCAGGGTTCCTCACGTCCTTCAGCTGATGCACAGCAAAGTGCAGGCAACACAAATTCCCCACATAACGCTGCCTGCATGAAGGGTGAAATTAAGGAACAAGAGTTTAGCTCTATGGCACACAAACTCAGAACTGAGTTTTAGCTTTTGTGTACCAGGGTGTCCTGTCCTGTATGTGAGGTTTGTTTGAGGAGGGCTTCCCGTAGACCTCTGTGCCCAACAGCCTCAGATAATTCAGAGCAGACAGTTAATTTTTTTTTTTAAGGTGAAGCCAAGAGATTTTTTTACCTAACATGTATTTGCTGCCTTTGTAATGTATATCCATGTACTGAATTGGCAGGTGTCCTTCACTGCAAATAGCTTTGATACAGTTTCTAAAGATGAAAAAATCACAGCCTAAGCCTCCTTGAATATTCTTTCTTTCTGTAGCCACTGTTTCAGTGTATCAGCAAACCAGACCTGAGGATATGTCCTAGCAGTGACTTTTACACATCGTATTCCCCTGCCTGCAGGCTCAGGTGCCCAGCTCAGGTGCCCAGCCTTGCCTGGGGAACTGTGCATGGAAGAATGCAGTTTCTGCATTCACAGCTCTGCTGAGTGCTCTACTGCTGTAGCTGGCTGCTGCTGTGACATCCATTGGATTAAGGCGTTGCAATTGATTTTTTATTTTTTAAATTATAGGTCAGACAAAAAGGAAGTAATTTCTAGCTGGTTTTTAAGACCACAGAGTTGAAATACCGTTGGTTGTACTTGCAAGAAGGGAAGTTAGAGTGGGTTTAAGTGCTACTAAATTCTATAGATCTCACAGAATACTGAATGAAATTAGCAGATGTCTGCTTTTTAAACATTTGATTACAAGCCTTGTGAGTGAACAGTGAACCTATACCTTAACTTCTCTGAACTTAGATTCATTCTAAGTTTGCTTTTTTTTTAATGTTTCTTTTATTTCCCCCAGTAGCTACTGAACTGACTTTGGTGATGAAATTGTTTCATCATAAAAACCAAAATGGCAGTGAATGGAAAGACTTACGGGTTAGCATCAGATCCAAAGGGAATGCCCCTTCAGCATGACATGGAATGGTGCCTTGCCACTGTTAACTGGCAGCAAAGCTGAGCCTTCAAAGCACTGTGAGTGCTGCTTCTCCCCCCCTGCCTTGCAGAGATCCTGAGGCAAGTTCTTGTCTCTACCCTCAGTCTTGCAAGTGAGCACAAAAAAGATCAAGTGTAAAGGCATCAATTATTATAATGCAAAATTTCTGTAGAGACCGTAAAGAAAGCTTTTCCTCTCTTAGTAATTAAAAGAACAGAAAAAGAGATTTCTGTCTCTTCACAGCAGTGTATTTCTGTATTTGTGGGAATACAAACACTCTGGGCTTGGATTCTGCAGCCAAACAAGAAGCTGGATATGCAGGGATTCTCATCTCACCTCTCCTTTTTTCTGGGTTGCTCTGCATGGCATAAATATGAATTAGACAAGCTCCTGAGGAGCTCTGCACAGCTCTAGGGACTATTTCTGCTGCCAGGAGTGTTCCTGCACCCTAGGACAGAGCATTTTGTGCTTCTGCCTCTCATGCCTGTTAAAGAACTGCAAAGAGAAAATCAATCACACTGTATAAAGCTTTGCATCCTATCAGAAAAGCTGATGCAATATGAATGTATTGACAAGCAGGGAATCTAGCAGTGGGATGAAGAATGATTTTCTTTCAATTCAGCATTGAAGTAAAGCCTGCAGAGGATTCAGTGTCAGGTTCATGCAGACAATAGCTATTGGGCTAGAAGTATTTTCAGGTTAAAGTGCATGTGTTTAAAAACCGTGGCAGTTTACAGCTGTGGATGCTACTAATCCATGCCCTGGGAAAGTTCAGTGTTACTAAAAGGGCTGGCCTTGGCATTTCTTTTTGCTGTATTTATCACTTATCACTCTGAATCTAGCTCATATGCCTAATTCAGTGCAACACTGTCTCTGAAATGCATAGATAAGCATCCATAAAATAGATCTGAGATGGATGTTTTGTGGAGATCTGAGCGACAGTGGAAGGAAAGAGATGGAATGCAGGAAGATAAGGGAGGAGGCAGAGTGGTCGAGGGAAGCTGGTGCTGGTTAGATGTGGAGGGCAATGGCAACTCCTTCAAGATGCAAGTTGTACACAGATGTAACCACCTTGCCTGAGAAGGACAGGATTTCACCCCAAAGCCTGCAGAGAGAAGCACAGGGTGGTCAGGTCAGTGAGGAGGGCAGTGGAATAGTCTGAACTGAGAATGTACAGAAAAAGAAAGCCTGGCTTTGTTACATGGAGAATTGCTGAGTGAAGGGAATTCTACCATCCTTAAAGTGCAAGAAAGCTGATGTCCACCATTGCTTGAATGACGGAATTACAAGAATTTAACCTTTATGTAAACAATTGTTTCCATTTGTTATAAGGGTGAGTTCGCTAAAGGCAAAATATTGTGTTCCAAGACAGGCTTCTGTCAGTCACTCTGTTTTTCTTTCCATTGAAAATTAATGTGACCTTGAGTGAAAGGTTTTCTGCTGGGGTAGGGGACAATAAGCAGTGCAACAGGAAATTTGGTTAAGGGAATGCAGATGGGTTTTTTTTTCCACTAAGGTGAAACTGGGCTGGAGTGGTACTGTAGTGCATTTGAAAATGCAAGCAGAATGTTTGCAAAGAGAAACAAATAAACCTTGTGGTAGGGGTACATCACTCGTGGTCCAAAAAAACTTCAGCTTATTTCATGTATTGTATGAAGAACAAAATAGTAACATCTTAGACTGGGAGTGGCTTTGTCTGTTTTGGAGGGAGAAGGGAGGCAAAGGGGGTATTTTTCACCCTTATATGAATTCAGTCTGTTAGAATTGTTTTAGTAGAAGCCTTTCATAATAAATTACAATGAAATAAGTAACAATAGTTTATCATGATAACATTTCACATAATAATAACAAAAATAATGACAATAATCTGCCTAACCTAATCAGCCCACCTAAGCTCTGTCTAAGGGTTCTGTGTTCAGATACTTCATTTAGTCAGCATTGCACCCTGCATGGTAAAAATGTACAAGAGCATACACACTAGCTATATGCTAGGGTAGCTCAAAGCTCAAGTCCTTAAAGCCTTCCAAAAAGTTGCATTTCTTCTTTAAAACAATAAAGAAAAAAAAGCTGTGTGATACTCTTATAACTTAAGACTTGAGTCTTTTATGACTTTTTGTTACTGAAGTTGCTGCTTGCTTAAAGGTCAAATTATACTGGGTAGTAAAAAAAGTTAGCTAAAATAGTGAATATTCTATGGAAAAAGCATGAAGGAGATTCCAGAAAGGTCTCTTAACTTTTGGCAGATATGCATCTTTAGGTTGAAGGAGGAGGAGGTTAAAAAAAAAAGGCAGATCTTTGTTCTCAGAATAAACCTACTGTGGTTAGCTCAGCTCTGGGGCTGTGTGTGATGTGTTTGTGGGGACTGGAGAAGATGTCACAGGAGCTCACTGAACAGCAAAGAGAATTATTTCTCAACAGGAAGCAGGATTTTAAAAGCAATGGGATCCTTGCACACAGCAAACAAAAGAAACAAAAAGCCTCCTTGCTTTCCGTCCTTGCCCTCCTAACAGCAGTGAATTCATGTTGATTTACATAAAGAGGAAGTACTGTGTCTTGTTTGGTTCTGACTTTTTTTAGACTCATTAATTCCAGTAGCTGAACCACGACTGGAACCACTGCATTCTGAAATTCAATAAACTGCACTTATTCAGGGTTCCTACACCTGTATTCTCTGTTTGTGACTTGCTTCTCATGAATATTTAGAGCCTATAGGGCATCTGTTAACTCTTGGCTCGCTCTCCTATACAAGTTGCCCAAAACTAGTAGTGTTTCAGCGTTCCAGGAAAAGTTTACAGTAAACAACATTTGTGCCTAAACCAGAGGATGTTTATTAACCTGAGTAAGCACATGTATAAATTGCACTTGGGCTCAAATATCTATACAAGCACTCTGAAGAGAGTCATAATATATTAAGTGGAAGTGTTTTTACTGTTTATACACAGCATTGTTTCCTGTGCATTAATAATGTAGTTTATATTCTGTACTTAGAGACAGCAGTATGTTTCTTGTTTTTTCATTTAGCTATAATGTGTCTGGTATATTTGACTTAGGCAGTGATTAACACTTGAGTGTTTAGTATTCAGTCTTATATCCTGGTCTTTAGTTATGCTACTGACATTCACAGGGAGGGGCTGCAAAAACTTGTGTATATATAACATGCAAATAAAATGACTCCAGGTGGCAAGTGAAGCAGTGGTGTTCCTGTGGCCTCTATGTCATGGCATAAATCCAGGTTTACACTGCAGGAGGGTGGCTTATTCATGTGCTCTGTGATCTGTTTCCTGCTGATCCTTAAAAGCAGATAAGGATGTTGATTAGTTCTGTTGGTGGAATGTGAAACTGCAGAGTCACTGCACAGAGGGGAATGCATTGGGCCCGCTTTGTGTCCATGTTTGCAGCTTCCTGGACAGAGGAGTCCTGGATTAGAGTCCTTGCAGACAGTTAGGTTCAGTGGCTCCTTATAGCTGGCTTATCAGAGTATGTGGTTAATCTGAGAAATTCTTTTAGTGTTACTAAGGATTTACACATACTGAAGGGAAAACTTAAATGACAACCAACCCCCCAGACCTTGTGAGTTGTCTCTTTGGATTGTGTTCCAACAGAGGCTGCTCAGGTAGCAGTGCAAGCTTCTGAGGAAAAGCAAAGCAGACCTCTGGAAACAATTTTTCTTGTCAATAGTTGTTTTTTTTTTTCAACAAAACCTGAAGGAGTACTCTCAGCTCTTCTGTGAATTTGCACTTCCCCTAGTGTGTGAAGAGATCTAAGAAAAGAGATCTGAAAAGTCTGTCAGCATTATGAGTTGCTGTATTATAATTAAACTTGGAAAAAATGGTGACAAAAATCTCTCGTGTATATATTCTTCAGTTCTACTGACCTAACGCATTTCATATGGTTGAAATGCAAAAATTAGTTCTGTTTTTGGAAATGGCTGAGAATTCCAAGGCCCTTCAGTCAGTGAGGATACTTATAACCATAGTCTATAACTAGGGAGGCATTGCTGATTCATTAATGAAGTAAAAGGATACTAATGGATCAGAGTGTCCTTTCAGGAAGTATCAAATTTAATCTGAACCCAGGGTCAGTGATTGGCACTTAGAATGTATCTTGTTGAAAATATTCTTATTTAAATAGGAAACTACTAATTGAGGACTACTTTACTTACAGTTCTGCTTATTGAATAATTCCTCCAAAATCAAAATCTCAGGGTTCTGAAACATTTTGATTTGCTTAGGCACTAATCCATTTGTTACTTAAGGAATATTTTAGAAGGCTTTAGTCCCTCTTGTCAGTGACACAGATACTTTGCTAATGAAGTTTATGTAGATGGATGGTAAGCATGAATAACCTTTTGATTTCAGGTTGACACTCATATCCATGCTGCTGCCTGCATGAACCAGAAGCACTTACTGAGATTTATTAAGCACACCTATCAAACGGAGCCTGACAGGATTGTTGCAGAGAAAAAAGGCAAGAAGATGACTTTAAAGCAAGTCTTCGAAAGCCTTCACATGGACCCCTATGACCTCACTGTAGACTCTTTAGATGTCCATGCAGTAAGTCTAGTGAAATGACAAAACAAATGGGAAAAAGCTAAGTTTTCCAAGTGTGAAATTCTAGTTTCTACCATGTTTGCATGATAACTTACTGAATCAGAATTTGACTTCATTCATTACAGTGCATGTTTGAAAGACGTTATCACAGGATTTTGCTTTTCTTTGCCTTTTATTGCTAGGCAATGTAATTTATAAATTATTGTGTGTTCTTAAAACCACGGTTATTTGGGGTTTTTTCCTCCTCCAGGGACGTCAAACATTTCATCGATTTGACAAATTCAATTCCAAGTACAATCCAGTTGGTGCCAGTGAGCTGAGGGACTTGTATTTGAAGACTGAGAACTATATTGGTGGTGAATATTTTGCTCGTATGGTCAAGGTAAATAAGTTTCAAGCTTTTCTAGCTGTAGAGAAATGAAGGTTTTTAATAGATTTGTGATGTCATAATTGTATATAGAGCTAACACTATGGTTAAGTGATTCCAAGCATTTGTCTTGCTCCAGCAGTTCCTCAGAGGAAAACCTCTGCTAAGCCAACCCCTGCTGCTTTCTGAATAGTTTTATGAGTCAGAAACATACACATAAGCTGTATAAGTTCAAAGCTGAGTTGTGGGTAGTTTTAAACTAATAGAGAGCAGCCGAGAGTCAATTCACTGGTTTAATATTTTGTTGGGATTTAGTTGGCTACTGGTAGTTGCTAGGGAAGGAAGAGCTAGGGAAGTGCCTCTGCATAAATCTGCATCTGCACATGCATGCAACTGGCTTCCAATTAATTTCTTAGAACAAAAAAATTAGTAGTTTTTGTGATGTAGAAGATGTCAGCTCTTCTTGAATGTACAGAAGTATTGTCTAAAATTAATTGCCATAAAATTGCTTACTACTACAGATTCTGGGTCAGATTCTCCATTGTTCTGCATATTTTATGTAGACATTTGCTGTAGTTTAAATAGTCTATTTCTAATTTGTCAGTCTTAAACTTAGGTCTGATAAAGGTGTTAGTAATGACTGCACAAGAACATTGTGCAGTCCTCTAAAAGGAGGTGTTAGAGTTTTTCCCAGTTATATATACAGCTAAGTTATACTCACATGATATTGGAGATAGCTTGCTAGTAGAATATTTAGATGCCTAAAATAAAACAATGGATTGAAAGACAAGAGATTCCCTTTATCTTTAAAGGGTGCCAATACAGTTATGTCTGCTCTGAGGAAAATGCAATGATAAATATATTTCTAGCTGTAAATGATCTTAGTGTCCATATTAAAGCAAATATATTTATTACTTACTAGGAAGTAGCCCGTGAACTAGAAGAAAGTAAGTACCAGTACACAGAACCCCGCTTATCCATTTATGGACGGTCTCCAGATGAATGGCTGAACTTGGCAAAATGGTTCATTAAGCATAAAGTTTATTCCCCTAATATGCGCTGGATAATTCAGGTTCCCAGAATCTAGTAAGTAATCAGGAGCTCTTGATAATCTTAATAGTTTGAAATCATACCAATGACTTAGTTTCTGATAATATTTAGATGGTTTATTAGCTGTCCTGTAGTTCTATTTATAAGCAATAGCTTGGGCGATTTATTTTTGACCATTGGTGCAGTTTTCGTGACAGTCTGGGGGTGGAAGACAGGAGATGGGGATTGAATCTACTCTTTATGAAGCTATTCAAAACTACTGTGAATTATTTGTATGTCTGAAACCAAAAATTACAACTGGGTGAAATCAAGCTGCATTCAAAGGCAAGTTAAAATACAATTTAGTAATGAGAATAAATCAACTCTTTGAATTCCATGAAGGAGTAGGAAATGCTCTGTAAAATTGTTATCATCAAGATTAGTGCTAAATGACAGTGAACTTGGAAAGAACCCAGACTGATGATTTCCCAGCTTAAATCCTTATCAGTTCTTCTTAGATTTTTAATATCCTTTGGGATTTCATTTCTTTGTTTCCAACACTGTGTGTTGTGATACAGTCTCCCCTGATAATTTTGTCAGACTTAATAGCTGCACTTCATGTTTGGAAATGCCACAGTAGGAGTATGAGTAGAGAAGGAGCTGTCATAGTCACATATATCCCCCAGAGTGTGCTTTTCACTGGGGAGAAAGTTTCTCTCCTTTGATTTCTTACGTAGAAATTTCTTACCTACATGGCAGAGTCAGCCCTTTAAGTCATGCACTTAGTGGCACATGGAAGTACTATCCCTTTTTTCTGAAAGTCTCACTAAAGCAGAGCATTCTACTTTCCTTTGGAGTAGTTACAACTTTAGGAAACAGAATCTTTCATGAGAGGTAGCTCCTTATATCCTGTTAGTATGTGGATGTCTGCAAGGGAAAGGGTCACTGCTCTGAGGCAGCATCTACCCCTGCATGCTGTCTCTATTTTTGGAGCACTTGAGAGCTTCAGCAGAGCCTGGATGAAGCAGAGTGCCTGGTAGTGCAGGAAACAGCACAGAGACAATCTGTCCTGACATAAACTTTGAATTTCTGAATCCTGGTGGAACTGAAGCTCTAGAATGTACACAAATAACAGAAAATACGAAAGTCAAGGACAATACAAGCTTATTAAATAATGTGTCTATTTTTTCCCCTTCAGTGACATATTTAGGTCTAAAAATATTCTGCCTAGTTTTGGGAAGATGTTGGAGAACATCTTTGTACCTTTGTTTGAGGCAACAATCAATCCCAAAGACCACAAAGAATTGCACCTATTCCTCAAATACGTAAGTATGTTTGGGTTTTCTGTCTCACATGAAATGGATCCTCTACTAATCATATTTTATTTGGTCCACAGCTGTTCCCAGACACTAAAAAAGCTTCCTTCTCCATAGATTGCTTGTATTATTGTTTCAAAGCCCTGACATACAATTTATAAAAGTTTGACTGAGGTCCTGTTGTCAAATAAGCTGTTTATTTCCTCAGCAGCTCAGCACCTATTTATTTGTCCTTTCCTTAATGACCAAAAATGTTTGCATGCTATTGTGCATCATCATCCAGGATGGGTACTTCGAGCTGCTTCTGGACTGGCCTCCAAGAAGGAGGCAGCTGAAAGGATGCATTGTTTACATCCTGATGGATCTCAGGAGAGAAGTGGGGATGTAGCTGCTGGGACAAGGTTAACACAGACATTTCTGTGTGCCCCAAATCGGAACTCTGAGGTTTGCTGGGAGCCTCTTGCTTTCAGCTGCTTATCAAAGACAACAGATGAGTTCAAAGGATTATAGTCTGGATCTTAGGGAGTCTTGCAGCTCTGTAAGCCCCTGCAGGAGCCTGAAGGCTTTTGTGCACCTGGGCTTCCTCTTTGTCTCAGAAGGAAAAAATGGGTAAAGCTTTGAGAAAACACGTTATTCCTGCTGTGTGTGTGGTATGGTGGGATGCAGAGCAGCAGGACTGCTAGGATAGGGAGGGAAACAAAGGAAGAGGGATACTTTGTTCAAGCAAGTCCTGAAGCAAGAGTAAGTGACACTGAAGTTTGCTTCTAGAAAACCCTAATTGCTGTGAATTTCCTATCCCACCAGGTGACTGGCTTTGACAGTGTTGATGATGAATCCAAACACAGTGGCCATATGTTCTCTGACAAGAGCCTTAACCCTGACCTCTGGACCAGTGAGAAGAATCCCCCATATAGCTATTATTTGTATTATATGTATGTGAACATCATGTTGCTAAACAACCTGAGGAGGTAAGGAGATATTTTTCCCAGAAAATCAGTATCTTGCTCTCAGACTAAGTCAGTGTCTAGATTACAGATCTTCTGAAACAAGCTTTATTTTTAATTATTTGAAGAGTTGAATACTTGAGATATTTTGGAAATACTAACTACAGAATTAATTCAAACGAAATATTCAGAAATTGTAAAGGCATCAGATTAATATCTTGGTTTGATATTTGTGTGTATTTTGGTGTTTTTTAATTCCTTAAAGCTGCATATATCAAACAAAGCAAAAGAAGGAATCCCACAAAACCCACTTAATGACCTTTGCTTGGCTTCACAGTGGATTTCCAAATACAATGTACATGCCTCTTGGTGGCTTGCTATCTCCTGCTAATTTAAGAGACACAAAGTTCTGTTGTGACACACTGGCTTAAGGGCTGCTGCATTCAGAGACAGACCAAGTAGGACACAATACAAACTGCACATCCAGCTAACTTCCTTTAGCAGGCTTCTTGACTCACTCAGTTTTAGTACTTTTGAGACCAACGTCTGGGCAAGTAATGCAGGGACTTATGTGACATCAGACTGTCAGAGCAGATTTTGGCATCAGGTTCAGGAAAGCCTGAAATTCAAGGTGAGGTTATGTTGCTAAATTTGCAGCTGACTCATTGAGTGACCTGCACAACTGACTGCAGCTGAGGCACAGTGAGGTCATCCACTGATACAAGAGTGTTATCACTTACCCTCAAGGGCTTGGTTCATTGTTATTTAGAAAACGTTTTGGGATTTTCTTATAGAAGGTGCACAGATTTGTCATTTTACAATTTTATCCAAGTTAGCATTCAAAATGTTATTTCTTCTCTCCCACTGCTACTTCAAACATTAACATCTCTATCATCCTATTTGATCAAAACTCATAATACAAACACCCACCTTAAATTACCTTGTATGTGCAACACACAGGCGTAGTTGATAGTTTTAATTCTGTAATGGAAAGGACACACTACAGCAAATATCTAAATCATCCCTTTCTCCTGACTTCCTTTACATTCTCTGTAGTCTACATGCTTTTTCTGTTCCAAAGACAGATTCTGCCAGAACTAATGCATTTCTTTTTTACCTCAAGATCATTTCGACTACTGTATTAAAATGCCCCCAGATAATCATTAAATATTCTTTACAGCTAAGTGAGATACTGACAGAATTCACTAATGAGTCAGTACAACTGTTCCCCCTGTTAATCATACTGAATACTTGAGTTAACACAGCCATGACAAGAGTGTTTTATATTTTTGGTAATATTAGCAAGGATGGATTACATCCTCACATCAGGAACTTCCACTCTAGAACTGCCTTATATTCTAGCACTCCTTGTTGAAATTGTGTTTTAAACATCTCCAAATACTTAAGGGACATTCGTCTGCACTGAATAACAGGGTCCATTAAAACCTCAAACCCAGCATCACTCTTAATGTAGATGAAAACATAATTCTAGAAACTGCAGTGTGAAGTCTGGTGTAATAACCAACATTCCTAGATCATCTCTGCTTCGGAGGCTGTGGTTTTATGCTACACTTACCCTGGTGAGGCTCTCATCACACGAGTACTGTTAGCTAACTCTTGGAAAATGCGTCCCCTTCTTCCCTCGTTTTGAACCAGTAATTCTGCAGCCACGGGTTGCACGGCTTTACTGAATTTTCTGTCTGTCAGTTCACTCCACATAAATCCATTCAGTAGCTGGTCACCCAGTGGGTAGACAATTGCTAACTGAGGTGTAACTGGGGAAGGAAAGAAGAAGACACAAATATGTCTGGTGCTAGAAGGGGCTTCGGTAGAGGGACGCACCCTTCTGACAGCAGCCCACTACAGGCAGGCCTGGTTAGATGTCACATCAAACTGTGTGAGAATGTGTAACTTAATTTTTTTCTTTTTAAATTCCCATATTAATGACAGTTATATACCAAACAGATAAAGAACAGTGCCTTTTTTTGAAGTGGAACTTGCTTTTAATCTCCTCAGGGAAAGAGGCATGTGCACTTTCCTGTTTCGACCTCACTGTGGAGAAGCTGGGTCTATCACACACCTTGTTTCTGCCTTTCTGACAGCAGACAACATCTCTCATGGACTGCTCCTGAAGAAGGTATTGCTTAGTTGCTCCTAAACTAATCACTCTGTGCTCAGACATCCATCACTGGTTCAAACAGCAGGCACCAAACCAACTTTTATCTGAGCAGCCCAAAATTAATTTTGGGCTGCTCCATTAATTCACTTTCTTAGCAAGGCACAAGTAACTCTTCATTTTGGTCAGAAACTCCACCCAGACCCTCCCCCAACATCAGAACACGTGGACCTGTTGGAGGGAGTCCAGGCCATGAGGATGCTCAGTGGGCTGAAGCACCTCTCCTGTGAGGAAAGGCTGAGAGCATTGGGGTGGTGCAGCCTGGAAAAGTGAAGGCCCCAGGGAGACCTTCTAGCACATTCTAGTACCTAAATGGGGGTTACAAGAGAGCTGGAGAGGGGCTTTTTGCAAGGGCAGGTAGTGACAGAACAAGGGGGAGGTGAAAGAGGGTAGGTTTAGATTAGATACTGGGAAAAAATTCTTTACTGTGAGGGTGGTGAGGTACTGGTGCAGGTTGCCCAGAGAAGCTGTGGATATCCCATCACTGGAAGAAGTGTTCAAGGCCAGGTTGGACAGGGCTTTGAACCACCTGGTCCACTGGAAGATGTCCCTGCCCATGGCTGGGGGTTGGAACCACATGATCTTTAAGGTTTTTTACAAATCAAACTATTTAATGATTCAATGAAATAAATAAGCTCAACTGAACTTCCTATTCTTAAGCTACAAAAAGACAGCTTTGTCTTCACAGGGAAGGAAGATCAACTGTTCAGATACGTCAAAGACTTGGCAGCACCTGTTTTTGGTTACTCCAAGCAGAGCTAAAATTACATGAACAGAACTTAAAACTTTAGACTTGTTACTACTCCCTGGTTTAGTCCCAAAAGCACTTAGGGAAAGCTCTCATTTTTTCTCAACGGGCACAAAGGTCATTTTCTCTGATTGGCATTTCTGTACTTCAAGATTCATTCAGAAGTTCTTTAAGGGTTTGATTATTTTGATCAAGAAATTCAACATAGCTATTTGACACAACGATATTTTAGATACAACTCAATTGTTATGACAGAACAAATGTTATAATTCCTGCCACATCAGTTAATAAAAACCATCACTCAACCCCATCTGCAGGGCACCATTTCATAATTAAAATAATTGGTCAGTGGGTGGCAGACTTGTACTGAGTTTACTGTAATTTTTCAGGAGTTCCCTTATAAGTGAGATTTTTCTGGTTAATGCTGGAAAATTGTCTGTATTTTTCAACATAACCAAGAACAAAGAAAAAATTTGCTTAAAATCATGCCTGATACTATGCTCACAAGTAGTAATTCCCAAAATTCGACCTAGACAGAGTAGCAGTAAAGCAGCGTGTGACCAAAGCATTCTCCTCTTCATTCTCTCCTGCATGGCCTGGTGTGATAAGATGGCATAGCAGGTACTAATAATAGTAACAGTAATAAAGGTACTTGTTAGGTTCATAGGTTGGCTAAGGCAAAACATTAACAAAGATGAGGCGATCACAGATCATTTATATTATGTACAACAGCAACACGTGACTTCTCATAAATTAAAACGTCTTTTGCTCCTAAAATTTACCTATTGGACTGCAGCTTTGGAAATAAAAAATTGCTTAGCAGTTCTTGTCCATCTGTTTACTTTGACTTTCAGGTTTTGGGGGAAGGTATGCAGCTGGTATCAAATGGAGTGCCCATAATGGTCATATATACTTACTAATCAACAGTAATATTAGTCACCTTATTTTTATAAAGATGTCACCTATATTTAAGAACATAAATTATTTCTATAAAGATTAGTAAGATTTAAAATTCAGACTTTTAAATATTCCATAGAGAAGTCATAGAGAAGTCATGTCAACCTAATTTTTTTGGTCTTAATCTTCACTCTGTAGTGCTGTTTCCATTTTATCCAAGGGAAATCCTGCTCTTTTTCATTATCCCATAGTACCATTAAATGCTGACTGTGTTTTGTTTTGCAGAGCCCTGTCCTCCAGTATCTTTATTATCTTGCACAAATACCCATTGCTATGTCCCCACTTAGTAACAACAGCCTATTCCTGGAGTACTCCAAAAATCCACTACGGGAATTTCTCCATAAGGGACTGCACGTCTCCCTCTCCACAGATGATCCTATGCAGTTTCATTACACAAAGGTAGGAATCACAAAAATCACTGGCTTTGAATTTGGCAACAGCACCACATGGGTCCAGAATGACCTGAAAGCTGTTTTATTTCATTGCTTAGGACATAATGTCATGTCTTTCAGTCACTTCATTCATTCTCCCTCCTCATTCTCTACTACTCACTGTTAGGCTTCAGAAGGAAATGTCTGATTTCCTAATTATGTTTCTTTTGTACTCTTGCCTCTCCAGTGTTGGCTGTTGAAGTATAAAATGAAGGATGAGGCTGAAGGGAGGTTTGAGCCTTCATAAACAATCCTCTAGAGTGCCAGGAAAGTCCAGTTTCCTTACTCTAATAAGTTTGGGGAAGTACATTACAAAAAGACAATGTGGAATCTCAAGATGACATACGAGCTGCTTGCTCAGTGAGCTGAAACAGATTCCTGCCCTTGGGTGGCCTGGTAGGACAGGAGTGCCTGGTGACTGGCTGTGATGCCCTGGTTTGTGGCTGGCACCGATTGGAGCCGTGCTGTGCCCAGAGGGGCCGGTCCACGCTCAGCTCCGTGTCCCGGGACAAGCCGAGCTCTGCGGGCCGCGCCCCGGGCTGGCTGCTGGCCAGGAGACGGAGCTGCCGCTGCCGGGAGCGCGGGTGAGGTGACACGGAGTGTGCGGGCCCCTGGCTGGGACAGCCGCGGGGGCCACACCCACCCTCCTGCTGCGGGAGGGCCGAGAGAGAAATTGCCCTGCTGCCTGTCCATGAGCACATTCACTACGGCTTTACTGCGGGGTGCTCCAGGGTGTTTGCATACCCTGGGGGCTCCTTGTCATTTGCCTAAGAAATGCCTCCAAGGATCTGGACTGCAGGCTGCAATTTCTTAGACTAAGCTAACTGGATACCCAGTACCTATTGATTATTAACCAGTAGTCCTTGGGAAATTTGAAATAAACAATTCTTTTCATAGTAATTGTGATTTCTAAAGTTTTAAACTTCTAATTTTTCACAGCTGTCTAAAGAGCATGTATAAAATCCATAATTAGTAATGAGTACATAATCCCAATTTATATCTTATTTACATGTAATTTAATATTAAATGTATTTTGGTGCTGCAGGAAGCTCTCATGGAAGAATATGCTATTGCAGCTCAGGTGTGGAAACTAAGTACCTGTGACTTGTGTGAAATAGCAAGAAACAGCGTTCTACAGAGCGGATTGTCAGATAGGGTAAGTATGGCTGGAAAACCTCTTTTGTGAATATTAGGGCAAGTAGGAACCCAGAAGTCAATAGTCTGAACACTGAACAGCAGATGCTTAGTGATGTATTTGTGCACATCCTTGTCCTCTTTTCCAGAAATAGTCACAAACTATCTGCTATGCAGTCTTACATTACGAGTAAAGTATTAGCACGACTTTTCCCCATTAGCTTTGTTTTGGGATTCTCAAAATATGTAGAGACACCAGATGCCTGTTTATGCTCAGTTCTCCTTCCAGTTACAAACTTAATTATTTGGGTGATATCCCTCTGCCAGTGATTTTCTACATCATGTCTTAGCATTAAGTAAAAACAAACAGCCTGTCATAAGCAAGACATGTTTTTGCTTAAAAGGGAGTACTATAGAAAATATTCTGGTTTAGACAGGCAGTCAGATTAGATTAAATTCCTTTTTGGCTTTAAAATTCTATACAGCCAAAGCTTTCTCTAGGACTTACTTTAGAGGATCCTCTCTTCTATGTCACTTTTGAACAATTCTTTGAAGGAACTGGTATGTGAAGGGGCTTCATGACTACAGTCTGTTGTTTCTTCCAATATTCCCTAGTGAAAACTTCTCATTTTCCTCTTGTGCAACATTTAACTAACTAACATTAAACTAACCTAAGCCTCTTTTTGCCCTCTCACATGCAAGATGTGGCAGTGAAGGCTGAACACTAACACAGAGGGTTTTAGCAAGCCAGACTGAGTGCACTTTTGAGTGATTACATGGATAAACTTTGGCCTTAAAATCTCCTAAACTGGTTAAGACTCTTCCTCAGAGTTCAATGGCCAGCTGGTTGAAACTGCTCTTTTCACTTGTACTGGACTCATTCAGCTAACACTTATTTCTGCAATAAATCAAAACAGTTGAACTGACTTCTTCCTTTTGACGTTTAATCCTGTTCACAGGAAAAACAGAAATTCCTAGGGGTGAATTATTGCAAGGAAGGGCCTGAGGGAAATGACATTCGAAAGACAAATGTTGCCCAGATCCGGATGGCCTTCAGGTACGAGACTCTGTGCAATGAACTCAGCTTCCTAGCTGATGCCATGAGAACAGAAGATATTTCTACTCTGTCCAAGTAGTTACAAACTTAGAGAAACCAGAACACGTCCCTCCTGAGCAGGATAAAATGCAAATTAACATCAAATCATCTGTCTTTGATGCTACCAAGACATAACTGAACAGTACAGAGACAAAGGGAGTATCTGTGGAAGGTAAACAGCGTTTGCCATCATCTGTTACTGCATTATCCTTGTTTTGGTTTCTATGAACATAAGGCTTTTTAAGATTGCTGTAAATACTAAATGCAAACTCAGGATCATGTTCTATTTGTTTCATACTGTCTTAACTGTGCCCTGCAGTGTAGCTTGGGAAACCAGACAGAATATCTGTAGTGCATCTGTGCTGTGCATCTGAGGATCCCACAGATGCTGGTTTGGTCCTGCAAGTCTCAGTACCAGTCATGGCTTTTAACACTCCTAGGTTTTACCCTTTATTCATTAGCAGTTTCTATGGGGTGCAGAACTTTGAGGCTACTCTTTCATTCTGGAAGGTGTTCTGACACAGTTTTTAATTCAATGTTTCAGCAGTTATATTGGAAAACAAGAAAAACCAACATTGGGTAATCTTGTTCAATGACTAATTAATTCCTGTTGTTATGGAGGATGTCAGTGAAGTACAGCAGATGAATGCTTTTTAATCTAGCAAGTGGAAAACATGGTGTCAAAATCACTATTATACATTGTAATGAGTCTAATTATATCATGAAAATTTTGCCTTGGAAGTTGAGAACACTTTTTTTATTGCTTTGTAATGGGAATATGTGGATATGCCCATTCAAATTACTTAGAAATTTATGCAGATAATTCTGGTTGCATGTAAAGAGAAATTTTTTACTTGAAAAAGGGAAGTGTTCTTATGAATCAGTGGTAGAAATGCCAGACCTGGTTCTGGTCCTACTTCTGACATATTTTTACACATTTGTTTTAGTCTGTATTTTAGTCGACTACAGCTGAATGGGAAGTCAAGCTGTCTATTTATACAGAAGCCAGCCCACTAGAAATCTGTCATTTCAAATCATGGTATGTTATGTTAAACTATTTATTTAGGAGGAAGTGGTTAGTAAAATACAGCTACTGGAGTATTTATCACTTTCAATCTTCGTTCTATTTCATCATCCTTATGACACAGTACTACTCCTTCAGAGAGGATTAAAGGTATTAACATGATGGCACCTATGTATTGTAGAAGCTGCACACAGTTTCACACCAAAAAGGACTTGAGGCAAGGGGCAGCAGAGGGTGTGGATGCCTGTGAGTCCAGCACTGCACTACTCAGTTCAAAGGCCTGCAGTCTCTAAGGCAGGATCTGAGCCCAGAGTTAGACCCCTGGCTCTCTAATACCCTGCACAGGGATGCTGGGCTTCTTCAAACAGGCATTCAGCATTTATGCATAAAAAGCAAATAACTGATACTGGCCCATCAAGTCTCACCTGGCCTTGAACCCTGCATGTTGTGCTCCATCATTTGTCTTGTGCCACTTGTATTTCCTAGGCCAGGCCCTTCTTGTGGAGCTTGGGCACCTACAGCCTTCCTTTCAAGAGCTCTTTGGGTCTCACTTTCCCTTGCAAATGCAGCCAAAACTGGCAGTGATGACATCACCATTACCAAAAGACCCATTAATGGCATAAATGTATAGAGGCCTTGAAGACTCTCTCCTCAGGCTGTGGCAGTTCAAAGATATACCTGCAAGGACACCTTTTTAATGTTCCTGCTGTCCTGAATGGAGATTGCAAGTAAATGGCACTAAAGTAGGGGAAGGAGGAATTCCTTATCACCTCCTACAGCTTGTTCCTTGCAAGAACCCCCCAAGAGAGAGAGCTAAACCTAGAGATGTCAGGAAGCAGCCTGGAATTAAGGCTGCTCTGAGGGAATTAAGGCACAAGAAGGAGAGTTGTAGCCATCCACTCACCATCACAGTTAGCCAGTGTCATGCAGAGGGAGCTGCAGTGATTGCAGAGGTTTTTCATCCAAAACCAGAGCTGCAGACAGGTGGTGGGAATTTGACTTCACCTCTTCAGTGCCCCAGCCAAATGTCTGCAATGTGGCAGATTTTGTATTCCTTGTACCCCTAAAAATCATGTGAGACCACATTATGCTGCCCAGCTGTATGAGAATAAAATTGTCCCAAGTTTTCAGTCAGCAGCCCCTGTCGGCCTGTTAGGAACTTCAGCAGCTCATAGAATGCAGTCTCAGGATTGATGTCACTTAGGATGAAGTCTGAGAAAGTGGTTTAAGCTGTTTAGCTGCATCAAATGCAAATGTCTTGTTTTCATCAGTACAACTTCCTAATAAACTGTTACCAACATAACATTATTTGGGAAAAACATCTGCATCCAGGCTAAATAAACAACATGCTTGGTATGAAGAGTTTCAATTTTATTTCCATCTGACAAACATTGCTTTACTTGGGTTGTTTCACCTGAAGATCGCTATTAGCGCTGCTTTTGTTGTCACTTACATTTCTTATTTAGTTTCCTTAAAATTATACTGAATTTGTGTATGTTTAATACCTTTTCAGCTTTCCTTACCTCAGATTCTAATAGGTCTGTAGCTGTTATTGAAAAAAAAGAAAACTGGATTTGAATATTCAGTGAATGGACAGTAACTGGGATTCTAACAATAACCACAATAACACATAAGTAGTCATGACCACAAGTTCTGCTTTCTGTGCTTTCTTGTGTGCTGCTTTTAAGGGAAAATTTGGCTTATAGTATTCTATTTGGGGAAATATAGACAGACATCCTTTCAAGCTTCCACTACTACATTTCTCTTGGCCATCCTTTAATTAGGCAAATGTTACTGAATCCCAAGCTCAATTCTTAAGCTTTGCCTTGTTTTCTTTTTTTAAAGTTGCACTTTTGTGCTAATGTGAGGCTGTTCAGAGTAACCTTGTGGGCTCAGGCTGTGTCTGGAGTGAAAAGGTAGATCCAGCACGAGTCACTGCTGTACACACAGACACCAGTACAGGGCAGTGGCTGATCCCCCCCAACTGCACTGAGGTCAAAACTGGTTAGAACACAGCTGGTTTGACTCAGGGGCTGGAAGAGCATCACTGCAGGTGGTAACTGGGTAAGCACTGCTGCAGGATGGGAGAATATCCTACTTTCTCTTGACTTCATTAGGAGAAAGGTTCAAACGCTATTCAAGGCTTTCTTAAATCTGTTGGTTAAAAAGCATTTTATATTTTCAACCTGAAATGGTTAATTATGGCTATTTGATGTTTACAACCTATCTACCTGAACAATTTTTTTCTGTTCTGTTACTTTAGCAAACTTAAGGCATTTGCTCTGCTACTGGAGAATACATATTTTGTTCACAGCCCAGAGCCACCTTATTGTCTCATATCATTGTTCTTTATCTGTGGCTAAACCTTTCTGTTCTCTTTGCCTAGTTAAAATCCAAGTCTGAAAAGGTGTCTGTAAAAACTGCTTTTTCTTTCTGTGCCTGGGTTACATGATGTTTACCTTTTGCCTCTTGTGGAAGCATTAAACATTACACTAATAAATGAATTGTAAAAGAATACGGTTACAGGTTTTGTGTGTACCTCTCAAAAAAATTGTAGCTCCTCCAAATCTCCACATTTAAGTAGAACTAAAACCCCATGCAGTTAAACTGACTAAACCTAAATAAAGCATGAAAATTGAAAAAAAAACCCAGTGGAGGCAGAGAAGACAGTAAGCACTATTTAGGAGAAGGGGCTAAAGGCTTATCTGGCTTAAACCAATTCAACGTTAATGAAAACAAACCCTTCAGACCTGGCATAAAGTTCTGAAAAGAAATTGCATTGCTGCCCCCCTGTCTCTTGGTGCCCACCCTGCTTCCCTGCTCTTCCAAGTTGGGCACCAGGGCAGAGCATATGCAGCAGCTCTTCCTGATCCTGGAGCCTCATCTGGATATTGAGCTGAGAGTCAAGACACCCAGCCTGGCAGCAGGAAAGCAGTCCTGACACTCAGGGCAGAGCAGTTTAAGGTGTGCTGTGATTCCGTGAGCATGCACAGGCCCCTGTCGGCACAAAAGCCAACTAAGAAGCCAACAAGTGACAGATAAAAAATAAATAGTATCAACACAGATATCCTGCTACAGTCACCATGACTTTTGAGGAAAAGCTTAATACAAAGTACTTCAGTAAGAAAGGGAGTGAAGATTTTTAGATGAAGATTAAAGCATCATCTCTTTCAGTACACAAACTCTTTTATTTCTGTACACGAGCAGCACTGGTGAAGCACAAGAGTACAGGTTCATCTGTAACTGAGAATCTGCCTTTCTCCCCCACACCTCTCAAAGCACTAAACACCACTGTTGAACAGCACAGAGAACAGTCCACATAATAGTGAGACACCAACACCACTAATTTCATCTCACATGAAAATTATTTTTTGAAGATCTATTAAAATGGGTCAGAACCACATCAGCATGGAAGCACAGACTCTTGGATCAAACTCCTACCTTCTCACACATACAAATTTTGGAGGTGCAGGTTTCCAATTACTTTAAGCTTACTTTGTGAAAACACCTTGCATTTTAAAATAGCACTTTGAATCAAAGAAGAGTGCTCATTTAATCACATATTGGATTGTATTCTTCATTCCAGCAGACACACACTGTGCAAAGTTCTATCCAAGTTCACAAAACTGATAATTCCTTTTAATATTAGGCCTACAAACCCCATACCCAGTGTTTCCTATTTGAATTTTGATGGGTTACTGAGGTAAGTAAAGATCTGCTAATGAACATCTTGGCAGCTCAGACACAAGAGCAGAATGTGCTGTCCCATCCCTCATGGATGTAACAGTGGCTGGCTCACAGCAGAACGGCACCTGGTGATTGCACACTGCTGTCACTGGAAAACCACACAGCCCCATCCAGGCTAATTCCAGTGACACATCCCAGCAGGAAAAGTTTTCAGTCCTTAAAGAATATTGCTGTATGATAAATTCTAGGCCTTGGAATCAAACATCTGAAGAAATGACAGTTTTGAAAAATTCAGTTTTGAAATGACTAATGTTTAAGACACTCATAAAGCAGAATTCCGTTCACCCACTCAAAACAGGTGATGATAAAATCTTTGGAAAGTTAACTTCAAGGATGATTTAACAACAGAAAACCAAAGAAAACACTTACTTACTGTCACATTACTTCCGTCACAGAGTGTGTGTGTGAATACAAAATTAAACCATTATGTATATGCAGTGTAAGGATTAAAGCCAGCCAGGTTAACATATAGCTCCTGTTAAACATCCTTAGGGCTTCCTGAGGGGGCTGTTCTTCCAGGATTCAGCTGGATGCAAAGCACAAAGAACCACAGCCAAGATGTTCCTTCCAAAAATAATGCATTTGGCACACACAGCTCTACAGGGATGGGATTGAATAGCTCAGCTCAAACCTGTACACAGAGATCTCAGTGGTTGACCTGGTTTGCAGAACTGGAAAGAGTATGGATTAGAAAACCTTTCTAATTAGGTATAAAATTTTCTTTAAAGGAAAGATAAGGAAGTTATATATACCATTTCCAACAAAAAAAGAACCTAGCCCATTACATTGATATGGGGCCTAAACTTGAAACCTAGTAAATATAAAGGTTTGCTAATTGCTCTGGTACGCCTACCTCCTGCTGTGCCTGTCAACTGGTCATTTTATCCCTTCTAATTTCCTGATAATGAATTCCTCTCCCATTTCTCCCTTGGCTTCGAAAGATCCGAACAGATAAACCAAATAACTAGACAGAGGAAACAGTTACATTAATTACATGTTTCAATTCTTATTTAAAACCAGGAAAAATTAAGAAAAAATATTCCAAACCTTAGCATTCTTAAACTTTAAAATACCATCAGAAATGTGATGAAATAACTTGGGGAAAAAGTGTATCACACTTCTCTGAATAAAAAAATCCTTTCCCTGAACAAACCTGCTCCTCAATATTGTCATTTTAAGAATTAGAATTGTTTAATTTTTCCCATCACTGCAGAAGGTTCCAATTTATTTGTGTACCTAGAAGAGGTCAGATCAGAGCCAGTTTTTTTTTTGCAGAGCTGCATTAAGGTACTTTGTCGATACCACCCTTCACGAGAGCTCTGACTCACAGTGCCACACACACCACCACACACCACCTCTATGATGCAACTGTATTTGGATCAAAACTCAGTTTTCAGACTTCTGTGGCACTAAAGGGAAGAGATTCCTTAATCTTAAAAGAACTCTGACATTTCTTCCAAAGTAACTTTATTGCACAATTCATACACAAACTTTATTAGAGTGGAATGTCCTTAGTTATTAATATTATCTCTAATGCTGAAATTACAATTTCACATTAAACCTGTAAGAAATGTTCACTTAACACAAGAAAGTTAATTTGTTCTAATGCCCCCCACCAACAGCTATTTGCACTAATTCACATTTTCAAGGTCTAGCTTCTGCAACTCATTGCCATGTCCCTGCCAATGAATTCCTTTTCCAAAATTGTTTGCTAAATGTTGCACTTCAGACTAAGTAATAACAACCAGTACCAAATTACTAGTTTTTCAGTGTTAATGTATCTATTTCTCCATATAACATACAGTACATATATTTTACAAGGCACACATTACAGTATCTACATCACAGCAGTGTGAATTACAGCAACTTAATTTTAAAAAGCTGTACAGAATACAAAGTTTACTTTTTCACTATTTAAATAATTTTTGCATTAGGTTATATTGTAATTGTCATTATGCTGCAATTAACAACCTGTTTGCATCATTATAAAATTACATTTTAAGAAGTTCATGTAAGTTCTCAGCAGAAAGTCAACTTATAAAATCTCAGTTCAGAAGTATAATTCCTGAAGTACTTGAAAAATAAAGTTAGCTTGAAGCTTTCATTTAGATGTTCTTTCTGTTCCAGTGATATAAAAAGTTTAAAAAATTCAAAGGTTATTTGAAAGTTCTGAACAATGGACTAATGCAAGCTCAAAAAGCAAAAAGAAACAGAACTGGTGCATGATTAGGAATATTTGCACATGTTTTAGTGGAAAATCCTGGGCCAGTAATAATTTTCAGCCCAAACAACAACCGCCTTTATGCAACCAAACACTCCATACATTTACTGAAGAATATCTCATTGCTATCAATGGCTCAAGAAAGGGAAAAAAAAAAAAAAAGAGTTCTAAGCTATATACACTCCTAAAAGGATTTTTACATAGTTAAATACAGATTTACACACTAAGCCATACTGGCTCTCAGATGACAGACACATGAAGAGTACATTGCTTCTCTCTCTTAAAACCTATGATAAATTTGACAATGGTGTCACAAGCCAAGCTCAAATGGGTGCCATATGCTGTGCACATTCTTTAACAAACTGATGTATGATAGAGAAATTTCCAAGATTTAATTAAATTATTTTGTAGCCAGTTAAGAAAAATAACCTAAATATGCATATCTACATGTGCACATGCCTTTTAGTTCAGAACCTGCTGTGACAAAAGGACTTAAGCCTTATGGCATCATGGAATTTTAACAGGTATGGTAGGGAAAAATGCAGCCTTACAGTAAGCAAGATTTATGCTGATATTCCCTCAAATGCTACACTTGAATATTTTAACTTGAGGTTACTGAGTGAGAAAAAGTAGTATTTGTTTATATATATATATATATAAAATTTATTCTCTACAGTAGCCATTCATTTCCATAAGACTATTTATGCACAAGAGGCTTATGATGGGTTTCCTGAATACTAACAATTTTAGACTGTCTAAACTCAGCTCTTTAAAGATTTTATTCTGCTAGCCACAAAATACTGTTACACTCCAGTTGTGATACCCCTTATCCCAAGCTGTCACACGCACATCTCGCTGCAAGCAACATTATTGTTGAAGGAGTTTCTCTCTGCTACATAAAAGCATATTGCACTTGTAGATACAAAGTAGAGCACCCTTACTTAGATTATCACTTGTAACTCTTCATATACCTTTTAACTCTGATCTCCTCACTTCAAAAACTCAAAAGGAACAGATAAAACCACAGCATCAGACTATACCTTAAGTGCTAATTCAAAAAAAGGCATTCTCTTCAGATATGCCCCATGTTTAGAAATAATTTTAGCTGTTCTTTATCAAAAACTACCAAGAAGCTGATTAACTGCTTTTAGGATTGTGTACGAAACTGTTTAATGCTTCCAAGCTAGTAAGACTAAGCTAAATATCATATTTAAAAAAATATTCTAAGAGATAAATCTTGTTAGAAGAATAAGGGGAAGTGCACAAGTACATTTACAGACCTGCCTACACTCTCCAAAACAGATTTAAAATAATTAATACTAAAAGTCGTAAAATATCAGACTAAGTATCTGTAAACACTAAGAGCAGCAATAACTTCCTACTAAAGAACAGGCAGTGGGACATCTTCAAGTTTCAACAGTAAAATTTTAAATTAATAACCACTAGTGCTAAATCATCATCTTTATTCACATTAGTTGTGAATAAGGGACTGCTTTTAAGGGTAGGAACTGTGAGGTCAAGCCACCTGCCATGGTTCATCTCTGTAGCAGTACACTGTGATACTCAAACAGCAGTTTGCAGTTGTAGTTGTGCTGTTATAAATTGTTTCATCGAGTAGTTGAACTGTTAATATCAAATGCTGTTGTCAAAGTAAACTTTGTTAATGATCAAAGAGTTTACTGAAAGAACAGTTTGATAATGAAGACTGCACACACAGACTTGCTCAGATACCCTGTGCTTTAGAAGAGCAGCGCAGACTCACAGCAGCCAAGAGGAGACGGAAAGGACAGACTGGAAGAACGGCAAGGAGAGGTAAAACCAGACGCTCGGGAAAACCAAAGCTTCAAGTTGTTCTCCCATGATCAGCCTGGTGGGCAGGGTCAGGGTCTGTGGGGCTGCCCTGCCTCATCCACCATGTTTAGGATGTAAGTGGCAATGTCATCTTCTGTGGGGGCCTCTGACACCACCCAGGAATCTCCTGCCCCGGTCACCTGCCGGCGGCACACAGGACAGTTTCTGTGACGGTCACTCCTGTTAGGAAGGCACAGAAATAAGCTGTTTTCACTGATGGTCTCTTGCTGGCCACAAAAAGCCAAAAGAGCCCCCAAACAGACAAACAAAACCCAAACAAAACCCAACTCAGTGAGAACTTCAAGAATGATCACAGCTGGATTAGACCACCCATCTATTTTGTTTGTTTAAAAATGCTTTTCTTTGTGATGAGGACTCCTGCGTGAAGCTCCATTCTTTGAGTGAAAATTTGGAATCATGTTCCTCCTAATCATTTGCTCAGGTCAGACAGGATGCATCTGGCTACCTGGCCAGAAAGTTTAAATGGAAATTCGCTGTCTAAATTAATTATTCCTATCTTCAGGAATTCAGCTGAGGTCCTTAGAAACCCGTCTCCATAGGCTTCCTAGATAATAAGAAGAAGGAGCCCTTTTCCTGGGTCATGCAGCCCACTGAAGTTTAGAAGTGGTCCCACTGAGTCCCATCCCTCTCCACCATCTTGCGGGTCCCAAACGATTATGTTTGAGCTGGGAGCCTCTGTTATGCCTAAATTAAGAGGTGAGGAACCTTAAAAATGACAGACCAAAAAAAAGCATGGTGTAACTGGAACTTAGTGAGGAGTTCAGCTGATTCATCAGCCAAAGCAGCATATAATCCACTCTCCACCACAGTCACTAAATTAAGCCCTGTCTTGCTGAGAAACATTAAGATATTTTTGCAGAAGAGAGAAATTATTCATAATATTCTAAGATCCAGTGATTTTTTACTGAGGTTTTTCGTTGTGGAAGCCTGGTGTTTGTTACAAGAGCAACTTCCTTGGTAAGTCTTTCAAAAAGCCACAAAACAAATCCTTACTCACAAATTATGTGTAAAACCATTTGCATTAACTAGCCAAAATTAAGCCTTTATTAAGCCAGAGCAGGTCTGTGTCCCCTAATGCCAGGTTGCCAGGACACTTCCCTAATCCTTGCAGGCCTGCGTGGTCAGACAAGAACTATGCTCCTCCACAAAGCAATTTTTCTCTCCCACTTTTCCAACAACTGGTCTATCAGAGATGCAGAAGCTGAAAAGGTGCTCAGTTTACTGTGAAGCTGAACATTGCAAGGCACATGTTACACATAAATTTGAAGGTGCTGCCATTGAGAAGAAATATCTTTCTGGAAGAGTCTGATATATTTAAATCAGTAAATTGTATGCTATTTATCTGAAGTGAAAGCATAACATATGGAAAAAAATCAAACTGATAGTTATTTCCCAAGTAAGTGACAGACAGTCCAACTTGCCTTCATATTTGCATAGTCTTAACAAGCCTTAAATGAGATTTTGTGAAGCATAACATGCCAGCATCTGCATATACCATCTTCTCGAGTTTTTGAGCAAGACTAAAGTTTAATGAATTTTAGAAGAATAAAAAGATGTAAGAAATTACAAAACATGCTGAAGAGCACTTTCACATCTCTTGTTTTACAAAATTTCCTGCTTTCCTTCTGCTGCAGTCTGATTTTACTCAAGCTTGTTATGTATCATATGTACATTAGCTTGGAAATATATTCAGACATTAAATTATATGGCAATCATAGAATCTGTCAAACCAAACTGTCAGATAAGATCTGCATACTGTAAAATAATTAATATCCTTTAGTCTATATTACCATTTATCAATGCATTTCTGGCAGAAACTGTGAGCACACGGCAGGATTAAATCAGCACGCCCATCCATGCAGATGCAACATTCCTCTTCATCTGTCAGCTGTTTAACCCTGCAGAAAAGAAGACACTGTTTTCTTCCAGATGTTAGATATTTATGCCCCAGTAACACCAGTTACTACATTTTTCATAATAATTAGTGATGGCCAGAAAAGGAACACCTGTGCTTTTGATCTGTGAATGGACTACTTATGTCGTCCCAGCCTATGTCAGCAGTACGGGAACTAAACTAAGCCAGAATGTGCATTAATTTTTTGTGTCAGGTGCTTTTGGTGTTACAAAGGGTTCTGTAAATCCCTTTTCATATCAACAAGGAAGTGTGAGGAGTTGTAACTGCTTCATATCACATGAGTGGGCAAAAGAACAGAAACACTGTTGACATTAAAAGCAGGAGAAGAAACCTGCCTTCCTGTCACTGCACGTCAGGCTGAACTAGTTCATAACGAACTCTGCCAAATTTCTGTGTGCTGCTTTATATCCTAGACAAAAACATGCATGGCAACAGGATCACTACCAGAATGCACGTTCACTCATTTCACATGGCATCAAAATGCCAGGAGCTGAACTGCTCATTAGATTGAAAAGACTGATTTTAGCTTGCAATATGCTCCACATAATTGCTCATCAAATTAGGACACTCAAGCTGACTGTTACCACAGCTTTTCCAGTTAAACTCCCAGGTGCTCCTGTTGGTGGGGAAGTTTAAAAATTATCTCACTACCCAAGATTGACGTTGACATTTTGTATCTTTTTCCCAAATAAGGGATATCTGTATCTAATGTTCTTAGCAGTAGTATCTCAAATACTTGCACCATCAAGACTTCTCCAGTGTGAAAAGGTGCAGAGAATCCTCAGCTTTCACTGGCCTAACCAGACACATAAAGTTCTCAATTTTATAGTCACAACTCACTTCCAATACAACCAAGGAAGTGTTCTAAGTACTTGGATTTTCCAAAAATCCTGATTTGGGAATCCCTGTTCTGACTTGAGGGACAGAGATAGTATTCCAGAAAAAATGGCATTTCAGGAGAGTCAGTCCACCTTAATGACTACTGACCAGACCACTTCTGCTTAGGCATCTAAGGGAGCTTGTCAAACACAGAGTCATTTTTTAACAGTACAGATCAGCCAGCTACTGGACAGCAGTAAGCATGCCTTTGTTTTATTTTTCAGTCAGTCCTTGGGGTTTCCTTTTCAATTTGCTTTTGGAGAAATTACTTTAAAATAAAAGGTTTTTTTAATAGATGGTAATTTGCATACAATGAGGACAACAGTTTCTAAGAAAGCTATCTTTTGTGAAGCTCACTATGTTCTTTAGACCTGTTCCCTTTCGTTTTCCTTCCCATGCAATTCTGAGAACTAACCTTTAAAAGCACTTGAATTTTTGAGATTTGCTGGTGTCTATACAAGCAATCATACAAGGCCTATTTATAAAGTTTGTGCAAAGTAAGCTTTAGTCACAGGACTAAGTTCCTGAAGAAACAGTTAAATAAGAGTGTCAGACTAAGGAAATGCTTGTCCCTTCATTATCAGAAAGCATAAATCACTTAGGCATATTTTGAATGCTCTGAATAGGAAGTGGATGTTGTAGAGAAATCGTGGAAATAGCTCAGGAATAGTGGAAAACGTTCAGAAGAATGAAACAGATAACAATTGCTATTTTTAGATAGCAAGGGCTAACTTTGCAGAGCTGAAAAATGTCTAAAGGTGAGCAGAATTTAGGCAAATGGGTGATTATCACAGAAAAATAAACAGAAGATTTCATTGGTGTAGAATACTTGAAAGTGCTTCAGCCTGTATTTTCCTTAGTAACTTGAAAAACTTGGCTAAGACACAAGCTCATCTTATTAGCAAAGTAGACTCTTTTTATTTCTGACTAATATTGCCTCAAGCGATGAAGTTTACAAACATGAAGGATGCTCATCTCCCCTGTTCCAAGTCTGAAAAGTGAAAAAGAAACTCATATAGGAAACCTTTTATCTTCCTCACTGACTCTAGCAATATACAAAGTTGTTTTGCCTAAGTATCTGGGGTCTATTTTGTTTGGCCAGTTTGTTTGAAGCAAAAGACCATTTCCAGAAAGACGTGTGTTCTGGTATAACCTTGGGAAAGCAATTTTCTTGTTCTTTCTCAAACAAGTTCACAATTTACAGGAAATTAAATTAAATGAAAATAATACCTTCTGCAATCCACTGACTTAGAAAAACCAGTGGGCTCTGTGGAGTGACAACACAGCTGACCCCTTTTTTCATTCCAACAGCTGAAGTGTGACACTCAGCCTGTTTTATTAAAATAGCTGGCTGCCAGCTCTTCACTGGTTAACATAGAAAACTCCACCATTTACTACCTTCTCTTGTGGAACCTTGCTCTACCTCACTTAGGACTGAGTTAGAACCCTGAACTTATTCAGGACGTGAAAATTAAGGAATTACTGGTAGCAGCAACACTTCCACACAGGGAAAGGGTGACAGGCTTCTCACTGTTCTATTCAATTTGAACTGAAGTTATTGCAGGGGTTGACCTCAGTATTTTGTTTTTCCTCTGGTTAACAAAGCAGAATGTCAACATGAGTGAGACAGTTCACATTTTTCCAGTCTTACAAGTTAAATTATTACCATAATTGATGAGTTCCTAGTGGCAACAGATGGGAACTTTCACATGCCAAAATGTAAGAGGAAGAGAAAGTTTAAGAGGAACAATAACAAAATCCATTTAAACAAACACTGTCAAACCCCCTGGATTTGTAGCTGCAGCTGATTCCGTTTCCTCCCATTTCCTTATACAGGAGATTCAACATATACCATGTTTATATTAGAACTGATCTCTAAAAGGGTTGTTCTGAAGCTAAGGTATGGTAGCACCATACTTCAGAATTTCACCCAAGTGCACCGCAGCTCCCTTGATGCAAGGCAAGGTGTCTGTTCGTGTTTGTGATGGTACAAAGCCTGCAGCTGCCTTGAGCAAGTACTTCTGATCAGCAGGTATTCGTAGTTCAGGTTTTAAGCACAACTCCCAAAATGGTTATGTTGTAACTGGGGTCAGAAGCTAAAGTACATCAGAATACCTTCCCATCCACAAGCTGGCCTGACACGATGACACAGACATCAAACTCTCAGCAGCTTCTTCAGAAGTATCACCCTGTGCAAGAACTCCTGCTGCTTGGCTGGTGATGTCTTTATAAAGTTGAGTGAACTGATACAAGTTCAAGATTCTGGAAGCTTCCACGATGCCACTTGTTTTATTTATCTTAAGATACAAGAATTGTTCACAATTACTTATCAGATTGTAACTTGGCATTGCTCAAAATGTTTGTAAAGCACTGCAGCTCTCATGAAGGGCAGCAGTCCCCTTCCTAAGTGTCCATCACCATGTCAGCAAGCTGCAGTCTGCCTCAGCAAGAGCCAGGACTGCACACAGCCGCTGCAGCATGAGGAACACCACAGGTGGGGCACCACAATTTTAGGGCAAGACAATTGCCATCATTACTCAAACGGATTCAGGTGTGAGTAGGGATCTAAAGCCCAAAGAACTGGATTAAACTTAGAACCAAGCACAGGATAATCAGACATTTGATATTTGAATTTATAATTGCCTACAGTGATGGCTGCCTTAATGAAAACTAGGAGTAAACAGAAAACTACAAACTGTTGGTTTCAGAGTTTGAGGGTTGGCTTGTTTAACCACATGTTAAGGCTGCTCAGTGGATTCAGGATCATTAAAGGACATTACTTGATAGGATACAGACGGGAAAATCTCCTCATTAGATGGAGCAAATTTCGTTAAGTTTTTGTCATGGTCTTCAAAATAAGTTAAAACACTTAACTTTTACATTGGTTTTCTAAGGAATCAGACTATGCACAGGCACACTAGCTCAATTAATAACGCCTGGAAGAGCTGATTAACTTCTACTACTATCAAACTCTACAGCTCCCAATTTGTTGTACCACTGGATTACTTGAGCTCATAAATCATCTGCATTTGTAACTAAAGTGCTCCACTGGAAGGCATGACTCCTTTAAACTTTGTTATGAAAATGTTTTTATTACTGTGCTTTTTGCAGAAACTTAGAATTTAGACTTAATTTATCTCCAACAGCATCTTTGGATACATCATCTGTATCAAAACACATGTAGCAGGTGTTGGATTTTACAAGTAAAACTGAGACTCCTCAAATCTTTGCATACAAACTGCCCATCATATTAAAATGCTCACACTTACTTTGGTACATATTATCCTAACGATCACCTTCCAGAAAGCAGAAGAATCAGACCCAGGCTGCACTTCAAATAACAGATGTTTGTCTTGTCCAGAAGCCAATTTTGCAGTACTGAAACAAAGCAACATCAGTTTAATGCCATGTGCTGAATGGGCAAAGATCAGCAGCCTCAGCCAAGTGGGATTATTTATGGTTCACCTGTCTGCTCTCTAGCCTTAAAAGAGATTTTAGCAATACTGCCCAGGGGCATCAAAGTAAAGAGTAATGACCTTCTTAGCATGTCATTGAATACACAATCCACTTCACTTTAAATTGCACAGCAAACTTCAGAAAATGTTGTGCAAGTCTTTTGATCCAGCATCAGCAAGAAGGTGTACTTCATACACATTTAAATTCATATATGCTCTCACTGTTTATGACACTAATCACATAATCTTGTCTCGAATCTGAAAAGGTTATTTCCTCAAAAAGTATGTAGAAAAAAAAGCCTGTGAGTACCAACGTATGTGGATGAGGTGTATTTTTGTTAGTACATATTATAATGAGGTAGTCAAGTGAACGTGTCAGGTGACCTGAGATTTGCTTTTTTAATGGAACACAGACACAACGGTCTATTCCATAAGAATCAGAACAAGCTATATTACATTCAAGCTAAAGTAAACACTGGAAAGAAAGAAACCACTTGAATAACAGTATTAATTATACAGATACATGCCTGGATTCTCAGGCAAAACATCAGGTTATGTTCTTCAAAATCTATTTATGTCTCTACCCAGAAGACAGCTATGTGTTCTTGAAGGTCACTCACAAAAGTATGACCCTCAGCAAGATAATTTCTAAACTGAATACAAATTCACATTTTAGTTAAACAGCAAACACTACAAAGCCCTTATTCAGCATGTGCGTGTTTCCACTTCATTTTATCACTCTCATTTTATACCATAAATACAGGCTAAAAATGACAACACTGCTTTTTTGCTTATTTCCTTTTACTGTCATTATACTGGTCAAACAAAAGGCAGGCTATGAAAAATCTGACAAAAAAGCAGCCTTTTGTTTGGGATTATCTAGGTCACTGGTTTGGGACAGTAAGACACGTCTCATCCTTAACGAGGAGCAGCCTTGCATGTCTGCAGAGGTGGCAGGGATGGTGACAAACAGTTCTGTCCCAGGTGCCACCCTCCTTGTGTAGCTCTGCTGCCCCTACCAGGCTCCTATTGCTCCTTCCTACCCAAAGTGACAGGAAGCAGCATTGCATCTTGAGGTGGAAGGGAGAAGCGTCGGGAACACAGGCGACACTGACAAAAAGATGATGCTAAATCACCTCTTGTGAACTTCTGAGAGAGAGCAACACTTGCTGGAAGAAGAGTATTGGGGAAACGGAAATTTAAGGAGAAGAAAAGGCTTTGGTTTTGAAGTGTAATTACAACCATTACAGAAACACCAAGGAAAACATGAAGGAAACATTTCAAAACCATGGGGCCAGTTCTGGCTTAGCCAGCACAGAATAATATATTGCTTACAAGGTCTCTGTAAAACATGAAAAAAAAGAAAGAAGCAAAGTAAGGCTTACATATCATTGAGTTCAGCTACTCTTCCCAAAAACTCTTCATAGGTTAGGAAACCACTTTCTTGAACCAAAGAGGCATGCTTTGCTACTTTTTCTGGCAACTTGTTAATTACAGTTTGTGTGTGGTTTGAAATCTGTTGACCCATGGTGAAGTTCTTCACCTCAGTTCTGTAGAGAGAAGTTCTTATTCACTTGTAGAGTCTCTGCTAAAAATATTTGAGAGAGTTATATTTGTGTGTTTGAGTGGCTACTCCCTCATTTTCTTTTAGCCTACAGTACTTATTAAACAAGTAATACAATGTGAGCAGTCAGATCAGAAACAATGCAGAACACTTCGAAGAGCCTGGAATGTGGCATTATAATCTTACTAAAAAGTACTATTTTGCTTACAGCAATACTTATATTAAACAGAGATAATTTTTCCCATAGATTCAGCTCCAACACACACATATATAAATACATCCAATGGAATGAAAACAAAACTCTTAAAATGACAATGGTAATTTATGACAATCTTTGTTTATCCTAAATATTTGTGCGTGTGAATATCAGAATATCTGCAAATAAGCACATCAATGTCTGTTTATACATAGACATTACATTAGGAATCAGCTTTCTTACATCAAACTTACTTTGGCAGATCAAAAGAACTCCCACAGCATTCCGAAACTGGTAAGCCAAGGAATCCATGTCAGTATAAACCAATTTAGAGACCTCCCTATCTGCACAAAACACTCAACTTTAGGATGTATTACAGAACTGACTTGCTCAAATGTCACCAACTCCAACTTATTTCATCTTTCCTTCACACTCAACTCTTTTTCCCCAAAAGTCTACCTAAGGATTTACACCATGCTCTCCAAGTCTTTATCCACTTACTCCCCTTGATGCCTCTGTATTTCACTTCCCCCAAAATGCCTCTTTGCAGAGTTCATTGTTTGTAAAGCAAACCAGTTGTGTCACGCCCTTTTAAGACTTCTACAGATAGAGGTGTGCAAGGGCAAGTGAACTGCGGAACATCCACCTAAACTGGAACACAGAGCAATCTGATAGCAGGTGTGTTACAAACTCCTGATGAGAGACATCAAAGGGAAGCAGCACTTTGCCCTGCAGGTACCTGTAGCAGCACTGGGGCTTAAACCCACCCAGAACAAAATTTACAGCTGTTGAGATCTCATCTCGGTGTGAAAAAAACACAGGACACCAAGCGAGCTCCTATCAGAGCATACTGAAGTACTATGCAATTTCACCGCAGTAAGCTTCCAATTTATGGTTGGAATTGTGACCAATTTCAACTCCCACACAGATGTGCTCCCCCTCCAGCCACTTTTCTCCTTCCCGATAAGGCTCCAGTCGCCTCCTGTCCCGCTCTTCGGGGCGTGTTTGGTGAGCACACGCCCAGGCCACACACGTCAGCCACTGTCAACAGCACAACCTGTCACCCTCCGGCCACCTCCTCCCGGATCTCCCACGCTAGTGCTCCCCCGAGCTTCTGAGGGAGCACCGTGCCTCCTGCGGGACTGAAGAGCTCAGCACCCAAATCCCAGAAGTGAAAAGTTTGGGGAAAAACACCTGCGAGGGTGCCTGCAGAACTGGACATTAGGAGAAGGTTCTTCACCCGGAGGGTGGCTGGGCACTGGAGCAGCTCCCCAGGGCAGAGGTCACAGCACCAGCCTGACAGAGTTCAAGAAGCGTTCGGACAACACTCTCGGGCACATGGTGGGACTCTTGGGGTGTCCTGTGCGGGGCCAGGAGTCGGACTTTGATCCCTTTGAGTCCCTTCCAACAAGGCATATCCTGCCACTCTATGAACTGTTCCCTGTTGGTCACCTTTCAAGACCCGACACACCCCGCGTCA
>VZRO01005858.1:178344-222223 GCA_013397915.1 Daphoenositta chrysoptera | reverse complement strand
CGCGCCGCGCAGGCGCGCGCTCGGCGGCGGCGCGCGGGGCTGACGCAAGCGCGCGGCTCGCGCTGTTGCCGGGACACGGCGGACGCGGGGCCGGGAGCGGGATCGGGAGCGGGACCCGAAGCGGCTCTGCCCGGCCGCTCGCAGCCTTCCCCGTCCTTCCTTCCGTCCTGATCCCGGCTGCAAGGCCACTGCACCCAGGGCAGCCGGCGGTGGCGTGATCGCTGAGCATGCCCCGCCAGAACATCCACAGAATCACAAAATCAGTTAGGTTGGGAAAGAGCTCTTGAGATCATCGAATCCAACCTATTACCCAACACCACCGTGTCAAACAGATCGTGGCACCGAGTGCCACGTCCAGTCGTTCCTTAAACACCTCCAGGGACCGTGACTCCACCACCTCCCTGGAAAGCCAGTGTCGATGTCTGATCACCCTTCCTGTGAAGAAATTCCTGCTTATGTCCAACCTGAGCCTCTCCTGGCACAGCCTGTATCCTCTCATCCTATCGCTGCTTTCCTGCGAGAAAAGACCGACCCCTTCCTGGCCACAGTCCCCTTTCAGGCAGTTGCAGAGTGTGTTAAGGTCATCCCTGAGCCTCCTTTTCTCCAGGCTAAACACCCTCAGCTCCCTCATCATCTGTGCCCCAGATCCTTCCCCAGTTCCATTGCCCTGCTCTGGACTCGCTCCAGCACCTCAGTGTCTTTTCTAAGGGGCCCAGAACTGGACACAACACTCGAGGTGTGGCCTCACCAGTGCCCAGGACAGGGGAAAATCACTGCCCTGCTCCTGCTGGCCACACTATTATCCATTCTGACACACAGCAGAAGTGCTGTATAGAGTTGGGTTTTTTAGGAAACGCTCTGTAATAGCTGGACTGGCAAAATGGGGGTCACTTTTCACCCTGCTGCACCCTCAGCAGATGCACACTCAGTGCTGCACTGTCCAGGGTTCACAGTGCCTCCACTCTTTCCTATGAGTTCTATTAAATAGTGATTTGAATGATGCATAATGGAGTAAGAGTGCCTGGCTCGGTGGGATCATCCCAGGCCACAGCTGCTGGTGCAAATCCCAGTCTGCAGGGAGGATGTGGGTGGTGGATGTGAGTGGCAAAGGTCAATGCTCACTGACCTTTTCACAAAAAAACCCCAACACCCATAAAGAACAACAAGCCATGAGAAACAGACATCCTAGAACATCCTCTGGGTCATCCACATCCTGATGCTGCAATATTTAATTCTACTCTTTTTTTTTTTTTTTAATTTTAAGAGGAGAAAAGGAGTAGTACTTCCCCTTCCTGCCTGCTTCTGTTCACACATAGGCACACATACTTCCCATAACAAAGGCATCCCTAATATTCCAGACAGGGATTGGGCTGGACTGGAAACCTTGTTGTATTTCCTGCAGGCCAAGCACCCCTTTTGCCTAAGGTCAGCAAACATCTGTAGCCTCAGTGTGGGAATCTGAGTGGTGTTACCATCAAGTGATAAGTACAGACTGTGCTCTCCTGTGTATTGGGATGAGTTATTTGTCCAAGATACTTGAGCAGCTCTGGCACATCAAGGAGCTTCAGAACTGTTGAGAAGCACAGCACTTGAGAAAAGTCAGAAACATAATGAAGAATTTCTCTTAAGTTTCTGCTACCTCTAGTTAAGGGTTTGGTGTTTGACACACTTGGTCTAGATACTTATGTGTTTCCTGTATGCACTGTAGTGGTGCATCCCTTGCAATTCCATTAAACAATGAGCAGGAATGTTTTGTACTTTCCAATTCAAGTGGGACTGAGTTGTGCTCACTACATAGAGACAATACCAAATACAGTACTTGTTGATTAGTACTTTGAGCTACCTTTATTCCATACAGACCAGTGTAACCAGTCCTTTAGCCCTTGTGGTGTTGGCATAAATTGTTTAGAAGAATGGAGGGCAGATCAAACCATCTGCATTGGTCAGTGGGAAGGTTGGGATGAAAGCTGAGTTTTTAAGTACGTGATAAAATAAGACACTAAGAGGTTAAGACAATACCTTATTAAAATAGATAGGATAGATTTTTTTAGCAAGTAAATGCTTCAGGCGAAAAAAGACCTTATTTAGCTCTAAAACAGAAATAACATTATAATTATCTCTTGGCTGTAGGGAAAAGAATAGAGAAACGTAATTTCTAATCTCTAAAACGTGGAAAAGAGAGGCAGAAGGAAGATTAAAAAAAAAAAATCCCAAACTACCTGGAATCCACTAGCTTTGCCTGTGTCCTTAAGCCCATTTGCTACTCTGGCACCTTCCTGAAAAGTGTTTGCTGTGGCCCTTCCTGATGTCTATTCCTCACAGATCTCTTCCATTCTGGATGCCAGGAGAGATACAAGGTGTTACTGTATCTCTGGTTTTTGCAAGGAGAGGAGTCGCTTAACTGGTGGGAAGGCTGCGTCTAGTGCTGTCCTCTGTTGCACATTTTTCTGCTAAAATCCTGCTGATGGACATCTGAAATGAGCAGTTTTTAGAGCTGTACTGAATGACTTGGAGGCATAAAATATTTCCAAACTATCAAAAAACTCCCAAACCCAAACCAAACCAAACCAAAAACCCAAAACCAAACCAAACCAAAAAACCAAAACCAAACCACAAAAAGCCAAACAAATGAAAATTGCCATAAAAACGAAAAACAACCAAGGGAATCTCTAAGTATGCTGTTAGCAATGCACTGTAACTCACTATCTAGTGGGATATATAACCACTGGGCATTTTAAAATTTATGTGAATGAAAAATATCAAAGTTCATAACCCAGTGTCCTACACTGTTGAAAACTCAATACAGGTAAGCAGTTCTATTGCTATTTTCAAAATTATTATTATTATTGTTATTTAAGACTATGTTTTTCAAGCTGCTTGATGAAGGAAAAAAACTTTCTTGGGCATAACAACCTCCTTCACACATAAAGTTAAGTTATCTAAATTCTTTATTCAGGAAAATATTTGATAAACTGCTAGTGTTCTTCTTTTATAACAACTAATTTCTTCTGCAACATTAAGGTTATATGATTTCTTTTTACCATGAGACAGTTTTCAAGAGAATAAATTATCCAGACAAACATATCCACCATAGTTTATTTTTTAGGGAGTACTGTAGACATCCCATACCACTTGAGACCTTTATTATGAAAGCCACACTTAAATACACACAAAAGATCTCCAATGTAAGTGTTAAGATACAGTTCAAGGTTTATTTTTTCCCCCTCTGTCAAGTATCTGATGTGGAAGAATGATAATGGTTTTAATAAATAAAGCAGTAAACTATGATACAATGGAGGTATCTAAGAAAGTTATTCATTGCTGTAAATATATATATATGTATATATACATATATATAAACATCAGCATCTTTGTACCCTTCCTTGGGCATTTGAATGACAGTGGGTTAATCCTTTGAGTTTTCACTCCCTTGTAAACAGAACTGTTTCTTCTGTTTGTAAACAGACATTTTTAAAACCAGCATGCAACTACTGAATGGAAATAAGCTAATCTGCACGAGGGAGAACTACAGTGTCAGCATTTTATTTTAGGCATTAGGCTAGCAGACATCCTCCAGGCAGATATAAAAACCTTTTCCTTATATATTGATCTGAATTCTATGCAAATACTTAACTTAGTGCATGTCATTAACAGCATATTCCTAATTGCTTCTTTATTAAAGATGAAAAATGAGCTGTAATATGGATTTGTAAAATTTATTTCAAGTAAATAAGGTAGCATGTTCTTCTGCAAGAATACTTGTTGCCAAAAATGTAATTATTAAAAAACAAGGTTTCATATGTTAAAGATAGAGAAAATATGGGTATTTACAATTACTTATGTTTAAAAGCATTACTAAGTTCTGTGTGCTTCATTTTATATTTCCATCAAGAACTGTACATTCTTCCCTTTAAACTTCTGCTTCTAGACATTTTACTGTGGCCTCGGGCTTAGTTTTACACTCTTCTACCTTATTTCCATTATTCTGTGTTTCCTTCTCAGGTGTCTGGTCATTTGATTTTTTCTCTTTGAGAGCAGTAGTTACAACTGTTTCTTTTTGCTGATTCTTGTTGAAAAACGGTAAGGTTTTCTTGTACCTTTAACAAGAAAAGAGGATAGTAAAGCAGAAATACTGATATTATTTGGTAATATCACTCAAACAGCTAGAATTAACTTACTGTTCCGTACTCAAGCAGAAGTCTCACAGAGGACAGTGACATAGATCATTGTGCTTTTTCAAGCAGTGTGCTTTCTAAACAAATATTTTGGTATTTTTTTAGAAACAGACAACGTATATTCAGGATTTGAGGTATACAATGATAAAGCTGTCTGGGCTAGGATATGAGAAATGCACACGTGTTAGTAGCATTTAATGATGCACTGTATTGAAGGTCTTTACTTTTGCCAAATGAGTTCAACAATTAAGTTATTCTCAGCAAAATCATAGTTCAATAATAAAAACTTTCACCTTGAGTCTGAGATGGAAAAAAAGAAGGATAAAATTGCAGAAACTGGTTTATATAGGAACAGTTGCACATTTCAGTGTTGCTATTTCAACACACTTGGAAATGTTTCACACTTGTCATGGTTGACCGGTTAAAAATAGGCAACTTTTTTTTCCCTTTTCTAAAGCAGTGAGTGGCAACAGCAACAACAAACCAACAATCTTATCTGCATAAAAAGCAAGGTTAAAGATTTTTTAAATTTATGCAACACTACTATGCCATCATCATTACTTCTCTGCTCTTTAATATATATTTTAAATATTCAGTGATTGTACTCCAGGAGTCAACTCAGTACAAGAGAGAAAAAAATAATAGCAACTTACCTTTTGATATAACAGACTGCTAGAACAACTGAAATAATGAAGAAGATGATTGCCAGTACAAGAAGTGCAGTGGGGATACCTGGAAATAAAAGTGATAGAAGAACAGAATTTTTATATATGTACTTAATGCTGACTTTCTAAAGGTTCATGGGCATGAATCTGGATTCTTCTAAAACCAGTCTAGTGTAAGAGTACATCCACATCAACTGAAGAACAGAAGAATTAGGAAGATCAAAAGGTGAGTTACTCCTGCTCATTTCTTTCAAGATAGACTAAAACTGGTATTTAGGCCATCCCTGACAGATATTTGTCTAATCTGCTCATTGGAGGGTTTTTACAGCCTGCCTAGAGAACACATTCTTGTGCTTAATTATCCTTACAATTAGAATGATTTTCCTTATATTTAGTCTGTTTCTCCACTGCTGTGTATTAGGATTGCTTACTCACACGTCATATCTGGAGAAAAATTCTCTTTAAAACTTTCTTGGCTTCTTTTACTTTTAAGAACCTGGTGAGTTTTCCATTACACTGAGAACAGAGTGTTTGTGAAGACTTTTTCAGAAATGTACTCACCCCAAATCATATTAACCAGAATGAACTTCTACCATTTCATATTACAAATATTATCCAAAAAGTACAAAATCAGATCAAAATTATTATTATTATATTAAATAATCAAAATTATTTTAAAATCCTCTGCTTTATAAGCTTTGTTCTGCAAAGCCATAACACTCCTATTCTGCCTCCAGGTTCAGCTGATATCAAAATGGATGGTGGAGCAGCAAACAAAACCAGCAGGGAACAGTTTGACTACTGACTTCTACATAATAAGCTCTTTTCATTAAATGACTGCCACACAAGGTCCTTACCTCCAAAAACAACAGCATCATTCTTAAAGGCCAGATGGGGAGTGTGCTGGGGAGAGTCAGTGGGCGAGTGCTCCTCGGGCATTTGTGTGGTTGGCCCCTCTGTTGGTAAGATCGTTTCAGTTACGCATATGACACGAAATCTGTTTTTCAGGAATTTTTCTGCCTCAGTCACAGTCACAGTGGGCACTGCTGTAATGTTCTCAGCCAAATCTGAGGCTGAATATGCAGTTAAGTCCCTTGATGTACTTGATGAAGGAAATGTGGTTGTAGTTGGGTCTGGTTGACATGAATTAATCTGGACATCTGCAGCAGGGAAAAGAAATACATAAAAATTGTGTTGGATTGCCACTTTTGTACTTACTGCACACCATTTATTGAAATTGTTCCTCAGTCTTTCTCACCTGGAATTTTTTTCATTGTTGTTCACAAAAGCTTTGCCCAAACCTCGATTACACAGATTTTATCATTACTCACATAGTTACAAACTCCTTTGAGCAAGTGTGGCACTCATTTTATGATTCCATACCAATGACTCTATTCCTCATGAAAACTACTTAGAGTAATACTGCATATAAAACCCAACAGTATAACCTCCCACAGAGCAGAAGGCTTCCCTGCAGATTCAATATTCAAAAATATTTCCACAGTATTGTGTGTGTGTTCAAAATATATGCTTGTATTGTTGATACTTGGAAAACTATTTTGATTTCCTGTAAAAAAACTGTAGCCTATAAAAGTTTCAAATAAATCAGGCACCAGTGTGAGATAATAAAGAGATTTGATTTTAAGTGGAGAGGAGAGGATATGAAGTAACAAACTTCAGGTTTGAAGAAAAGTACGTAATTTTCAGAAATAAAGTCTTTTAATAGAAGTGATGTTGTCTGTATAAAAATGTTGGTGCAAGTGAACTTTTATATTGAATTGGAAAAGCTGAGTTCTGAATCAGACTCCCGTGAAAATGTGGAAATTCTACTTTGCTAGTGAAATTCTATATTCTGTAAAGCTATAAAAATTTCACCAAAGTAACAACCAGGTTACAACAGAAATAACTGGGAAATGATGTATGTGCTGTTCTCCAAGCGAATCCCCACGGGAAGTCTGATGACGCAGTCACCTTTACAGAATAAAATGTCAAAGGGCAAGGGCTTGACACTTTTTCCACCATGGTTTTTCAAGAGCTTTTGGCATTTTTTTTGGCACAAGAAAATTGACAGAATGAGTTTCTGAGAAATATTTTGGGCAAGAAATGCCTAGAACAGGCAACAGTTTGGAAATTAAGATAAAGGACTGCAGAATCATCCCAATGTGAAATATAGATTAAATTGTTTTCTAACCTCTGAGCAAGCTTAACTTTCTTCACATATTCTAACAGTATATATGTAGCTATTTTCTTTTAATTAAAGCAAAACAAATAATTTGGAATTACTTGCTGCCTCTTTAGCATTACCCAATCTACCCAACACTTTTGATGCAGAATAACACAAATTGCATGCAGTGAAACACCCATGTTGCACAGGCCTTCTCCCTACAGCTTTATCCTCAGTCTCTTTGGGACCTCCAATCTTCACAGTCACCAGGCAGGGTCTCAGGTCTTTACATCTTTGCATGGGCATATCTTGCATCTCCATCTTTCTCCTGCTTTTTCCAACCCTTGTTCATACAACTTTCCTGAAAACCTTCATGGTTTTGTACATATTCTCTTGCTCTTATTGTCTAAAATGCATTGGCAAAGCCTAGGAACTGATTATAAATAATGAAACAATCCTTTATTTGGTCTAATTATTGGGATATTTGTTATGTAATAACCATAGATATGGGACAAAAGCAGGAACACAACATCTCTAGTTACTTATTTTTAGTTAATACCACAGAAGCCATTAAGAAACAATATTGATCTATTGTGCTGAGATCTAAATTATTTCAAGGCCCAAGTTCCACTGTTGGATCTTCAATCTGTAAATAGTCAGTGAGGGGAAGGATGGGTCTTTTCACACCTAGGATGATGCACATTAAAGAGAGCTGTTGGATTTTACTGATTATAGCTTGAAATCTAATTAGTTTTATGGTCTGTTGGCAGTTCTGGCTTATAATTTAATTTAGCCTAATGGATACATTTCCCTTTATCAAAAAAAATTCCAGTTTTCCTGAAGTACCCCACTCTTGGCCTTTTTGCCAGAACAGACACACCACACACAGACACCCTGGTTAAAGATTTGATTCACTATCTTTTAAATTATCTTAATTATCTTAATTATTATTATTTTAAATTTATCATGCCCAAATAATCAAAACATATTAAGAGCATTGTGTCAACATTACAGAATGGTAAAAGCAACTCCTCCTCAAGAGCTTCCATGGCAGCACCAAATTATTAATTGGGATTAACTGAATTCACCTTTTGTATTTCTTGGAATCTTCTGAGCTAAGAACAGCTTGACAATGTTTAAGACTGGGGAGAAAGGGTCAACAAATTATAGGAACTCGCTCACTTGTTATGATTTTTTCATGCAGATTTAAAAAAAACCATATAAGCCAAAACACACACAAAATGTAGTTGTCATGCTTACATACCTGAGGAATTGAAGCAGTAGAGATTAAATGTTTTCTCCTTGCCAGCATTCCATTGCACTATTCCAGTTTTTCCCTGACCACATTTGTTGTTGGATGTTATCCGAGGAATAACAACAAATCCCTCTTTCACCCATCCAAAGCTACAATAAAAAGCATCAGTGCTTTTAGTGTGAGAATTATCACCAGCCTCGGCTGTGTGTGAAGGTGTTCACTAAAGGTGGTGGGCCACTAACTGATGGCTCATACCTGCACGTTTCAAAGCCATGTTTCAGAGCCTCTTCAACTTGTTTTTTACTTGCCAGCTGTAGACTGAGTTGATTACATCCATTACTTGCTTCTGAGAAATTCACTTTTGGATCAGGATAAATTCCTATACCCTTGATCCTGCAAGATGAATGAATGGAACCTGTAATTAAGCCATAAAATAGCCAAGGTTAGTATTTGAATATTAACATTTACTCCTCATTAAGAATTTAAGATCAACTGAATTGAACATTTTTAAAAGTTTATAGCTTGAGGATAGTAGAAAACTAATTTCTAGCATAAAAAACATATTTTAAAAATAGAACCTACTTTTTTAACAAAATAGTCGGGAATTTCAGGAGGTTTGACTGTCATTAGACTAAATGCATACACAGCCTTTTTTCTTTCTTTTCTTTTTTAAAATAAATTAAAGCTTGCAGTTGCACCAAGGCATTGATTCTGTCATTACACCCTTCTTATCAAGATGATAAGGTATATAATATCAAAGGTATTTCACATAATTTTTCATGGAATTAATAAACCAATAAGAAAATATAAAGATTTTGTAATTCCTGATGTTCCTTATTCCTCCTAAGCTCTTTTTGCTTCCATCCCCCAGCTACTGTCAAGTGTTCCATTTACTTGTTTGGCAGGGAGCAGGAAAAGGAGATAGGCCAGGTGAATTTATGACACTTTTCCAGGCAGTTCATCCAGCTTTTTAGATAGCCACAGCTGGCACACTCTTTGTGACACCTGCACCAGCAAGTGCATAGCTCAGGTTACACCTGCTCTTCTTTCTCAGCTGTGTTAAGGGCATAGGAAAAAATTCAGGATTTGGCACAAATAAGGAGAAAGGATATTACTGTTTTGCCTCCATATTTTACTGGGAGCATTTACTGGGAAAAAAGATTATTTTTGAGCTACATACAGTAATTGCTCTGTCAAATGAAACATTTCAGCATTTCATGGCAGACAGGTCAGATAAGCACCAGCCACAGGTGTTACTTCCTTGCTCAATGTTAGTCAGACTGTGTTCAGTAGGTGTGTACACTAATGAATACTTCATAAAATCTATGCTTCAGAATACAGACAATCCACAACCTCTCAAGGCAGGATGAAGTGATGCCTCCAAATCCACCTCATGACTTCTTAACAAGACAAGTTAAACTGATTTTTATGAATGAAAAGATAAAACTGGCAGCCAAGCCACTCTTGTGATGAGAAGGGGATAAAAGGTGACTAAGCTTGTGTGGAGTGCTAAAAAACCAGACAGGCTTTTAGCTCCTGCTCCCAGTGGATGTGGTGGGGCTGGAAATGGCTTTTGGAAAATGATGCATCTCTGCTGTCCTTACATTTAGTTTAATTGGACTTAAATATTTGGTAGAGCGATCATTGAATCAGGTGGATTTATCTCAGCAGAGAGGGAAAGCCACTGAACACTTGGGCAGTCCCCACAGACAAACTGTGGCTGCAGCCAGCCCTGACCTGAACACAAGTCAAGCCCAAACACATTGCAGGGGGATGCAGAGGAGCCCTGTTGCTCAGTGAAGCTCTGTGTGCAGTTATCAAGGACTTTGAGTCTACCTTATTTAGTCTAGTATTTCCCTATCTTCAGATTCGAGCCCATAAAACTTTAAAAAATCATAATGTTGAGAAAGAAAGCTTCTCCATTACCAACTTCACACATTTCAAATAAAGCTGAGCAGCTGAATGAAAGGAATTTAATGAAATCTTAGAAAATTACCTGTGTACTTGTGAACTGCTACAGTCTTTAGTCATTCAATTACAGGACAGATATTATTGTGTGTGTATTGCATGATGGATCCACAACATAATATAGAAATTCAGTACAGAAAATTAAGTTGTAAATTTTAAGAAAAGTGACTCTACGATATGGACCAAAGTTGCATCTTAAAATTTGCTAAGCCTTTTGAAAGAAAACAGTGATGTAAAAGATACATTTTGTAAAAGTTATGAATTTCACTGTGAGGAAGGAATCCAGAAAGAGAACAGTAGCCTCTTCAAGTCTTTTCAGCACTTCTTCAATCACCTGTGAACTCTGTTCTAAAGATGACTGAGTTTGTACAGGAGACAGGATAATCCTTTAGAAGCACATTATCCTTTTCGGTCCACAACCTGCACATAGCTGTACTTTAAGCTCTGCTCTATTTAGGTAACCTAGTACTAGCACATTCTGCGCAGTATTTTGGTCTTGGGTTAAAAATTTGGTTTACTGAAATAAGTGGGAAGACCTAGACAGAAGAATCTCACAGCAAGACAAAATTGCCATAGAACAGGAAGAAAATTGTTCCATTTTTGTAAGCTGTGGGTATTGGCCATGTTGTGTATTAGTTCCCTTTTTGCTTTTTTGGGGGGAGCAGTTGTTTTTCTCTTTGCCTTGTGTCTAACCTTCACTCTGACTTATTAGAGAGAGTTCCCTTTGGGTGCTGGTGTCAGGGAGCAGCAAGAATGAGGCTGTGGGCACAGTCCCACAGCACCTGAACAGGACCACAGTGGTGACAGTGGCAGGTTTCACTGGCAGCCCCAGTGAGAGCAAGACAATGAGTCAGAAATCCAGAAAGTCCATTTGGGAACAGCAGGAGATGGTTCTACACATGCCTGAAGTCTATCCTGGAGACAAGACTACTTACAGCCTAAATCCAGAGTCCCTGTGTGAAGCCCAGTCAGCAAATCACTACAGGAGGGGACAGGATATGCCACAAAACAGCTCCAAGACACAGCTGGAGATCAGCTCTGAGCTTAACTGGAGCTCTTGGAGCCATGAAGGTGCAGGAGAAGGCATCCCAAGGGAGGGTGCTCCCTTGGAGGGGAGCTAAGGGGCATCCAAAGAGCTGCAAGGAAAAGACTTGAGCTCTCCATTTCCCCAGTGAAAATTGTACAGTGTTGGTTTTGCTGGAGGACACTACTGTTGTTAGGTACTCCAATCCTGTGGAATTTCAACAGTACTTGAGCATCTAATTCACCCAGTCCAGAAGTCTTTAAGTAGGTGAGAAAACCAATTGTCTGCAAAAACTGGGTATGTTCTTTAACATAAATAGAACAAGCATTAACTCCTTGAGAATTATAGTGAAGCATCTGAAGGCTTCTGATATACATTGAGTATCTGCAGATATCTCAGCAGCTGCTGCAATTAGGATGGATTGTCAAGTTGATAATGGAATTTGAAAGATAATTGGTCTCATGTTTTGCTCTCTGCAGATTGTACAAAACTGTTTGCTCTGGTATTTAAAATAATACAAAATAAATTACATTTCAATAGATCTGAGCTTAATCCTAAATGTGATACCAGATCTTTAAAATAAGCAGTTCTGTGGCATTTAGACAAAAAGGCTTCAGCATTGTCAGCAATTGAATTAGACCAACAATGAAAGTTTCCCTATATGACAGTTTTTGTTGCACTATATTCTCAAATCCCTGTGGTTTCCTCTGCCAGAAACACATTTACATACGCTCCTTCCCCACATTTTTGTTTGTAAATCCAGCTACTTTTTTCAAGACTGTAAAAAGCAGAACTTTACATACCTGTTACAAAGTTATTTTGAGCCAGGAATGTCATAACCCAGATGAAAAACACTGCTGAGGTAACTCCAAAATAAGTTGCCATTGCCACCAGCTTGGAAACCTAAGAAAATTAGGAAATTCAAGGTGCTTTGTCTCCTGTGCTAAGGAAAGTCAAGGTATTGGATGCTGTCAGATAATGAGATGACTTCTGGAAAGCAACTTCAGCTGTCACTGCACTGCTTCATAGAAAGAATGTCAGAGCCAATGCATTGACTGTCCCCCTCCAGGGCGAGGTCACGGACCGGAAATCCCTAATCACCCTTGCCACTCGCTTTCATGTAGGGCTTGCTGGAAAATTTCACTACTGCTGATTCAGAAACACGGCTGAGGAAGAGAGATAAGGCTGTTACACTGCTAAGTCAGTAAACACTTTGAAAGAAGTTTTTCTTTTGCTATTTTTTCCTGTTTTACTGATGAACAGATCATTATTCATGTTGTCTGTTCATCTGGTAAATAAAACAAATCTTCTATTGTATCACAACATGCCACACAAGACTTTTTTTTATTGGAATTGGAAGGGCATCCATTCCCCACTATCCTATTTGTCCTGATGGAGTATTTTTACTTTTTTTCCCCTAATAGTTCCAATGCAAAAGCAGTTCCCATAACACAGAGGTAATATGAAACCTAATTCTGACCAGATTTGGAGATACACTGCTGTAAATGGGATTCCTTATGAGACCGTAGGTACAGAGGTGGCAGCCAGTGCCATCACTTCTGCCTTTTGTGAACTTCCAGCAAAGAGTGTTTCCCATGGATTGATTCAAAACACAGATGATCCTCACAGCTAAAACAGAAAACCTTCAGTAAGTCTTAGCAAAGATTTTTTTTTTTTTCCAGAGACTGGAATAAACACAGAGCAAGAATGGAGTTCAAGAGATGACCTAATTCTTTTAGTGTCAGCCATGTCTGCTGTATCTACACTATTCCTGACAGATGTTTGTCCAACCTGTTCTCAAAGATTTCCAGTGACAGATTCCTAACATTTCCTCTAATGCTCTAGTTCAGTACCTCACTGCTCTTTACTGTTCAAAGGTATTCCCTACTCTAACTTGACTTAGCCATACCTTGGTATAAAACTATCACTTCTTTTCTTGATGGCAATGGAATGGAAGATAGTTTATTACTTTATGTTTTGCAACTATTTTATGTTTCCAAAGAGCTATGCCTCTACTCCCAATTTTCTTTCAGCTAAGAAACCCCTGCTGCCTCACTCTCTGGCTCCATTGGCTCCTTGCCAATGCCAAGTACTAATTAATAAATTGCTTTACCTGCTTATACAGTTCAGAATGGTCTGTTTGGTTTCTTTTTTCTTGCAACAGAATGATTTTCTTACATCATGTTCAATTTGTGATTCAGCAAACTTTTAGATGCCCAGTGTCTCCAGGCTGTTCTCACAGTCCTGTAAACACAAGTGTAACTGTGTAAAGCTACCTCTTTAAACTGTGGTTTGCATTTAGAAAATCCCCAGTTAAGATATGAGATACCATTAACTTTTAACTGGGCACAGGCACATCTCCTGCAGCAACAGGTAACAAGGTTATCAGATGGTGTTCTGTAAGACAGACAGGTACCTACAGGGCCTGAGGATAATGCTGGGGGTCAGTGAAATCATGTCTCATTAGCAATGATGAAATGAAAATTGGGTTGTGTTTGGGCTGTGGTTTGGAACAAAATTAGGTAAAATTCGTTGAGATCTTTAGACAAATTTTTAACTCCAGTTTCTATTCCCTCCCTTACTGTGCTGTACTTACCTGCCTCTACAAAGCCATGGCAATGTCAGATACTGTAATCAGACTTAGCTCTCACTTGAAGGAGGTTTTAAGAGGATTCACTTGCATTTACAAGGTAGAAGCAGAAACAAATAGTTGTTCTGTAGCTCTCTGTGGACTATAGACTGTGGCTGTAAAATATTGAGAACAATAAACAAAATCTTGCCATTGAAAATGCTTACCATGAACTACGAAGTATTTCCTACCATGAAAACTAATAAATAGCTGGGTTTCTAACATTTTAAAATTGCATGCTAATTGTCCCGCCAGGTCTTAACACTTTGTGCCTACTATCCTCACTGTGGCAAAGTTTCTTTATTCAAACTCTTGATGCTTAGTAGGATTTTTAGCTGTAAAAATGAGATAAATACCTTCACAACACCGAACATAAATACGAGCTCCTTCACAAGGTCTTAGAGATTAGGAGAGGGAGAAAAGAATTTTAGAATGACAAAGTGAGACTGAAATAACTGGTTTTTGTCTGTTTCTTCCTTTTTGTAGTTCAGCTGTTCCAAAACTGTGTAGAAGATCACTTATCTGGAATGTAACAGTACAAAAGGTCTTTAACCTTTTGGTGTGTCTTCTTCATAATTAGTGTGGCAAAAAAAAGCAGACCTATACTGAATGATTAATTAGTCTTTGACCTAAATACTTGTTGTAATCTATATGAAAAATTCCCAGCCTTTTATGTCAGCATGTTTTAAAATGCTGATGAGGGTTGCTAAATGGAAAACTTTTGATAAGGCAGAACACACATTACTGTTCTCTACAATAATTTCAAAAGGAACCTTGAAACTTGAACAACAGTAGAGGAAACAAAAAAAAAATCATGTAGAAAATAGAAATCTCAGGGTGTTTTCATGGAAACAGTAATTCCTTTCCAGGTTGTTGATGTCCCAGAGTTCGTCTCCTGACAGAGACCATCAGAGATTTAGAAGTTGAGCTCTGACTCCTACCCACTGGTCTGGCAAGTCTGCACCCCACAAGACCCAGCCTTCCCAGACCTCCCAAGTCTACAAGGCCACGAAGCAAATAAAGACTCCTAACCTTTCACCCAGAATCCTTAGGTTACAGATTTCCCTTGTGCCTTCCCAAGTTCGGCCTCCTCCGTGACACGTGGCCTCCCTCTGAAGCAGGAGTTCAACTCTTCCCAGGATATTTCAGCTTCCTCTCTCAGCTGGTTTCTAGGGCATGGCTGGGGTGACCCTGCTTACAAACACTTTCTCCATTGACACAGGAGTTTGCTCTCTTCTTCTGGACCATTCTCCTGAAGAACTGGAAGACTAAGAGCAAGATCCTCGGAACATGTAACAGTGCAGACAAGGCAGGACTTATTTCATGAGGACACAGCCATCAAAATGCAGACACAGCACCCCAAATCTTTAAGGTAAAAACACTGAGGACTTTGAAACCATAATTTTATTTCAAAACTCAAGTATGTGATACTATACAGTACAATACCAGCACACTTGTGCAAAATCTTACAATATTACAAATTTAAATATGATACACAAAAATAGTGCCCTTTTGAAATTCCTTTTGCTAGAAACATTTGTGCTGTGTAGGAGAAATCATAAATGTGCCTTGTTAAAGCAGAAAAATAAATATTGCACCTCAAGAAAACTATTTCAGTGTTAATAGCATAAATAATAGGTCTGTTTCTTGTTATCTGATGTGATCTTGGAACACAGAAGAAGTTGTTTGGCTTTTTTTTTTGCAGATAAAGCAAACTAATATCCAACAGATAAAATTGTATTTAGAATAGTTTTTGAGCTTAATCTAGTTTCCTATTAAACAAGAGGTGTTTTAATTAAATAACTGAAAAATATAAGCATAGCTATTTAGTGTGCTGTTAGTCATTGTGGTTTGTTACTTTTAGTGGACAGTTTGCTCGAAGTAGTTATAAAAAGAACTTTTTTTAAAAATAAACTTTATCTTTATTTTTGCACCCCCATTAAAATCTCTTGCCTCTTTCAGTTCATTTGGGGCTAAATAATACTTGCCTCAGACATGCAAGTAGTTCAGTTCAAATCAGTACAACTTCTTATGGGAATTGTTCCTTGTGCACTAATTCCACAAAAAGCCAGTGTGCTGAATTTCAAGAGAGGATGGAGACCTCATTCACCCACTGACCAATAAAACCTCCTCACATGCTTAGCATTAAGCAATTAGAGAGTCCTGTTGATGTCAATAACTTTCTATGTGTACTTAAAATAAATTAGAGAGTCCTGTTGATATCAATAACTTTCTATGTGTACTTAAAATAAGTTGTTGGAGTCACGACAGTGCAGATGTAAATAAAAACAAATTAATTTAATTACAGGCACTGTAATTATTTTTCTTCAGTGCAGCCCAACATTTCCACCATCACATAAATACATGCCATAATTCTTGGCATAGGGAAATCTGATTAGGACTATTTACCTTCAATCTTTTTTGTCTTAAGTTATCAATGTTATTTGTAAAGAATATTAAGTTAAAGAAGCTAATTTTAGTAAAGAAGTATTCAAGAAACAACGGACAAGTTTCTTCAAATACTGAAAGTACATGAAATATCACAGTAGTTCTTCACAGTCAGAAATTCTAACTGAACCAAACAGATTCCAAGTAATTTGCAATAAACCTTCCCATCTTATTCTTTACCAATTGCAGTTTTAGACCAAATCACACTTCCCCATTATCCTTTTTGAACTTCCTTAAGCACACTATTCCTCAATAATATATACTTTAAAATAAAAAAAACCCCTCCTAATTGCTTATAGATTGCCCCCCACACCTCCCCCAAAAAAGGTGGTAGTGGTCTGCTCTTTTTTTTAATTTTTTTTTTTCTCCTCCATATAAATGTCTCCTAAGAAACATGTGGCCAACAAAAAGCCACCAGCAGGATACTTGTTACTAGTGCCAGGTATGTGAATTAAATTTCTGGCTGAGTTAGAAGCCTGTTTTCTTTGATAGTTAGCTTGAGGTTCAGTGTTTCCACCAAAAGAAGGCAGGACAATATTGACTGCATCGGAACTGAAATTACAGTACTTCATAACACTCTCATCCTTCTGTTGGAAAACAGACCCATTTCTCAATCAGAAAATGCCAGGAGAATGCAGGACAGGAGTGCACCCACGTGTCACGCTGGGTTTGCTCTTGTGGCTGTAGCTATGGAAAGACAAATATGGTTCACCTTCACGCAGAAGTGACGCTCAGCAGCTACAAATAACACACCTGCACTGACACACATTTTGGTCTCAGCCCTAGGTGCTGGGTTTTGTACAGGTAACGGCTTCACCATTTTCAAATTGCTTGTCCAAAAATTTCAGGCTTTCACATTCTTGTGTAAGAACTCACAACTCCCAAACTGGCAGAACTGGCAAAAAATCTGGACAAAAGATTGATCTGTCCTGATGTGGTAGCTCAGCTTTGGAAGTGTATCAGATCAGTTTTGATCTTGGCATCAGATTCTGAAAATGCACTACTGAAAACCTGCAGTGAGCTCTCCTAAGCCCTCGCTGCTTCCATGGCCTGATTCCTGTAGGCACTGGTTGGGTTCTGGCTGCTCTCAGAACTCTGTTCCTGCTGCAGATCTCAAACAACACCTATTGACAGCGTTAGTAGTAGGGCAGAGTCCTTTTGGTGTGATCACCTCTACACAGAGGTTTGAAGAGCTTTTGTTTTCTTTTTTCTTTTCTTAATACAGAATTTAAGACTGCTTCCCATGTCCAAGACTGTTGTATTTTGGGCTTGGGCAGCACATGGACCCTTCCAGCTACCAGTTACCACTTTTGGCTGTAACCACCAATGATTCTGAGCAGCATACGCAAATTTTTTGCAAATTTTGATATATCAGAGTTTCCCAGACTTATTAGATGATATCAACTGTGCCACCTAGACCCCATTTTAGGTTCTGTTGAGTATCCCATTTTAAAAAAAAGTGGTGGTCCCATTCTTAAAGTGTATCATAAACCACATTTATGCATGTACTTAGCATTCCATTTAAATAATCATATAGATAATTATTCTTATAAAATTATTTTAGCAGCAAGGCATTTGGTCTTAGAACATAATTATATTCTTCCATAGAAGAGTTTCTATTTCTACCCAATAATCATGAATAAGGAAATTAATTAGCCTCTTAAAACCCAAAAGACTTAAATGCAATTAGTACTTCAACAATCAACAATAAATTCAGGAAATGCAAAGTAAAGCACTAACTGCAAATGCAGGTTTTATGATGGTCTTCAAAATGTCAATGTCCTGTGCAAATCATTCTTTTAAATGTCTTGCTGGTTGCTGATTACTGCCACAACCTTACCATGATTCAACACTACTTTATTTGTACGAGTCCTTTACAATAGGAGGACAGACAGGAGTATTTATCAGATTGGCATCTTGGCAAGGTATGCTCACCATGTATCCCAAACCTGGTGGTGTGGAGTAACTCACTTGCCCAAGGGATCACGTGTAACAGCCATAGGGATGACTAAGCACTACCTTTAACAACGGTGCTCTAATACACAAACTTGCTCAGGGATCATAGGGACGTGGTTGCTCCTTTATTATTCCGTGCGTTGCTCCTGTCGGAATCCTGAGTTCCACCAGGAATACTGATGGGCCGCAGAACAGCTGGCCTTCCCTTCAGGTGCCTCTGACTTTTCATCACAGGAGTTGTAGGAATGGTAGATTCCCAACACCACAGCAAAAATGACTATTGCAGCCACTACAAGCCACACCACATTCCAGTGTTTGCACAGTTTGGGGTACAGGATATATAAATAATTAATGATGACTTCAAGTCTGCTGTAAAATGAAAAGAAAATTGTTATACATTAATCAGATGCAAATTTATTATCTTAAGCTTTTCAATTTGAAAGGTGTCATAGGTGGTACACCATCTTTTTTTCCGCAATACAAATACCTTGTCAAAGAAGAATCAAATTGTAAAGTTCTTTTATGAAGAGCTGTACACTCAGATATTCCAACTCTAACTAGTCTATATGAGTAATATTTGTAAGACAGCTGGAGACTGTAAACGTGACTCCCATTTCTCCCACCTGTCAGCTGGCAAATCTCAGACCTTGATATCATGCAAAATTCTGCACTGTTCATAGCTTGATCAACTAAATTAAACATTAGAATATGTGGTAAACATTTCTTTCCAAGAATGGTCTTTCCATGACTAATGAAATGGCTGCTCTCTGAACATGACTGAAATCTCAAATCAACAGATGTATATAGATACAATGGTTATGGAATGGAGATGAATTCTTCTGGATCAAGTAAGGATCCCTGCCTAAACCTGGGATTGGACATATTACTTGCTTTTGCCAGCATTCAATTAATCTGTACTGTACAGACAGAGAGCACTGGGTACAGATGGATGCAATGTCACTCCAGTGACAGGAATGACACACGGCACAAATTCAGATTCCTGAATTACAACCTTCACGAGACAGTGCATATCCACAGAGAGATGCCTTTTGGCATCTAAAGAACTTTTATGGAGCATTATTTTACCTCAAATCAGAACCAAACCCCATCAAGATGAAGCATCTTGATGTCAACATACAGCTTTAGCTGAAATATCAAAATCAAAAGTTTTACATTTTGCAATTACATTGTCACAGAATATGCCCTTTTTGTGTAAATACTGCTATTTCAAATATGCTTCCCTAGACTGGAGGAAAACATGCCAAGATGAGAGTAGAAAACATTTGGTTGGGTACCACAAATAGCAAAAGTGACCCCTCTTGTATGGACATACTACACCACTGTCTCACCTGCTTTTCAGATTTTTTATCTCATCTTCATTTTCACTTTCTTCATGTTCATCATGACTTTCTTTGGGTGTCTCTTCATCTTCTTCCTTCAGTTCCCGAAGTTCTTTGGTTTTCTTCAAGGCTTCCTGATATCTTTATCAGACAAAACATTTATTTCTTAGTCTAAGATGTTGTATAAGCAAGATCTTATTTAATGAAAAATTAGCTTTATGTTTTGTTACATGTAAGAAAACATAAGTAGCGGGGTTGCAGCACTTGAACAAGAACAAAAATTAGCTGAAGACCATGAGTGAGGCACACAGACAGCCACCCATCCCTAACAGAGGATTATATTAGATCTAAGGCCAAATGTATCATTTTGAACAAGAAAAAGAGGTTGTAGTCCTCAGCAGAGAACAACTTCTGTCCATTGTAAAGGAGTCAGGAAATATTTCTCTATAATTTTCCATCATTTTGAATATCCTCTAGATACTTCTTTTTTCCTGGAGAGAAAATGCAGATCAATCCTAAAGACAGCATGTTGGATTCTGCAGGAGAGGCTCAAAATTCCTGTCTCACTCTGCACATAGTACAAAATTCTTTGCTTGACATTCAGAAGCAGATCCCGAAGTTGTTAATTGCCCCAAAACATGCTGTAAAGCACTTTGTGACACCAACAACATGACTACTGTATTTAAAATTAAATTTTAAAAACATATGTCCTCATCTGGTAGCACATATTTACAGATTTAGTTCACAGAAAATATTCCCACCCCTTGTTATATGCTTCCTCTTCTATCTTGGCTTTCATTTCAGGACTGATCTCTTCCAACCCACTCTGTGTCAGCACAGAACTTGAGGTTTCACAGTCAGGCTCTCCATTTGACTTTCCACTGCCAAGACAAAAGAAGCAGACAAATAGAAAATAACATCATGGAAATGTGTCGTATTTGGAGTATACTGCAATTTCATGAGTCGTGATTTGTCTTTTTTAACGTACATCGGAGAAATGAAATGTCTTTCAAAAGAAAAAAATGAAACACCAAGAAAAATATTAGTTTCAGGATGTTGCGATTTAAGAACAGTAATTATTATGTTTCTAAGGTAAGAAAATTTCCATTTTTATTCTTCTTTAAGAAATAAAAAAAAAGAGTCTTTATTTCCTGGCTCATCCATGATATTTATTTGCTATTCATGAAAACATTTCTCTTAACTTTCTAAAAATCATCTTAGAAATTGTAATCTGCTACATAAGAGGAACATAATAGAAATAATCAGATACTAATTCAACAACACATTGTTTTTATTTGCCTTTTAAGTATTCTCCTCTGCTGACTTTATATGTTGAACTGATGCACATGTTAAAAAAAATACACATACCTCACTTTTCTCACTAGAACTTCTCTCAAGTAAAAGTTTTGAGAATTTAGCCTCAAGATAAGCTGTTTTATATTGCTCTCTTCCTGCAGTGCTCTCCTGTCATTTATTTGCTCTGGGACAGAGAGTTTAAGTGATTGAGACATAACTTAGCAGGTCTATCAAAGTCAAGGTTTAATAAGCTCAACAGTGGATCCCATTTCAGCTTCTGAAATCTCACCCTTTTTGCAGGCCTTATTTTTCTGGCACTAAAATTGATGGCTGAATAATTCAACCTGATTGACACTGTCTGTGGGCAATGGATTTTCTCTCATGGAATTATATTAACAGTTGACTTTACTTTCACTTGGACTTTAAATAAACCATGACTATAAGCTTGCAGTGCTTAAACACACAAAACTGTGTTGGTCTAGGTAATTCTACACTACTAGACCAGCTGGCCCATGCACACACACTTATGCTTAAACTTGAATTTCAAGTTCTGCCTCTATTACTTGGCACTATGATTTGTTTTCTTAGGTGTGAAATATTGATAAGGTTTTTTGGTTGTTGTTTTTTCTCACAGAATTTCTGTCCAGTTTCAAAAGATGGTCTAGATCTTGCAGAGTTCTTTTGAATAATAGCAACCAGTGCTGTAGTTCACCATTTTTGTTTTTTCAGTTGTTGCATACTTACATTCTTAGTAAAGCACAGAGGTAAAACAAAGACATCAGATAAATTTTTCCCTGCCTCAGCACTAATTTAAAATACATGAAATTCAATATTCTGTAGTGATCTACACAGTCTAAAACTTTTAATTTGCATGTTTAAAGCATTGTAACAAAGAGTAGCAATATCACAGTATTTAAAAATACGATTCTTTAAGTTATCATTTAGTATTAGCATTTAAGAGGTAATGAGATGACCTAGGCAAAACTCACTTTTCTAGAAGTGCTGGCAGAGCAGGAGTGGATGTCAGGTTGCTCCTTCCATTACTAGGTGATTCAGACTGTAAGTAAAACACAGCAATAAATGTTACATTCATTAATTAGTTAACATTCAAGACTAAATAATTAAATAACAATTAAAATTCATTCATTAATTTCAAATGAGTGTTCAATAAAATGACAAAGGCAGTGTGCTGTTAGGTTTCTTTCTCACACTCATAAGCAAAGTATCTTTAATATGGTGCTTCCACATTGCTCCCATTAACCACAGTAAACAATGGATTTGCACACTAAGAATTTTCTCTGACATTCTCTTCTACTCTGTTTATTTTTCCCCAGAAAATCCTTTCTCCTTCGTATATTGATCACTGAACAGTAAAATTATTCTACTGCTCCTCTCCTATTATCCTAAGAACATTAATTTATTAGCTGAGTTTTAAATGGCAAATTTTAAACAAAAATAATTCATAATAAACCATGGCAAACAAACATACCTGGTTCCTGAGACAATTGACTCTGAGTATATAATAAATAAAGTGCACAAACAGATGCTTTTCTTACAAGTAAAATAGATTTAGCTTCTCAGAAAAACCCGCATTTAAATAACCCTATATTTTTAACAGAAAACAGCATAGCTTTAAGGTTATGTCCCATCTTAACTCATCTCTGAACAGTGAGTATGCCTTGCAGTTTTTCTCCAAAGCATTTGTATGGATTTATTATGTTCAGATTAGAATCTCATTTAATTTATTAAAGTTTTACAAACAAAAATTCAACACAGAAGCTGATGGCTCCAGTGATCCCAGATCATCACAGAATCTCTCAATTTGTAGCACGTACATTTCTGTACATTAATTACATTTGTTTCTGTTCAGTGAACTTTTGGCAATGAAGAGCAGCAGTCCATCTGTGTTCTATGGTTTCTAGTCAAAACTTCTCTCCTAAAGTGGACAACTATTTTCACTACTTCTTTCCTGTATGTTACTTCAGATCAAAAGGCCAATTGCATCAGTAATGTCTAATGCCTGTGAATCAGCAGCCTGCCCTATTCAGCTCTTTCCAAAGGGATCATTTATGGAGGTAGATTGTGAAGGTACATGTCCCTTACACAATAGCAATGACCTCTGTCCATCCCCTTCACTAGGATGGAGTCAAACCAAGTTAAACCAATAAAAGGCTTCAATTTTTTAGTAACTACGGCTTGGCCCTATGGAAAAGTGGTTTAGACAAAACCTGGTATCTTTAAAATGTGGGGTTTGCTTACCAGGGATGGCATTGAAGGTATAGGTGAAGCTGTTGGTGACTGACCAGGAATGTTCAAGGAGTTAAATTTAGGAACGACTGCAACACTGACTCTCCTCCGAGGCATATTCTGGGAGAAACAACAATTATTTTTTTCTATAATAAGACAGAATGAAGAAAAATTCTGTGTGGCAAAGATGCATGTTAATGTCCCCTTTGGGAAAAGGAGAGTTGTGAGCAAAAGTAAAATAAAAAGCTGTTAGGTCATGGTTTTCCCCAGAAATTAATCTTGTACTGCCTGGTATGGCACGTGCTTAATGTGAAATGAGGTGTGGCACAGAGATGCTGCACTTTTCCCTCCATACTGAAAGCCCAGCAGTGTAAATCACACAACAGAAATGTTCTGAGTTTATATTGTCAGCTCTTATCATAGGCCTTTATCTTTGATTAAAGCAGATGCATAGTGATACTGGAGAAAGTGCCAGTGTCACAATGACTGGAAAATAATGAAGTCACACATGAAACTCTTATTCTGCTATGTACCCATTATGATATACTGTATCCACTATGATATATTAATTACATGTAACCCTGCTAATTATAATTTACTGAACAAAACCATCCATTCCTTTCACAAAAGAGCAGCCCCTTCTCCCCTACCCAAGTTTTTAGACAGCATCATGCAACACTGCTTATATTTCCCAAAGACCATAAAAATTCTTTCTATGACAAACACATGCTAACTGTACCAATATATTCCAGCTCAAGTACAGATTATGTAAATTTTTGCTGTCATTTGGTAAGCAGCCAAATGCTTCATCCTATAAAATCTATGTAAAATCTATGCTTCCAACTGAGTAAAAACATCAAAACACTTACAGCATCTAACAGCTTTGTTTTAGTGCATATCCAAACACTTCTAAGATTCTGCTCTAGACAACTTTACAGGAAAGGAGATACATGTAGGTTTAGTGAATACTTAGGGGTCACTCCATGATCCTGGTTCTAGACGAACCAACCATAGCTATTCATTAAAGACAGTTTTATTTAATGTTCTCCTGAAAAACTACACAAGGAAGTCTGCAGGCCTGGTAGGCAGTCCATTCTAGTGCTTGGGGTTTTTTTCCCCCCCTCTTCTTTATTATTTGGACTTGTCCCTGTTAAATTGAGTCTTTTTTTGATACCTCTGCTTCAACTTGTAGGGTTCTCATTCTTAAATCCTGTCTTGCCCTCAGCATGCTCTGTGCTGCAATTATTTATATCCAACACTCAGAGGTGGCAGGAATAAACTAAACCTAAAGAACTACAACCCTAAGAAACAAAAACATGAAAATAAACAGTAGACTGAGTATAATGCCCCTGATCACCAAATTTCATAATACTGGGACTCATGCCTCCCAAACCACTGGTTGTTTTAGCAAGCTTTGTGATAGACGATCTCCAATACTCGGAAGTTTTGCAGAAATAAAACACTGGAGTTTCACATCAGGCACTACCATTATTGCACAAAGTCATACTAAAGCATGCATCCAAAATTGCAAAGTACATGCACTAAATTACATGAACAATATTGAGAATTTACCAACACTGTTTTGAGTATAGCCTTAAGAACTGACTGTATGTAGACAAAGAAATTTCACTACATAAAATGTTTCTTTTCTTTATATTGTAGAAATACCTTTCCAACAGTGAGAGACATGGATCTAGATGAACGAGGAACTCCATCTTCTGCATAGAAACAAAGACAAAGAACAGTCTCAGACTATATCAGTATCTCTAAATAATATTAATAGGCCCCTGCTTGTATTTCAAACTCAGTTGAACTATATTTATACAAAGTCTGCAGTGACCATGTATTTATTTGTCATACAGTTATCTTCTCAATTATCCCTGCACAAGAAATTTTAAATAATTGCAAAAAATCAAATCATTACTATTTTCACTGAATCAGGCAAAAAGTCCACTATTGGCCCCCATATACAAGTACTTGCAAAGGAAAATACTCATATTTTATTTTACAGCAAAGGCAAGAAAAGGTTGCAAAACCAAAAAAGTGTTTTTAATAATGAAATTTTTCCATCATCTGGACCTAAAAGGTAGTTGCAATAAAATTGTTCAGGGTACATGGATGTGCAAGAGGCCACGAGAAAACGTGACTGGATCTCCTCAGAATTTGGTAAGTGGTAGTGATTTCAAATTACTGTACTATAGCATTAAGTATGGCTCATATGAAACATTTTAACTTATTTCTGTAACTTTTTAAGATCTGCTTTAAGAGCTTCATGAAGATGTTTCATGATACTTTACTTTTAATCATTAGTAGCACCAACATCTCTCTGAATTAGAGGCAAGACAAACCCTTAAATTTTTATTTTTCTTTACCAGATGCACCATAGCTTCTGCTAGAATTCTGATTGGCAAGTTTCTTGAATTCCATTAGTTCAGCATGATCCTTTTCATATGTCCTTTTCAGATTTTCCACATACTGCATCATTACTTCTGTTGCCTTTGACATACGCTTCTCCTAGGGAAGAAAAGAAGGAAATATCCCGGTAACCTGTACACATCTCCAATAAATCATTTACCTCTATGCCCCTTGTCAGGGCTCAATCTGGAGTAGTTGTTCTTAAGGAAATATTGGTGCCTCCATGACTGAAAATTCATAAGCTAGTTAGAAGAAAATGCAAATTCATATGTATTTCACAGAATATCATAATTTATTTTGTCATATGTTCATACACCATGCCTGTGTGCCTATCTGATTAGTTGTGTGGGGAACCACATTTTTTTTCAAACCCTCCAAGGTCTTAGTCACTGGCATCAATCTGGTTACTTTAGAGGGCAGAGGGAACATTCTTCAGTCTGGGACGGTACTGCTGTGTTCTTATTTATACTCACTCTGTTCTCATAATCTTTGTAATTGACTGAGCTATTGCCAAAGGCAGGTGACTGAATTAGATGAGTTTTTTGACCCAGAAAAGTTTTCTTATTTGTGCTGCACTGATTTGAAATTAGTTTCTTGTGATGCAGCTGTAGTTCTGAATAAAATATATGCTCCCATTGTACAGATGTTAAATAGCTTAATGGGCAATCTTCTTCTGTTGGAATTCTATTTCCAGGCTGTACAGGTGTGTTACCTGACACTACAACAGATGTCTTTAATCTGTCAAAATAGCAAATAAAACTCAGAGGGTGAACTCCAGCCCTGGCTGGAAAGGAGTGAACACGTGGATCCAGGATACAGTTAAACACCAGATGCCCTCACCTGGCGAACGGCTCCGACCATCTCGGCACGGCTCGAGAGCCTGGCAGCCAAACGCCGCAGCACCGCGAGGTCCTCCAGGAGCTTCTGGTAGGCTTCCCTGTGCTCATAGTGGTGCCACAGGTGAGCTGAAGACTGAAGCAAAAATGCAGCAGCTTTATCAACATGTCTTTACTTCAAGTGTAATGGCGAGAGTCCCAAAATGGGGTAGAAATGTCCAGGCAGAACTCCACACGGAGAGATCAGCCCCAGAGGGTGCCAGCACTGCCACCACAGAGAGCCCAGAGTGCTGCTGCTCTGTCTGAGCACGGTGCTTCACTGCAAACTGCAGGAACACAGTGTGAGGAGCTAGAGAGGCCTTAGCACATTTGCAATACTTCCCCTTCTGAAGTTTATAGGGAAATATGCTTTGCTTGCCATGAGCTCTACAAATGCTAAGTTCATTTCAACTAGCACTTAAAAATGATTGCTGAGGGACAAAGGACATTTTAATTCTCTGGGCACAAGGTATCAAGAAGGCCATGTGTGTTCTTTCAGTTCCATGACACTTCACTTGGAAAATAAGACATTACAGTCTCAAGAATTGCAAAGCTACTTTGAAAACAAATTGCAACCAAAATTTGACTGTAAGAACCAAAAAGGCATAAGGGAAGATGTTTAAGAAAAATCATGCATAGGATTGCAGATTTTCCTTTTTTTCTTGACAACTGTAACCTGCTTATTTTCTCAAACAATCCTAAGTTCATGTAGATCAGCTTTTTCTTGAAGTTAATTTTTGAATAACACATCAATTCTCACAATTCTGGTTAAAAAAATAAGACTGATAAAACTGTCATTGAGCCATAAAACATGTGCCTGTCCCACAGAAATGAAGATAACCTCTCAATGAGACTGGAACAAGTCCAGGTCTAATATGATAGAGATTTTACAGAAGAAATCACTGCTTTTAATTGCTTGTTAGTTTATTCCATTGTCCAGAACAAAAGCTTTCATAGGAAAGGCAGTCTCCACTTTGTTATAAATTGTATAAAAAAGCTTGTAAAAGCCAGACTGTAGCGTGTGAACTGCTTAGAGGAAGAAAATCCTGATCAAATCTGTCCCATGATGGCAACATGATCCTTGGTGCCTAATTAGGGATTCTTAACAGAAATACATGGCAAATCTAACTGACTTTTTTCAGTCTGAAAGCCCTGAGATTTAATAGGCTTTCTGCTTGCCCTTTACACAGGGAACAGAGGGAAGAGCAGCAAAAAATTCAAAACATTTTTTGTTTTCCAGAAACAATAAATTTGAAAATGCAGATTTGGAATTCCTCATGAAAAGATGTGAAGGTCATAATCTTTCTTTAAACGTGTATTTTCTTACCTGATGATGTGCTTGATAAAGTAAATGTGAGAATCATAAATTCTCCTCACTATTTCTGATAAGAAAGGCAGCACCTCCTTGCAAAAAGGAAAACCGGGTCTAAAGCTATTTCATTTATGAGCCTGGTCTCTTACCATCCCTCCCTTTATGCACAAAAATGTGCACAGCACATAAGTTGACACAGCTTAGCAATTTTTTGTCATTCCAGTTAGAAAATCCAGAGAAAGCTGGCAGGAAGGACTCAAAATTACTGCTGTAAAGGAACAGCAGGGACAGCTGGAATGGAAGTGTACTCAGGCCCAAAACCTGATCTGAGATTGTATCTATTCCTTAAGTATTCCTTGCTGTTTCCTTTCACATATTGTGGCTTCTAATATCTGCAGTTAAGAGGCTTTTCAAGTCACAAATCTCGGGACTCTGGTTTCAGATCATTTTGGTATCTCTCGTACCTGGACACCTCAAATTTACTGCAGAAGAAGGTCTTGCCCAGGAGAGCATGGATCAGTGCTCAAACTGCAGTTCTGAGTGCTCTTATTTCAAGGCTTGTTTCAAGACTTGAACAGCAAATTCCCAGTATTTATTCCTGAAAACTGCTAGACTCAGGGAAGCATCCTCTATGCATTTCCAGCAATGTTGGCCCACTCTGGCAGAATATGCCCTCTCTCTTTCAGAGTAGTAGGCAGCTCATGGCAAGGAGTTTGAGCAGCAGAAAATGAACTTTTGGGGCAGAATTTACAAGAGTCAAATATATTTGCAATGTGTGTGCACTTTCACGTACACTATAGTTCAGGAAAAGAATTCCCACTGTTTTCTTACCGTAATGGCTGCTTTAAAGTTTTCCAGTTCCTTCTCAGCATTCTCTTCAGTAAGATTTCTCTCTCTCTCTGCCTGGTGAATTCTAGATTCCAATGTATAACTATCATTTCTAAAGGCCAAGGAGAGTTGTACAAATACATTCTGTTGGGATTAAAAACAGGCATTTTCCAATAAGTCTCACACTAATATAATTTTCAATAACAACTTATGAATAAGCTATGTATTTAACAAACTTTGCTGCTTAAATAAGTATTGAAACAGAAAATTGGAAATATTTTTTAGAATTAGTTTTCTCTGAAAAATCACTTCTATTTACTTCCACTGAAATAGGAATAATAAATGCATTGCTGCCTCTTTTCCTGGATGTTTTTCTGGGAGCTCTGTAGAGCAGACACACAATGAAGGAAGCAGCCTACCACAAGCACCAGAATCACAATGGATCTGTTTTCTAGCTGGACTTCCTCCAAGGGTCCCCAAGGTTTTTAAACAGATAGTTTGTGCAGAGGAAGTCCAGGGATGAGCTCACTATGAGCATTGTTTTACACAAGGGATAAACACCTACCCCTGAAGCCAGCAAAAGATTAAGTGCTAACATTTTTATTCTCTTGCACCCTGCATTTAAAGATAATTTCTTTCTTTACCAGATGATTATTTCTTAGGATTAATACTTTGCAAAGCACAAGGCACCAACAGTTCCAGTAGATTTATGTAAATAAAGATATTTTTCTTGACTGGTGTGGGATTGAAAAAATTGAAGAAACAAAGCCTGCAAACTGAAGAGCAACCTGCAAACAAAATTATTGGATCAAACCGAGAAAGCAAAAATTATGTAAACTAACAGCAGGATATTATTAAAAACTGCCCCAAAGCTCTATTGTCCAATAAAAATGCAATTTAAATTGTTTAGTTGCTGGTCTCATTTATTCTCAATTTTTTTACTACTTTAAGTATATTAAATGATTTCCAATGTGAATGTGTATTTTATTATGAAAGACACAAAAAATGTTTTGCTTATTCCTATCCTGTCATTGTACAATTTCTATTGCTCATACTTCACAAAATTGTTATTTTGATGGAGTTCAATATATTTTTTTTAATGAGAAGTGTATTTTGGGGAAAAAAACCACCTCATTACCTCATTCTAGTACCCACCCTTAAAGTAACCACTTAAAATTGGAATATACGTCTAAAATAATAAGATACTTACCTCAACTTCTTTTTCAGTGAGTGGTGGGGAGCTAGAAATAAAAGCAAAAAGTTCACATTTTAATGAGTTTTGTCTCTAAAAAACAAAGTTATTCTAATACTTAATTGAAGAGAATAATAAAATACATGTTTCAGTTTCATGAGTTTTCCACTACTTTTCAGTATTGATTACAATCAAGCAATGGTCTCTCAGAAGTTCTTCACCTGATGCACTAATTTATATAAAATATTGTATATAACAATTCCTTCACAATAAATGTTAAATATTTATTTCATCTGCACAGAAAATCCTTCTTGACATCTTCAGATGACTGAAGGTTCTGGTGGTTTTGGTACAAAACCATGTGGGTGAATGGAGGAATTAGTTTTGGCCAAATAATTTTAATGTCTTGCAAAGTCCAAATCAGTGAATTAATGAGTGAGTCCTTCAACTACCTTTGCAAAATAAACTCAATTTCCCAGAAAAATTGTCCCCTGCAGAAAAATTGCAGATTCTAACATGCCCAGATTCTGCCATTGGAAAGCATCTCATCTGGCCTGATTATTTTCACAGGGGAGAGAAATAATAATATTTTCATATGAGTTCATATCTGCAGCAGCAATCCTAGAAACCAGGAGTGGAAATATATGTATAAAAATCTACTTGTGGCATGCAATTAAGGTTTAAGACTTTATGTAGAACTCACAAACTAATTTTAATAATTAGCCAGTTACTGGGAAGCTGGTGCATCCCCCAAAATTTTCCAGAAAATTTGTGTTGCACATTTTAAGATGCAACAATTTATCTCCCTATGAATGGTACTCCATAAGGGAAGTTGACTCGAAGCCATTGGCATGCCTTCTCCTGGATAATGTGTTTCCACTTCTGATGAGCTCTTACCTTCCTGGAAGCGATTTATGCACTCGCAGTTTTCGCAGCAATACATCAGGAATGCTGGGCATGACATCAGAGCTGTTCTTTGTCTCTTCCTCTTCAGTGGGGGAAGGCAGAGGTGAAGGGCCTAAAGACATTTTCAGATTAAAAACAATTATGTTACTTGAAAAGTCATGCATTCCTTTCTGGAATATTTTAGCTGAGATTTTATAATAGAATACTGTCATTTTCTAAGGCTTTAAATGCCACCTGCCAAGATGAAGTCCAGACTAATGTACTATACTACAGATTTTGTGTACCATTTATTGTTATAAATTACACCATGCACTCTATGTTCATTGAAACAGGATGTAAAGGTTATACTTACATTCTCTGATTCTGTAACTTTCATAAGGACCAAGATGTAGCTACCATTTTTTTTTAACTCATGTTACTTGGCTTCTGTATTTTCATTTTATTTAATTTCACACACATATGCTCACTTATCTCCTTCCATCTCACCAGAATTTAATGAAGGACTCTGCTGTATGAAAGGCAAGTTCCCCAGTCTGAATCTCAGACTTGGGAAGGAATCTTTGTACAGTTCTCCTGCTCATAAGTTTAACAGAAGGATTCTTAGATTTGCCATGCAATTAGTGTATAAATCTGGAGAGCATTAACATGAAAGACAGAACAGAATGGGAGATTCTTTGCAACTACATTTTAGTTCTGTGCATTTGCTTTATATTAAAAAATTCCAGTATTTACTTAAGAACAGTCCTGTGTGTCCCCATAAAATGCAGCCTGACACCACAGTGTCTCCGGATTTAATGCATTCCACTTATCTAAACTTGTGTAGATGCAGAGTTGTGTTTACTCAGTGACAGTAACTTGCCATTGATAAAAACCATGATGGAGACAGTACATTGGATTCATAACAGTTATAATGAAGTATCTGGCTATTTCCTATTGTTTAAGCAAAATTACTACTCCAGTTGAAGAGGTGGTTTTTATGACAATGTAAGGAAGTTGGTCTCCCTAACAAATTAACTAAGAATTTGACCCCTTGCTTGTTTTCCCCACTGAGGACAAAGAGTTGACCCTTAATGTTCTGGCTACCATTTAGATAATTTACTGGATTATAAAAAGCTCGGGATACTCATGAGATCCATGTTGAGAAGCTGGATAAAATAATGATTAGCTTTTCATAATGTTTTCCTCAAGACTTCCAAACATGCCAAAATTATGGAACAGGCTGGTAAAATGGCAACTCCTTTACACTTTCAAACAGAGTCTGCTAAATAATTTCTGGGAAATTATAAATTAGTAGAGTGACAGGAATAATATTATCATATCTAAGAATCCAAAGATATAGTCACTAAATATAGAGGACAAGAAGTCTCTTTTAATCTTGATTCATTCAAACTGAAGATGAGTCTGTTTCCAGACATAACATGAAATGTATCTTAACCATCTCTTGGTGTAACAGGAACTTAAGGGCCTAATGAGCTGGTTCCAGTGCAAATGTATGAATTAGTAAAATAAACAGTTTTAAGAAAAATAGAAATTGTCTTTGGATTAAATCTTGGACAATCGGTTTCATCTCCTTTCATAGCAACCATCTCCAGTTAATGTCACACTGAACAAGTTTTGACTTAACTACTTACAAACAAGCATATAGTTTTGGTCTAAATATTTTAGGTTGAAATATTTGGTTTAAATATTTTAGCTAAGCACTACTGCTATTTCATTCTTCCACATGTTGAATTTTCCTCAAGTTTATGTCTTTGCTCTTTATTTTTATTCTGAATCTTTTTAGATGCAGCTACAGGCATCACATCTTTTTTACTTGTGTTAGATTGGAGAAAACATTTGGTGCCAGATTTCTTTTTTCTCATATATGTAGAGTTTAAAGCCTTTTCCTAAAAAAAGCATTTTCCTTAAGAATCACAGAAACGGAAGTCAAAAAATCCCACTTATTGTGAGGCATATTTTTCTAATCCTTCAAACACATTTATGACTGTTCTGTGGCCTTACTTTTTTTCATTCACATTGACATGGAAATGTGGACTAGAAGTGAAAATGCCATTTCAATACCTGCCATACATATACTAAAATAAAAAAGCAGGAATAAGGCATCCCATCTCTTATTTATACTCCCAGGGATCAAATTAACCCTTATGACCATATTATCTTGCAGAAATTACATCCATTCAATCCATCACTGCTGACATGTTTTTACAGAAAGTTACTGAAACGTCAGTCCTACAACTATTAGGTACAAACCAGACTCACTTCCCCGTGTGCATCTTTTCCCTCGGTTATAATAATTTCTACAGTAACTTCTTGGTTCTAATCATCAAGAAATTGAGGTAATTTCTATTCTTGGTCTCTCTTGTTCATCATTTATTACTGTTCTCCACGGCTGCTTCAACTATTATTGCAATTGAAGTAAAAGACTTCTTTCACTTTTTCTCTTCGCCCCCACACAATAGTCAGTTAGAAAAATCAGTATATAGCAAACACTTCATCCAGCTTTTATGATACTGCACCTTTTTCCTGTTCTGCTGCTTCACTAAGTTCAGGAAGTTTAAGTCCAACTAAATTTTGATTCCTCATCAAAATATGCTCCTGTGAAGAAAACCAGTGACATTTCTAAGTAACTGAACTACAAATCTCAATTTAAAGATCCCTGCCACATGAACACTAAATATAACATTTACTTTAGTTAATAACCATAATATAGATATTTACGTTACATTACAGTCAGATGCTATGTAACATGGATACTCATAAATTCACACACACTCTAGAATATTACATATTTCAAACTTCATAAAGGCATTATTTAGAAAAATTCCTGGTAATGCAAACAGAGATTTTCAAAATGTGCCCCTTAATCAAGTAGATATATAGAGTTTTGGTAAGTGAGAGCTTTAGTAACTGACAATGAAAAAAGCAATTTCGGGTGTAGCCATAGTAATAACTAAGTATCCCAGATCATAGAAAAAATTCAGAAAATCCTATATGTGAGACTTGGCCACTTTATTAAGACCAGAGCGTGGGATGCTACAGCTGCAAGTTAATGCTTCACTGTTACTGTGTTCTACCTCTATTCCTTATAGGTAGGGGAAAATGAACTCTCAAGAATTAAACTTTGTTGTCTTATTTCTCCTTTTATCATCTCCTCATTTTCTTTCATATTCTCACATATGTTTAAATTCACAAACACCTGCTTTTGTTTATGAGTAGACAATTCCTACTGGAGACAGAGCTCAAATCTCATCTAACTGGAATTATAGATCACATAACAATGATTTTTTTGATACTCTTATTTGTGCTTAACAGCCTCTATGTCATTCAAAATTAAAGAATTATAGAATGACTTGGGTTGAAAGGGACCTTAAAGATCACCTGGTCACAAACCCCCTGCCATGGGCAGGGACATCTTTCACTAGACCAAGGTGCTCAGAGCCCCATCCAACCTGGCCTTGAACACAGCCAAGGATGGGGCACCCACAGCTTCTCTGGGCAACCTGTGCCAGGGCCTCAGCACCCCTCACAGGGAAGAATTTCTTCTCTAATTGTATGGCTCAAGTGTCTCTACAATCCAAACTTCCAGTACATGCACACTAAGAATATGTGTGTTACATAAACAGGAAAAGATGAATAACTGAGCTGCCATTCCCAAACAATACAATGGGAATGAATTAACCCGAGTGCAGAATTTGAGGTCCTTGCCTGTCAGCCCTGTATTCCTCTTAAAATGTTAACTACTGGTGGTCAAGCAAAATGTCCTTATTAGGCTGTTCAGCAAAGTACCTGCTAATTTTTTTTTTTTTCATTTCAAAAGTCATAATTAGTAATAGAGACATGCTCATTGCTTTCTTTTGGTGGTTTATCATTTCATTAAATTTCTGCTTTTTTTCTTATGGCTTAATTCTTAACTTCTACTAATGGTTTAGAAAATTATTTAACAACAGATTAGTTAATAGATATTGCAGTCCAAGTCTATTCTTTTAGAAGCTGACACAATTGCAGCATGTTAGAATTAGGAACTGTGAGTCTGGGCATGCTCCACCTGCCCTTGCTCTCAGAGATGCCCAGTTTTACAGCTCTGGATATTCTGAGACATTTTCTGAGAAGGTTCAATAATCAACTAATCATTACAAACCCATTTCCTGTCCTCTGAGATCTTGCAAATGGAAACATGCAAGAGCACGTGCACATGCACAGTACACATTGAAGTACCACAGTGCACTTGATGCATATTTGAAGAGAACTAAGAAATAGAATAATTCCATGGAATTTACTTACAGGATACAATTTAGTAAAGTTGCAAAGGAAAAACATGATTCAATTCTGTATTGATTATGCTGAAACTGTTTCCCATTTTATCACTGTATGTTTCTTGCAGTGATAAAAATAATGCTGAACACGTTGGAAGTTTAGTATGGTATGAAAATGACTTTTTAAAACAGGATACAACTGATGACAGGACTTACCTCTCTGAGTTTTGTCAGCTTCTGCATTCGAACTGGCTGAACTTGTATTTGAAGGTCTTTGAATGCTTTTAACTGATTGCTGGATTTATTACCAGCAAGGCTTTTATCTTCCTCAGATGGTAATTTTAAAGGGGTTTTCTCTTTCTGTCCAGGCTCCAAACTATCCCAGGACACAGCCCGTAATAGAGGGGGACGCAGTCCACACAGTTTAAATTCTGGTTTACATGGAACTTTATGGTCCCTCATTTCTGGAACAGGAATTTTTAGCTTTGAGTCCATATTTCCTATTCCCGGTCCTGGTAGATGGGTTCTTAAAGGAACATCATTTTCTTTTCCTTTCTTGAGGAATGATTTTCCAAGTTCATTTTCACAAACATTCACACAAGTATTAAGAGACATTCTGCCACCATCACCAGCTGAAGGGGAGCATTTAGGTAAAGTATCCATATGTTTACGTGGATCAAAGTTTTCCTTTTGGTCTGAGTGCTTCTCTTTGGAGTTTTCAAAGCCAGCAGAACGAGGAACCAATCTTCCCTGAGAAATCTTTCTTTGATCATTCTGCCTTCGATCAATTAATCCTTTTGCAGCATTCTGAGAGTACAGGGACACATGTGAAACAGAGAAACAAGTCCAGATTCCTATTTTCCCCTGCCCAAGGACAGATTTTCATTGTAAAAAGCCATTTCCTTTTCAGTGACATTTGCTTTTGAATATGTGCTGTTGACAAAACAAATAACTTTTAAAAGGCACTTAAAGAATACTGAATTGGGAATCTCCTCTCTGAATTTTTGAGTTAACCTCTCCCATTCCAGAGTCCATTACAGCAAGGCTCCTAAAGCCAAGTTCCTCAGCATCTTAATGTAATGTAAGGTCTAAAACACAGACATACACCGAAACAGCTATAGTAGATACTTTTCCTTTACTTATAAATTTATTTAGTATATTGATTTTAATTGAGCTAGAGCAGGGTGCATGATAGGATGGAAAGGCCACTTTCTTCCACTACATTTGCAGGTGCCTCACAATTTTTTAGAGCCGTGTAATTTTCTTTTCACTCAGTTAACAATCTTTCAGCATTTTTAGTCCTATCAGTTAGTTATATGTGTGCTAAGACAAACCAGCAGACTTTGTTCAGCTCTTAATGTGAAACACTTACCTCTGCAGTTTGCCTGTCATCCTCTTTCACAATTCTGTTATTCTAGCAAAAAAAAAAAGGAAGAAAAAATTGCCTTACAAGGTTATCTTTCACATCTATGCTACAAATTTTAGATATAGATACTAATGGCTGAACTTTGAATCTCCTAGTTTTTACATTGCTTGTACTTATTTATGAAATAACTTTAGGGATTTAGGGATTTGGTATTTTCATAGATTAGGGTTATATTGGATCTTTTTCTATTTTCCACACTTAACAGATCTTTATGATCTTTCAGTTCTTGTTACCCCATGGATTTTTGTCTTCAGAGTAAACATTTATTAGTCCCTCACTGTACAGAGAAAATACCAGTAATCAAATTTTGGTATATAAAGTGGTATTACAATTTTTACCAGGTACGAAAAGGGCAGCATAATATAATATAGTACTTTAATAACCAGGTTATTGCACAGACTATTCAGCTCTTACCTGCCCTGGAGATACTGACTCAATATTAGTGGTTGTGCATGCATCAGACCCTGAAAGATACACACATAATTAGGGCATATCCTGAAATTTTGCTCGAAGTTTTTACTACTATAGCATTAGCACACACATATATGCACAATTCCCCACAATACACAAAGGACAAAAATTCAAATGTCAAAAATACTATTAAAAAGGAAAAAAAAATTCAAATGTACAGAAAGTGAAACATCATTAAAGCTTCTCAAAACTTATTGATAAAATTAAAAAAAAATAGAATGTGACCTTGCAACACCACAGGAATAAGAATATATATTAAAAAAATCAATATGCAAAAATATATTTTGTATGCATTCAGGAGGTTTATCATACTCAGGACTAGATGCTTAAATCTACGTGTCTCAAGAAATACTAAGCAAATACATTTTTGTTGAGCTTTTATAAGTTAAAGCTTGAGCCTGCAAATGGCTGGATTTGATGATCTTAGAGGTCTTTTCCTCCCTTAATGATTCTATGATCATTTTACCTGATGGAAGTGGAAGAGTGAGAGAATTGCTCCGAGATGCTACGGGTGAAACTTTAGGACTAACATTAGGGAAAACTGCTTCATTAGAACAAAGACAAAAACAAAATTAAAAGGTAATTTTACTCTCTAGGCTTGTATCTTCTGTATTTTTAGAATTCAGATGAGATTAAAACATCAATATCATAGTCATCAGTCATATGTTTGTCCAGAACCTGAGAAGTCATTTTAATTGCCAGGTTGTACTTGGCAATTAGGAGTTTAGAGTATGTTTCATGTCTTACACTTGTCAAAAATGGATAAATTTCTATTGATACAGGGAATCCTTGCTCTCCTCAGTTTTCTGATACTGCAAGCATTGAGGAGATGCAACACAAGAGAAGATTCAGGAGGAATTTAGGAAAAAAAAAGAGGTGATGAATAGTTACGGGGTTTTTTTCCCTCCAGAAAGCATCAGCCCAATTTTAAGACAGAACTTTGTTTGAACTGGCATTTCAAAGCAAAATGAAAGTCCTATTTCATGGTAAAACGGCATTTTGTTCCAGTTTTCATATAAAGGGAAATATAATTTCAATTGACATTTTAGAACAAAACATTTTATTCTACTGTTTTTAAAGGAGGATCCGGTCCATTTGGCTTAGTTTATGGCCATGTTCAGAATAAGAGGCAGTGTAATTGTGTCTGGAGGGAATGCTTTTTCAGCAGGATGAATCTTGCCACTTTATCCTGACACATTTAAATACAGGGAAGGATAATTTCTGTTTTATGTGGAACTGTGAGAAGGACAAGAGGGATTCTGACCTTCAAATTACCAAAGTGTATGTAAACAGCAGCCACGTATAGATGACAGGTGATGTTTGCCTTTACAGATGTTTGAAGGAGAATATAAAATCTGGTTTTCAGGATCTGCCCCTACCTGTGGGTGACTCTGGGAGGCTGCTTCTTGACTTTCTGCCTCTGCGTGTTAGGAACCTCTCGCTCACTTTCTTTGCTTCTTCTAACAATTCAAGGTTCTTCTTTTTGTCTTCCTCTGATATTTTGACATCTGGCAGTGGATCATTTACCAGATCAATCACATGACCGCTGTTGTCTGTGTAGAAAATGTCAGAATTGGAGCTGGACCTTCCATATTGAGGTATATTGTGGCATGTCAGAGTAACAAGTACAAAACAAACCTGTAAATTTATACCTATAAATTTAGCTTTGAGCTTGCATGTAACAAAAATTAATGTCTGCTTATTTCTAATGCTGTTACAATCTCAAGTTTAGAGCAAAACCTGAAAACCACAGATAACTCATTTAGATTAATCACTATGATCAAAAATGCACTGAATATGTGAAACTGGCTTTTCCAGCTGTGTCTCCAATAAATTTTTTCTAATTTCTAAATAAAAGTGCCACTAGATCCATCTCAACTAACAGTCATGGCATTTCTGTTGTAGACAGAGTATTCTCATGGAATTTTCACGTTCAGTTTTTCAAGGCTAAGAACCCACAAACTAACCCAGCAAAGATTTATGCACAGAGGTTTTAACAATTAATTTACCACTTCATTAATCCATGGCTTTCAAATTGGTTGGAAACACTAAACTTTGAGCCAAAATTTTTACAATTCTCCAGCCTATGATGAAGCAAAGAAGCAGTCAGTTGTCAGAAAGGCCCTTTCTGTGTGAGTCAGTATAAATGGCTTTTATGAGCATCTAAAGAACAGCTTGGATGAGGGGGAAGAAAGCCATCAGGTAACATGAGAAAAATATTTTAAAATTTGACAAGAGCCATTACAGAACGATCAGTCTTCAGAAAAGCTAAGGACATATGTAAGCAGCAAAAACGCAAGGGGTTTTGGTTTGTGGGCGTGGGGTTGTTTCACTATTTGTTTTTGATTGATTTTTGGGGGGAGGGGGAGGGAGGAGTGCTTTGGCTTTAATTTCCTTACATTTAGTTCAATTTCAAGAATGTCAAAAACCATACTCACAGATTGAATATTCTAAAGCAATCTATTTTCAGTGAAATACCTGTTTTGGTTTAAACTCAGATTTGTGTGTTGGAAGTTTGAGAGACAGACTTTCCATGACACTTTCCCTGTGCCAGCAAAAGAGAAGATTTATAAGGCATGGCAAGTTCTAGTTTCCTTGAGCAGGTACACTCAAGTGTAGCTAAACCAGTATTACTGAACAGTATTTGGTATTCTACAAGAAATTAAAGCATGTTGAGCCTTCTGAAAATGTTAAGCTAATGCAATTAATAACTTTATGAAAATAACAATGTGTGTATTTCCCTGAATTGGTCTGCATGCAGTCCACTTACAAACTCATGATCACAATTCAACATCCCAGCAGTATTCCCTTGTGCATGCATGACACAGTATGCACAGTGAAAAGGCTGTGGTCAATACAGTCAGACTCTCTATATAGGTTTTTATTGCATGTCACATTTTCTGACAATAGATCCTAGTTGAAATGAATAATCATTTCTTACCAACAGAAGTCAGTGAACTTGTTGAATTCCTGGTGGCACGGTTAGAATGTCTCCTATGAGGACTCCGAGGCCTAGAGAGAAAAGCGAACAAACAAAAGTTATGGAGCACGGCACCAAAAAAAGGTCCCAATTGCCTATAAAAATTAATATTAAAAAGAATGCACTTTGATTAAAAAATGAAGACAAAAAGATATTCCCCTCATCTCCAAACAAACAGAAAATGGAGGAGATTGAAGAAAGAAGGAAAATTGCAGAAACAGGTCTCCCAAAGGAGTTCTAAAATTTTCTATTAGCCTCATCTGCTGTGAACCTGGTTTCTCAGCAAAAAACCTGTATTTCTTTAGGTTATTACCATGACTTAAAAATCATGTAAGAATGGTATATAGAAAAAAAAAATAGTCTTTGTAAATTGTTATAGCTTCTTAAACTAAGCTTTATGGCTGAAATAATTCCTTAGGCTCTCACATTAACACTCTCATGGGATCTCTCTAAATTGCAAACCAGGTAATAGTCTCAAACAACTGCAGAAATTTAAATGCTGATCCTGCAAATATTTTTTCTTTCAATGGGCTGCATTTAAATTCTGACTCTAAACTAATCTTGAAGTTTGGAGAAGTACACTTCTAAAAATGCAAGCAAATTATAGATTTACTATATATATTTTCTGATATGTTTTTTCCCCATATCTAAAGTTTAGTGGAAGCTCAATAAAATGAAAAGGCCTAGGTCAGGAAGTATGCTTTATCAGAATAAATATAATAACCTTAATTCAACTCAAAACTGAATTGAAGTTTTCAAATTCAAGCAGGATTGCTACTTCTATTCAATGACTTACTTTCACATATATGCTTAACCTCAAGGTGGTATTCTTGTCCTATCTATGTGAACAGGCCCAAAACTGTTTCAAAACTTATTGTATTACAGTATTCAAATTAGACATTTCAGTTGCCCATCTCAATGAGTTGAGTTGTCAGGTTCGGTATTCTATGTAACTCTACTCTTTCAGTCTCAATTATATTCCTGTTCCCCCACCCTGCATCTCAAACACCATCCTCAAAATGCAAAGACAACATGAATAAATCATAGAGATACAGCAATAATATTTTCATACAATATATATTTTGGAGCAATGTTTTAGAAACATCGAATTTATGGATGGATAGGTAATGTATTATATAGTACCTGTTAACCAGATTTTTGTCAATTTCTACATCTGGCGTAACAGCATTCTCTGGAAGAACAATAGAAGGTGTGCTGCAGGTTGTCCCTTCAACAGTCGTGTCCTGAATGGTTTGTAACAAATATAAAAATGTATTTAAGCAGAAGTTCAAACCACTAAACATTGACTCTCTGTGTAGAAAACAATGTGTATTACTCAACTTACCTAAAAGAGAAAGTGATTGAAATAAGAGAGAATTAGTTCAAATTTGACAAAACAAATGTGAATTAGAGGCCTATACTTAAATTAATCAAAAGAGATGATGGACACCTGGAATATCTGTTTTCTTTAAAAAGTTTTAATGCAAGCTAAATTCAATAAGCATGGAGCTAATGAGAAAGCTTTAAAAAGGCAGGCACTCTGGTTTTTCATAAGCAAACCATTCCTCTAGTGAAGTACATATATAAGAGTTCAGTGAATTTATGAGCTGAATGCAAGAGTGAAAAGCAGCTCTGTATAACAGGGCTAAATTAAGCACACTAACCCTCCAAATGGTACTAATGTATAATGAAAGCTTGAATAAACACCATATTAAGTGTACACATGATATCCAAAACCCCAGAAAATAATTCTGAGTTATCTTTTTAGGTTTCCCTCAAATTACTTGGAAATAAATTTTTAGAAAATATAATTTCAATATTTAATAAAATAAAACATAATTTTTAAGTGATAAAAGAAACTGGCAGCATGGCACTGAATATTAATGTGTGCTTGCCTGCTTAAAAAATATGAAACCTTGCCTCAAGAACTTAATCCCACACCTTCTGCATAATGATGCCATTCAGCTGAAGAAAAGGAATCAATTTTCTGTGTGATATTACAAATGGAGATGTATCAAGTTGGCATAAAGTACTGTGGATCTCTCATACGTGGTAAGAAAATGATTACTTCTATCCCAAATGCTGTATTCAGACTAAAACCAAAAAACAGCTGGAGGGAAAGATTCCCAGCAATGGACTGTCATAAATCCCCTTGTAAAATTTAAAGAATAATTTGTAAATTCTCAAATCCTAATTGCTTCTGCTAGGCACTGCTATACACAAGTGTTTTGTTTTAGTTTGTTATTTGAAGTCTACAATTTTCTTGAAACTACATCCCAAAGTTTCAAAGGAAATTTGTAAGGCAGGTACGAAAAAGCTGTTGCAATAGTACTAATTTAGGCATTTATAGAACAAAGCATGTAATAAGTCACAGTTTAGCAAGTCAATTTTAGACCCTGGAAGTGTTCAAGGCCAGGCTGGGTGGAGCTCTGAGCAACCTGGTCTAGTGGAAGGTGTCCCCGTCCATAGCAGGGCAGTTGGAACTGGATGATCTTGAAGGTCCCTTCCCTCTTAAACCATTCTATTCCATTCCATAAGGAAGATGACACTTACTTGACTGCTAATGTCTATCATTTACCATAGAACTCCTTGCAACATCTCTCACATTGCTACATTTTTTTCTTGTTCAAATAATGTGTTTTCTGATCAATTCAAAGGACTCTGGAAGTACTTGGAAAATGGTATCTTGTTAAAATACATAGCATAACCCTCCTACCTCTCAAAGGCAATGAAATATGCCTTGATTTGGACCCCTGATTTATGTTTCTTGATTCTACTGTAAATAGCATATTTTTTTACTAAAATAAAAATTTTTCATGCAGCTCCACACTTCCATGCTCATAATTCTCATATGAAGTTCCTTGGCAAGTTCACCTTGTCAAGTCACAGGGGAGCAGATTGGGGAACATGCCAAGAAAACACTGTGAAGATTTAAATTTAAGAAAAATATCCTTGTAATACTGGAAATGTTGGAATGCCGAAGCATATGTGATTCAAGTGTACAAGTGACATTTTATGACAATAGCTTAAAAGCAATTTTTAGTAATATCCTTGAAAATGTTAAAAAGTAACAATATATTTTGTCAATGACAAAACTTCAGGTGACTGCCCTGCTTGTAGGGCAAAGCAGCTGAATACACATGCACAATGTTTATACTAATCTCATGACTGCCAAAAAGCAAAAACTTTTGAATGATGTAACATCAACCTTGAAGTCACTCAAGCCCATTTTAGGACTCTAAAAACAGCTCATTAAAAAGGAAAAAAAAAAGAAAAGAAAAGAAAAAGAAAGATGCTGGAGCCAAGGCTAGTTCAGGTCAGGGAGAAAACATTAATCCTGGTCAGCAGCTACAGGAGTTCAGCATCTACACAAGTGAAACCTCATGGCCCCATTTGTCCAAACCTACATTGTCCAGGAGAGGGGCAGGAAGAGCCAGAGCAGGAAGCTCTTTGCAGGGCCAGCTGGCTCCAATCAAAAGGAATTGTTATAGACTGAGGAGTGCTCCGGCTGCTCTACACAAGTCTTGGAAGAGAAGCTTTAACAGGAAGCTTAAGCTGCCTCACAGTCATACAACTGCACAGAGATGACACAGATTTCCATCACCCTCCCATTTGTGTGCCTTTAACTGTGCTCCCTTGGTAGCTTCCAGACCCGTCTGCTCCTCAGCTACTCCCAACAGCTGCCTTGTCTCCCACCACCGGTGGTTCCCTGCTTCCCAAGTCTTTGCTTCCTTTTTGTCCCAAGCCCTCCCCCTACAAAAACGTGGGGTAGAACTGACTCCACCTCTATGGCTCAGGCGGGAACTGCTCCACACGGGTGACCAGAAGCCATCTAGAATTGCAGGGAGGCGTGTGCAGGGCTGAGAGGGTGGCACAGGCAGTTTGGTCCATAACAGAATAGCCAAGAGCATCAGTGATTCTCAGGGTGGAGATGGAAGCTGCAGACATTCTGGCTGTTAAGTTCTACCAGGCCCTCGCCAGGAATACAGAGAATGGGCTTTTGAAAGTTTTATAATCCAGCCAAATTTGGAGGGATTTTTACATTAATGGGGGG
>VZRO01005858.1:61325-178338 GCA_013397915.1 Daphoenositta chrysoptera | reverse complement strand
GGGGGATGGGATACCAAAATACTCTGCTGAAAGACCTACCACACCAGACAGTCAGATGACAGAGTTTTACTGTATAACACCTGAATGCTTTAAAGTACTGGGGAAAAAAATCAAAAAGGAAGAAGAAAACCCTCTGCCACCTGGCCATGGTCTTAGATATTAGTTATAAGTCTGGACTGAATTTCAGAAAAACACAGCCTGCTGTAAGAAATACTGAAATGAAAACCCACATTAGTTTTCTCAAAATGAATTTGAGACACAGAACCCAGGTTTTCCCAACATGTAAAAGGTACTTGAAGCGTGCAGAAAGCTACACGTGATGTAAGGGTAATTTTCTTTTGTCAGAACTGTTTTGCAATCTGTGTGCATTTGGGCATGCAGGGAAAAGGTGGGGAAGAATCTCCTGAAATAGAATGAGGAAACTGGTAGACACCAGGCAGAACTTTAAATGAGATGAGACTTCAGACTTGGAAAACTTTGCTGAATGTCAGAAAACAAATCCACCAGTTGTTCTTTCTGATGCCCTCTCCTTGCTTGCAAGTCCTTATCTCACAATAATAAGCTGTTTTACTAAGAGTGACTTATAATCATGCTGTAGAACTTGATCTGCAGCAAGAGCCAAGTGTGACAACAGCTATGAACAGGATCAAATTTTCACAACATTGGCTAGTGGCAAACATTACCTTAGGTAGGCTTATGAGCAGTGTGTTGGTTAAAATCCCTCCACTGTTACTTTGTGCCCAAAATTAATCATTTATCTAAAATGAAGCATTTTGCACAGTGAACTGATTAATGAACTATCACATTACCATAGTTCACTTAAGACCTACCTCTAAAAGGCCTGGAAAATGTATTAAAAATTTAATGCTTTTATATTAGGAGGTTGGAAATTTTCGTTTCTCCCATTTGACAAGCACATTCAGGACTAGAATCACTGATGTCTGCTAGATATTAATGGTTTTCCTCTTTGGGTATGTTTTACACAGCAAGTCTTTTGTACTAAAATGGGTTTCTCAAAAGTGAGTTTAAAAACCCCAATAAAATCTTCTTGAGCTAATATATGTTATCAGATGGTAGTTTTGATGAACTTGTATCCAACTGGGGTGTTTATCTCAAGGCAGGAAATTAACACTCAGCACCATGTGCAGTTTAGATGGAAGACATGACAAATCAGTGCAGAGCTCACTGCTGACAATATTTTCCAACAATGTTAAAGTAGCGGATGTTTTCACCTAAAGTGTGGAATGTAGTGTCCTCAAACCCAACGACAGTGTCACATCTTTAACTGAGGATGTGCCAGACTATAAATCCTCTCTTTCTTTACACCAGTTTGCATAAAAATGAATTAATTGGATTATCTGTGATTTCTTAATCGCGGTGAGGTTCTTTACTTCAGCTAAGCTAACAATTAAAAAAAAAATCCAACCCCAGTTAATTAAAACATAAATTTACTTTTTATCTGTGGTATAGGTTATTGAAAAGGGGAAGGCCCATCTCTTATTGATTTTTTTATATTTATCTGGAAAGAAAACATGTAAAAACATGTAGATGCCACACAAATTTGAGGCAAACTGATGAATATGCCTGGGGAGCACCCACCTGCCCTCTGTAGAATTCCAGTGTATGTTCAGCTACTGCTGTGACAAATAAAGCACTGGGAAAGACTACAGACCAAAAAAGCCCATTTCCATCTTTCACACACAAATTGCATAACATCTTCTATATCTGTAAAAGCAACACTAGTTGTTGAAATACAAGCCCAAGTTCTGTTTTCAAAGTTTAAAGTTTTCTTTAATAACATCAGAAAGGACATTTTTGGACAGCTTTGATATATGTCTGTCTGTTCTGAACCATTTATAAGCCTCCAGATCAAAATGATAAACAACTGGTTGAGCGATTTAAGTTCTCATCCCTTAGGCTATAAAATATTTGAGGAACTCTAAGAGTATCAACTGGAGGATCATTCATCGCTCCATCAATTAAGCAAAACACACTAATACAGAGCAACAATTAGATATAATTTCATAAACCCCTAAATATACACAAGCAGGTTTCAGCCTCAGGTTTCCAGCATGTGTTAGAAAACACCTTTTTAAGTAAGAGAGCTTACTTTGGCTGGAGGAGAACTGTTGTGCTGGGCCTCTTTTGCTTGTCCCTTTTCTTCAGGTAAGGTTGGCATGGTGGGCAGTGTGAAGCACGTGGAGCTGCAATGTGGACTAAGAGGACCATGCACTGCTGGGAGTATCTGTTTCAAGTTAGCCTGAAGGCATAAGCACTGGGAGGCCTCGTGATCTGCAGGCTGGGTTAGATGCCAAAAATACAAATCAAATCCGTTTAAAACTCTATGCTCAAAAACTGAGATCACTTTACAATAACAAACAGCATTAAGGTTTAAAATTAAAAATGCTATCTTGTGTTTTATTAACTAAGGCTTTTCAAGGTCAAGTATAACTTAGCAAATGCATTCAAAACAGACAACCTTCTGTTCTTGTTGCTATATCCATCTCTTTCCTCCATTTTACAGATTTTCATTTTGTCACTATGATGTGACCAAACTAACCTCCCTAACTATCCTCTAAGAAGTAAACAGCATCCTGGATATCACAAAACAACAGAATGGGTAAGGCTGGAAGGGACCACAGTGGTCATCTGGTCCAACCTGCCTGCACAAGCAGGGTAATCCTAGAGCACATGGAACAGGATTGCATCCATGAAGTTCTTGAATATCTCCAGTGAGGGACACTCCACACCCTCTCTAGACAATCTGTTCCAATGCTCAGTCACCTGCACAGTGAAGAAGTTTTTCCTCATGTTCATGTGGAAGTTCCTGTGCATCAGTTTTTGCCTGTTGCCTCTTGTCCTATTGCTCAGCACCACCAAGCAGAGTCTGGATCCACCCTCTGACACCTCCCTTCAGATATTGACAGACATTGATGAGGTCCCTTCTCAGTCATCTCTTCCATAACATGCCTTTTAGTAACTAATAGTCTTAATGGTACAGAGTATGATCTCAGATCTCAGAGGACCAAAACTGGAACCCCAGAGGGTGGCACTCTTCCTTCAAGCAAGAGTCAGACTTAGGTGAATTGTGCAAAGACTTGGTGTACCTCTGCACAAGACAACAGGGTGCAAGACATTTGCCCAAAGAGGGAAAAAAAATCACTACCTATTGCTGAGAAAATTCTCATTATTAGTATCAAGGGGAGGCATTGCATTCACAAGGACATCATCAGCATGAAAGCCTGTACCAAAGTCTGAGGATCAGCAGTGCAAAGCACAAATCGGTCCTTAAAGTGGCAGTGGATGGGTTGCAATACTTACTGTGACACCTGCCCAGGAATCAGGGAACTGTCCTCATCAATACATCAGTGTGCTCATCAATACATCAGTGTGCTCATCAATACATCACTGCACTCCCCGGCGGTGCCTGCAGGTCACACACACACAGCTGAGACCACCACAGACTGGTGTCTGCACAAGGGACTGCTGACTACTGCACTGTAAATTAACCTGCTACAGTTCTCCCTTCCATTTCAGGGGTGGGCAAAGAAATGTATTCAGGAAATGTCAGTTTATGGAGGTTGCCAATTACATTTGTCAAAATACATCTGTTGCTTTAAAAAAAGAAACAAAAAGATGCAAAACCATTCACAAGAAATACTGAAGCAGTCTCAGTAGTGACAGGTGCCTCACCTCAGCTCTCACAGAAAAAAAAATCTGTGTTGTAAAACCTACAGAATGTGTGAAAAATTTAGACTATAGAAGCAGCTAAGACACATGCTTTTATTAGGTTTATTTCACATTATGTTGGAAAATTATGTCTTTCACTAGAAGTGGAATACAAGGCCATCTCACATGAACTTTAATGCAGAACTAAAATGATCCTACACGAGTATTAGTGTGTACAGGAAAAATTAATTATATCATTGCAGTTCCTTGATAACAACTCTGAAAAAGATGCAGCATATGTAACATCATTTTGAAGACCAAGATACAGACTCTTTTTGAACAGCGGGCTTAAAGATTTGTCAGAGCAGTGCATGCTGTAGGGACAGCATGTTTCAAACTTTTCTAGACATGCTGAACCTGTTACAGGTGATTTGCTAGCTCTACTGATGAATGTGGAAGTTCATGTTCGTATCATGATTTTACCCACTTTTGACTTCAAGTAAGAGTAGAGGAAGCTTTCTACGAATAAAAAGCTTTAAAAATGGTTATTAAGGAAAAACATAATTAAAATCCCTAATAGGATGGACAAGAGATAATTATGATTACATATATTTTAATAAAACCACAGATTAAAGAGACAGCAGTAGCACTGAACATCTGTGTGTTTTAACAATTATGGTTTTTTGTATCAAAGAACAGTCACCAACTATTAGCAACACACGAAGATGAAATGGAAGCAAGGCAACTAAAAAAAGTGACATGGGCTTGCTTTTCATCTCTGTACCAAAAACCTGGCATCCTATGTAATTTTTGAGTTTGCAAGAACTCAAATTCAAATTTAAAAAAAAAAAAAAGTGAAGAGATATAAATCTTGCTGTTTATCTAATCCTTCTTAGTATTTGTCTTATGAATTTATTATGGTTCTGATACATTCAACCCAACAGAATGCTGGGCCTGAAAAATCAGGAATGTTTCAAGTCATGGCCAAAGCATGTTTGCAGTCCTACATGGAATTGCAGAGGCTATTGCACCAAAGTGGTTTATTCCCAGTCTTAGCTGAGTGCTTAGTACATACTAAACTTTAAAAAGTAATCCAAGTTATCCTGAAACAAGAAAGAGCTATTAAGCACATCAAGTTTCAGTTAATTTTTCAGATTTAAAAAGCAAAAAACTTTAAGAGAAAAAGACATAAATCAGCTGGCTTGTCTAAGAATAGAAAGGGACAAATCCTGAGCTGTGTTGTCCTAGAGATGCAGCACAGAAAGTACAGCCAAGGAACAACGGAGGGTAGAAAGATGAATTTATGCCACCTTAACAACCCCCAGATTTGGAGTGGACTGAGTTCGGCTGTCTCTGACACAATTATAACCCTGCTCTGATTTCCTTACAGAGCTATCTTGCAAATAAGAATAAGCTCCAAATCTCTGTGCTGATCAGTAGGAAAATTTCTTCTTTTGACTTTCCATTTTTCCTAATACCACTCCAGAAAACTCCAGTGCTGAAGACTGTAGTGGAGCAGTGAAAGCTTGCACTTAATTATTCATATTCTTAAGCTTCTTAAAACAAACACCATCTTTGCACACCTTGACTGCACAGCTGCAGTCCAGTACACTGCCAAAGTGAGGGCTACTACATATTGTCAATTCAGTACAAGGATGTAGGTCAATTAATAAACTATGATTTGATACTCCCAAATTATTAATTTTTCAGTCTAAAAGCTTGGTTTTAACCTCTGCAGTGTTCCTAAAATCAGTAGTCCAGATTTATTAAAGACTTTATGATGCTCACCCAGCACAAACATCACATATTGTAAATGCAAATGGATATACCACGCTCTGCAAGGAGCTCTGCCATGTTCTGATCAATTACTGCCTTCTGGTACTGGTAGGAAAGGCAAAGGTTTAGAAATGATGGAAACTTAAATATTAGTGAATAATTGTTCTTCCATCACTGCTGAAGTGACCTTATGCCCCTTTAGCTGGGCAATGAAAACAGCACCAGTAAATGTCACCTGGAGTCAAAATGCATAGAAATAGGGGGCTTTGTGAGAACTCTACAAGAATTAGAGGAGCTTACCTGCATGTCAAAAATGTAGACAGAAAATAAAGAAATGTCCTTGGAAAACTTTTGTCACTGGAAGGTACATTTTTCTTCTTTTTCAGCAGAGCATTAGGGAGGATTGCAGCCTTGGAGCTTACAGAAATTCACACCTCTATTTACAAAACCAGCTGACAGCCTTATGAAACCCTGAGCTAAGGTGTGGAGAGCAAGACTAGCCTGATTGTAAGCCTGACTCACCTGCCAGCTGAATAGCCTTTGGAATCATGCTACCATTAGCTGTGCCAGCTTTTATCTCCTTTCCACAAGCACAAACGTTTTTCAGTCAAAGAAGGAAATGATACGTTAACAATACATGCAATACAGTGAGGTACCAACTGAAACACCTGGAATTATTGGCCCCAAAGACACTGACAGGAGAGACAAAAATTACACCTGCACTTTAAAAGGTGCATGAGCACATATTAGCATCTTAGGCATTGAGATAATTTCAAGATCCTATTATTTCTATTTTTATTTCTTTTTTTTCTTCATTGATCAAGCTCTGTCTGGCCTGCCTCTATCTGATCAAAGGATGTCATGATATTATTGCAGTATTTTATCAAAGTAAATGATCTCCCCCAAAACTCCATTCTTTCAGAAACTGCAAGAGCTTCAAAATTATATTTTAAAATTAAATGCTTGTAGAGACTAACTCACATGTCACAGGCAGAGTGGATGTGGATGAAGATCTACAATCTCAGTCTGCAGGAGCCTTGTGCACCTACAAAATGAGTTAAAAAAACACAAACAAATTACCTGACCTATTCACCAAATTCTGCGCATTCCCATACTAAGAGGAGATAATCTAAAGAAAAAAAGTAAGAAAAAGAAATAAAAGAGAGGATGCAGTGCTTTTTAACATTTTGCTCTGTTATTATAAACTTGCTGCTTAAAATAGTTAGGTAAAAAATGATCCCCTGAGCTCAAATTTGTAGTCAGATATAGATCAGTGAATGCAGAGAACTTTCTTTTACCACTGTGTAGGCTTAGAGTACAATCTCCAGGAAATGGAGATCTGGGAGCTCTATTCCATAAAAGGGAAAAGTATTTAGAGGCCCTTGGCTTTCAGTGTGTTCTCTCTGCAACTCATTTTACCATAGTAGAGAAAGTTAAGTATAATCAGTTAACTTCCCCTGGCTGAGTCACGGCTGAGTCCGTGTCAGTGAAGGCTCAGGGAAAGGTGCTTTACTCCATCTCCATTGATAGCTTGGCACTTGACCCCAAATGCTCTGTCACATCACAACAAGGGTACACAAAAAAGAGCAGCAATAAACAGTTAAGAAAGCATTTTATTAATATTTCTTGACCTCGTGCAGCCTACGGTCAAGTCAAGCAACTCTCATTTGTCAACAGCAGGAGTTGCTTGCTCATGGAGCTGAACTGCACAATCCTGAGTGGCTTTTTGTAACTTTTTTCTTTGTTGCCTTGAAAAGTGGTTGTAAAACATTACCATATTAGAAAGGTATCTTTTTGCACTCCTTTTTGTATAGTTGTAAAAACATCTGGAATTCACGTAACATTTGGGTTAGGTTTTGCAGCTTTTGAAGTACTTAAAACCCAGTAAACTTCCTTCAAAAAAAGTCTGAACAAAACAGAGTGTTTCTCTTATGTTTGTGCCACAAAAGTGTTTTCAAAGACAAAGCATGATGATAGCTTAAGATACACAGTCTGTTGGCATACATGAGCTATCACCAAAAATTTTAAAAACCCCAAACCACAACACAACAAAATAAACAAACCCCCTAAAACCAGATCCAGAATAGCTTAATAGAAACACTTTGAAATTTTGCATTAGGACTCCAAGATCTTTGTATAATAGGAACATCCACTGGGAAAAGGAAAAAAACCCCACAACTAAAGCTGACTCACGTACATTCTTGCCCTATGTGACAAAAGGTCCTACATGGAAATTGGAAGACATTTTCTTTATTGTCTGCAACACAGGAAAAAAATCGACTAGTAGTTTCCTACTGCTTCTCATTTTTATGACAAAAGAGTGGTTTTTCATGTTAAATACTCAAGTTTGCCAGATACTAAGATCCTGCTTCAGCCAGTTCACCAAAACACAGAGTCATAGCCCCAGACTAATACAGTGCACCTCTGTGATAATCTTAATGATCCGAGTCCTAACTACACTAACACCCATACAACTGTACTAGGTAAAATGTGGAAGACAAAGTGGTGTTTCTGTTTATAGGATACAGAACAATTCCACTGAGGCATGCAAAGTATATATGCAAGCACTGTGTGAATTCAAAGGATCTGTTCCCATTCTGAGATTAATTCCTGAGTGACTTAAATAATACTTGACAATCAGAACACTTCCAGGTTGCATCCTCAGAGACAAGGGATAAATGTGAATAAAATATTCAAATATTTTAAAAAATATTTTAAAGGAAGAAACTAGCAAAAGCTGAAGGAAAATGCAACTTCTAAAAAACTTCCCTCAAACTCAGTGGTTACAGACTTCCTTGGGACTACAAGCTACACATGTAGGACTTGATTTACAGAGCAGCATGACAGGAAAGGATCTCCTTTTCTGCTTCCTGTTTTCCTCATAGCTCAGGAACACATAAAACTGGATGGTTCTCAATAATTTGCTTGAATGAGAGAAAGGAAAAGTTAGGTCAGGCAGAAAGTAAAATGTTTTGATGCGTGTCCAGCCTGACATGCATCCTGGGAGAATATCCCCAGTAATGGGTAGTTATGACACTGCTGAGACTTGAAAACCAAAAGGTTTGGAGGTGAAAGGTGATGCTGGTTCAACAAGACCAACAAGGCATTTGGTTTGGTTATGTATTAAAAAATTTACATCAGAGTTTAAAGCAATCTGAAAACTAACTCCAAAAGAGTTTAGTGGAAAATGTTTTCTGGGAGCTCTGTACTTAACTCCTAGAGGATCCATTCTGATCCCAGCTTTAGCTTTTCCTTGATACATTAAGAGAAAAAGCAATTGGACCTGATTTCCCTCACTGGCAATAATTTTAATATAGCTAAATGAAAATTTCAGACTTACTAAAAGATCATAGCTGTGTTTGAAAATAGCGCTTTTTTTCCTGTAAAATGTCAGCTTAATTTGTTTTAGCAATGTTTTTACAGTTTCTGTTTTGTTAGCAGTCAGTGTTTAGATTTACTTCTCTTGCCGCAAAGCATCTGGAGGAGTGGCTTACAACCACTTTCTTTTCTTGCAAGAATTCTAGGCTGAATTTTATGCTGCAGACAACCAGCAAACAGATGAAGAATGTACATGTTTTAGAAACATTGAGGAGCAGCATTTCACTAGATTTTTAGACTAGTAGACCCAGATTTTAAAAAATAGGTATTTCTTTTAAGGTAAGACTATTTTAGGGAGCCTGAAAGTTTCCCAATTCCACTTTTTTATTAGGGGCAAGTGGGAATTAATGTTGCATGAATCAAACTTCTATGAATTACTCTCTTTAGGATGCAATTTTTTTTATTTTCAGGGTTTTTTTATCTAGCACTAAAAATAATGTAAGGAAAGGATGTTATAAGCAGCACTACCTCCCTGTGAAAACAAATGGTTTTAAGAATTGCATACAAGTTCAGAAAAAAAAAAATGTTCTGGTTCACTTGTTTTATTCATTCTGGGGCTTTTCTTTGAACAAATATTTTTGAGACAGAACTCCAAAATGGTAATTTTATCTGGTTAATTCTGTACCTAAGATATTGGACTCAGCTCTCTTATGAGAAGGATGTCTTACTGAACTCATTTTTTTATCCGTCAGTGGGCTTTCAGCTAGAAAAGCAAGAACACGACAACAAGAATCATTGCTCAGCCAAGTGGCCTCTAGGAAACCAGCTGGGATGAACTTTGGGGTATTCTAACATAAAATTTAAAAATATATATATATAGTGAAAAAGACAGTAGACATGATATTAAGGAAAAATGAATCCCTGATTTATTCAATATTATGCGTAAGTTAAAGAATTCAGTCAACAGTAGCAAATCTGATGATCAGAAGACTGTCAGATCTCAGGGCATAGTTGCTATATTTCTTAACTTGCAGATTATTTTTGATAGACTTTAAGGAAATGCAGTTTAAAGGAAGAATGTGAATATAGAGTGGGAGGAAATTTGGCAGGGGGAATAAGGATTTCTAAGCATAAGGAACAGCATATAAGAAAGTGTGAAGATAAAAGTGGGAGAACAGTACACTAAGTGTCTTTCAGGAGGGCAGTTCAAAAGAAACCCAGAGCTAGGAAGTACCTGGAAAAAATCCTGTTACAACATAAAGCAGTGACCTTAAATAGGATAAAATAATAACAACAAAAAAATTACATATGAGTAAAAAATGTTTCTCTCTTCCTCCTCTTAGACAACTTACTATTTGAAAGAAAATTTGTTTAGGAGGCAGTGCCAGTCTTCATTATGTGGTGCTGAAGGACGCCTCTGATGCAGGACCTGTGCACTGATAACTCACCCAACAGAAATTGTACCTTCATTATGTGGTGCTGAAGGACGCCTCTGATGCAGGACCTGTGCACTGATAACTCACCCAACAGAAATTGTACCATTCAGAACAGCAGGAGATAATAATACCACCCAACATGCTTTGCCTAAATGAGCCTCATGTACTCAATCACAGAGCCACTTGAGTTTCTTTCTTTTACTCCTCACAGATTTGGAGAAACCTAGATATGTTTCTGCTGTCTGGACTGCATGTATTATACATCACATTCTAGTTACACATTTATTTTTGTCTATGGTGTAGGCAGAGTTGGGAGCTTGAGACGATATTTTCTCAAATTGCCACTTGACTATATTCTTACTCGATGTAAAAAGAGAACAAATATGTTTGTGTGGAGGGGAGACAGATTCGATTACAGGAAAAAATTAGTGTTCCTTGGTGTCAATTCATCCTTTTTTAAGAAAAACCGTAAGGTTTCTACATGAAGTAAAATTTTTGAAAGCAATTTCTACATAGAAACATTCTATAAATTATTCTGCTTTGCAGGGCAGCAGGATATCAACTTTGCATAATTTGGAAAAAAAGACTACTAAAGGCCTGACTTAGAAACGTAAATAAGTTGAAGGCAATTAGGGAAGAACATTATTGCTCAGTGCCCCAGGAGTCTTGTTGCTGGTCAAGCAAAAAATTTTCCAAATGAAGAAATTAAACAAAATTCTTTCTTTCCCAATCACAGAGGGTAATCCCAGAGGGCACACTTTGTTGAACAAACCAACAGAAGCTTTCTTTGGGATCTAGAATGCAATTGTGGGCTTTCAAGCAGGGAGATTATACTTGGCTTTCCCTCTTGCATAGATAAATGGCAAAGCAAGCATTTTATTCCCATTTTATGCTTCCTGGACACAAACAGATTCACATTTGCTTACTTTAGTGATACATGGACACCTATTTTTGCATTGCAAAAAAAAGAGCATGAATGTGTTTCACTTCCTTTTTATGAGAAAAGAATTATGGATCCTAGCCTACTGATTTTTTTTCAAATATTGCTGTACACCAGAACAAGAATAACTAGAATATCAACTTATTTGAATAAACAGCCATTGTGTGAACTTTGCTTATTTTTTTCCACAGATCTGGTAGCTCACTCATCCAGGTTGTAATGTCCCAACTTGGATCTAGGGATGCTGCATATTAGGTCACAAGAATCGTTGCTTTTGGTAGAAACAGTCCAATTTTATTCTTAGAGTACACATTAAACCTGCAGGCCTAGCTGTCTGTGAAAAAGCAAAGCTCACCATATCACCTCTTCCTTCCTGCCAGCATATCATACAAAAGTGTGAAAAAGCAGTAACATTTTGTAATGCCAATTTTTAAAGTTTTTTCCTGGAAACAGACACAACTTTGAAGCCAGCAGTGAGACTAATTTCTCTTACCAATATCTAGCTCTAAAAACAGGTGTAACAGCAACAGTAATAGTAATAATAATAATAATAACAATAATAAAAAATGCAAAGGATGATTGTTCAATTTCAGTATTCTCCAAAGAGGTGGGATGGGGGAGGAAGTCCTCAGTGTCTCATTCAGGTGTGATGTCAACGCAGAATTGGAGCCAAAAGCCCTTTCTTTCTCAAAAGATCCAGTAATGCAATATAAGATTCTGCAAACACACTTTGCAGGAAGGTTTTTGCCTGTATTGCTGAATCATCTGCAGATTTCTATCTGCTGTGTTATTCCTTGCTACTGACAGTACGCTTCTGGGACCACATGATAAATACCCTGACAAGAACCCTTCAGATGTAGTCACACAGTGTTATTTTCACACCATGAAGTTCTTACAGTAAGCATTCCCAAATGATGTCGTTTTTCATTTAAATTTAATTTTTAGAAGGTGTGATAGGAAGAGGCAGCATATTTACAGCACGGTTCAACTCATGTACTATGTAAAGGCAGACTTTCAGTGGCTTGGATGAAGCTTGATTTTTTGTGGGTTTTTTTGTTTTTTTTTTTTTTTTTTTGTTGTTGTTTTGATTTGGGGGTTTTTTGGTTTCTTTTTGTTTTGGTTTGGGGTTTTTTTGTTTTGGTTTGGTTTTTTTGGTTTTTTGTTGTTGTTTGTTTGTTTGCTTGTTTTTATGGTACTCGTATTTAAAAGCTAAGACCCACAATATTCAGAGACAGAAAGATCACCTTGCTACTGACGCATTTAGCAAAGATATTCCCTGTGCATTTTACTGGCCAAGTCAGCAATAGACTGGATTGGATGACCCTCCAATGAGGCACAAGCTGAATCAGCAACAAATTCCTCTTTTGCTAATTGGGGCAATTGAGGCAGTTTTGAATTTCAAGGTGGAACCAACAAAGCATATTTTATTTAATAATTTGATGGCTGCAAGGGTGTTGCATTAGACAGGATGATGTAATAATTAAGACAGAGGTAAAATAAATACTCCAAACTGCACACATCATACAGAAACAAGCTGTTAGCACAGAGACTCTTTCATCAGGCGTGCTCATGACATGGCTGTTCTTATACCTTACACAGTAAAATATTAATCTGTATTCTTTCAAAAGTTATTTTATAACACAGCCACAACACTGAGTTTAAACTTCAGTCATAAATAACATTTGGTGAACTCTGTGAGATGAACCCTTTTGCAAGAAGCCCACACGGTGGCTTTTCATACTTTGCTCAGATTTCCAAAGTGAATTGCTGCATGTTCCAAACTCCCAACACAAACAAAGCCTTGAAATCAAAAGACTGAGGACAGCTGAGTCCTGACTGAAACTTTTAATAGAGCAGTGCATCATATTAGCAGTGCAACTGACTGACTACACAGATGCTTCATCTGATTACTTAATGTTCTGCCCACTGTCCCTAGTTTGAAAATACCCGTACCCCAAGAGAGAGACTTAACCTCAGGTAGCACTTGCAAGCCTCTCTCAGGTAATCTCTGGCTGCATCTCTGACTTGAAAAGTGTCATGGTTCTCTCCTGCTCTTAGATCCCCAAATCAGCTACTTGGCCTGAACTCTATGTGGCCAGAGGGAGACTTCCCAGTGGCTGCAGTCAAGAACCCATGGCCAAAATTACAGGGTAAATAATTTGCCTTTTTTTGTCCTTATCTGACATACAGATGAAATAGCTTCAGGAAAATTCAGCCTGAGCTCTTAATTTTGATGTGGGGAAAAGGGAGAAAGCATACTGCTTTATCTCTTCAGAAAGAAGAGATTTGCTGACTTGCAGAAAGGATAGTCTGAAAATGAAAGCAAGCAGTTGTTTGTGAAAAAAGAGAAGCAAGTCCCCATTTCCTGTCTTCTCAAAGTTCTGCACGCCATCAGAATCCAAAATGAAGGACAAGGGATTATTGCTAGTACCAAAAAAAACCCAAACAAACAAACCCAAACCAACTCCAGAGCTGCCTTTTCACTACATCATACAAAGTCTCTACCCACAGAATCTCAGGACTGGGAGCACATGGTAATGCTGAAAAGCAAAAAAAGGGAAAATTCAACCTTTTATTTTTCAGCTGTCCTTAAATGTAAAGAAGTAAATGTTCTCTTACACCATCCACTTCAAAAGTACCTCAACCACTCTTTGTCTTCCAGGTATTAACACTGAGGACCTGAAGGAGAATTTAACCATCTACTTCTGGTTTCCTCACTTTAGGGAAACACAGATGTATTCTGCATATGGACTAGACTGAAGTCAGCATTTTCAAATGTGCAACACCAAAGCCAACATTTGATGATTTAAGTGAACGAAGTATATAATTCCTCTTACTTTTAAACTTCTCTGAGCAGGAAGAAAATGAGGCCTATTTTAGCTGCTTGCTAAAATTCTAGATTCAGGAGCTTTACAATTTGCACTCTAATTGGGAAACGATCCTTATTGACTTGCATCTTCCTGAAAGCATGGTAAGAAAAATAATTTCTCATTTTCTTTTTGAAGGCTGCCAGATACAACACGCTGAAAACACACAGTTTGCTAACCTTATTTCTGCCATTTTCAATTATTGTTCTTCAAAACCCAGGACTAGGAAAGTTAATAATAAAAATCAAGATATCAGAACAAGAAAGGAATTTTTATGCATGGACTGGCACATACTGTATCAAAACCCCACATTTTTCTGATGTTTTTAGACCGTTCAGAAAAAAGCTTTGAGGAAAACAACAGCTCTGCTTTTCTGGAATAGCACAAGCCAAATGTAGCAAAATGTTCCTCATGTCCTTTGTCAAAATCTTTCCCTGATAAAATTATTTAGCCAACACCATTCCATTCCTGATTATATCCAGGAGCTGATCCAAAAAATAGTGTACCAGCTTTATGCACAATCTCATCTCATCAACATCTAAAAAAACCCACACTCATTTGGTATGGTTTCATCAGTGCTGTGCACAGGGAGGCCCTAGGAAAGAGATGAGCTTAAATCAGAGAACTACTTCAGCAGGGAAAGAGAATTCTACCCTTTGGGATTTACATTTTATATACTAGTTTTGACATTTTTCCCTCAAAACCTAAAATGAAAATAGTGGATGTGAGAAGGGCATAAAAGGAGCAGAGTTACTCATATTCTATGAGACTTAAAAAAAACTCCATGACATGCCATGGCTCAAGATTTGCCACACAAATATCAGACCTACAGCAATTGTTGTCTGTTTCTTTCAGGGCACTCCGTGTCTGCAGTAAGAGCAGTGAATAAGGCACAGAACTGCAGTTCAGTCCCTCAGTTCACAATCAGCAGTTCAGCTCTGGTGCAAATGACTGAGTTTGTACAACATCTCCTGTTCCATTGCAGCTGCTGACAGTTTGATCTCCTGAAAGAGGAGCAGCGAGACAAAGTGGGAAAGAAAAAGCAATTGTATCTTGATACTGAGCTAAATTGACCTGAATTCATGTTTCTTAGCCCTCTTTCATTGCACTTTATCAGCTATGCCACAACTCAGTATTGCTACTGTCCTTACCAAGAAATTGTGATGTGTATCTAATTATGCTAATTTTATAACTTTACATTTAATGAGTCAAAATGGCATTCTGTATGTGCCTATTTGTATACAATAAGTATGTAGTCTGCATACATTAAGATTTATTACCTTAACTTTTTTTTCTTTCTTTATATCAAATAAACTAAACAAGGCTGCATTAAAGTAATGGAACCCATTGTTTTACGTTTAAGACAGTTGTAGAAAATTATGGAATGAAAAAGATTCAGTGATTGTAATATATTATGAAATAAAAAATACAAAACCAGGTAAAGCATTTAGAAAAATACCTCTTAAAAGAAGATATATGAACTCATAGTAATTTTAACAGTATCATAGATCTACATAGATAAGACTAACCTTTCAGAAGAAATGCTGAAATACCAACCAAAAGTTTTATTGGTAATCAAAGTTTTGGGGTTTTAGAGTGCCTCTAGACAACATTCTGACAAATGCCAAGACAAAAAGCTGTGCATTATCGACCTGAGGTAATGGAAGGCAAATAAAAAGCCTTAAAGAGACTGAGATAAAGGCACACAGTATAAGCAATGAAGGATGCTCATTCTTTCCAAACACTTCCTCCAATATTTTGATGTTGACCTTGAGCTGCTTTTTTATTCTGCCCAAACAAAACAAACTTCTGATTTGAGGACTGATTTCTTTATAATTCTATTATCACTTAAGACTTTCATCCTAGTTCCTAGCTTTTAGATAATAACTGTCCTAGATAAGAAATTATTGTAATATTTTATTACTAAATAGATCCAGATAAAAGAATGATAAATTAATACAGGACAGAATGATAAATTAATCCAGCAGTCTAAACTTTGCTATTTCATTGAATTCCTTTACTGAAATCAACAAGCATTTTAATACAGGCAACATGTATTTTTCAAAGAGAGGTCTTGTCAAAATTTTTCACCAAGCATCTTAAGGAAATTGCTCTAACATGACAAAAGAGAAATACCTCTTGTAACTGAAGGAAGAAAATAAAGGACAGAAGTTGGTCTGTGTGCTGCAGAGATCATACTTCCACGGGGACTGAGGTGTTCAACATAGTCATGAAGAATCTGGAAAAGTGAATCTGTACACATGATTAAAGATGATATGGGAAAATCAGATAAAAAGACAACCAAGGTAGTTTATGGGATACTGAGCACCTGAATAAAAAAATGTCAGGTGAAAAAGGCAAATCAATGCACATGGGAAAAAAACAAATGTAAAATGTGCTTAACTGAATAAGAATACATCATTATGTTTTAAAAGTCAGGAAAGAGATCAGAGTAATTTTGAATAGTTCTCTGAAAACAGCATTCAGCTGCAGCTAGAAAGGCAAAAATGTTAAGAATTAATAGGAAAGAGCTGAAAACAGCGTAGAATATGAGCCCAAATTTTTAAGAGTTCTAGTCGCATCTCAAAAAAACCAAAAACCCAAACAAAACAAGTACACCTCCTCCAATAAGAACAACAACAATCCTGCAACAACTTAAAACCAAACGGTTCATAGAAGAAAGAGTGGTCAGAAATTGCAAATGGTTTCCATGCAAAAAAGACACTTCTGGATAGAAACAGGTTAGAAAATGATGGATAGACTGAAGAAGGTGGCCTATTAATTATTTGCTCACAATTCCTCACAGTACATATGGATAAAGATGCCAAAAGCAGTTATTAGGCAATGGTTTGAGTAGAAAAGAAGTTCCTTCACAACAGTATACAATTAAATAATTGATTTTGTTACTACAGGAAGCTGTAAAAGAATTGGAACACATAAGTCAGTTCAGAGATTAGATGCATTTAGAGGAGAGGTACAGAGGTAATTCTATACAGTTCCTGGACCTGGAAAGGCCTGAGCTGCAGATGGTTGAAAACAGTGAGTGTTAAGAAGGTTTCTGCTCCTGGAGTAGCATGAACATGATCCTTATGTGGGATCAGATGAATGGTTTGCAAGACCTGGATGTGCAGCCCTTATGTTCACTGGTGGAAGCAGCTTCAATTTCTAAAAGAAATTGATTGTGAGAAAGTGAACAAAGGAGAAGTTTGTTTTGTCCATGATGAGTAATTGGCAATATGAAGAAAGAGATGGACAGAACAACAGGCAGAAGAAAGCAATGGGAGAAAAAGACTTTTTCTTACATTTTTTCTAGTTAATACAAACAGTACACGCTAAGACCACAGCCAGGACTAAGATCCAGGATGATACTGTGCTGGATTCCTAAGCAGCTTCCTTGAAGAAGTAAACATATCTCAGGCTGAAGAATGTCTGGCATCTCCCTGCTTTGTCACGTTTTAGATCTTCAGATGTTTTTAAGAGGCTATTTGGGTGGCAGGCCCCTGAAAGTGTTTTCAGTTCTTTAAGATGCATCATACTGAGAGAATTGAATTTCACAGGAGAAATGACAGTAAACCAGCAATTTTTGAACTTTGCAGTCTTACACATATACACTTGCTTGCACACACACTAAATTAAATTCCCAATTTTATGGCTGTGTGAAGAAAATCCCATTTGACTTCAGTACCTTTTAAGAGAAGGCATAGGTGCAAACCAATATAGAAAACTCCTCTCCCAGAAAATCAAGAAGCTGAGACCAGCATGAAGGTTAATACACCTCTTGATTACAAAGTATTATTGTTGTTCTCCATCTTTTTCCTACTTACTATCACTGAATCAAGAATAGCCCAGGTTGGAAGGGACCTTGAAAGATCGACCTGCCCAACCCTTTGTGTGGGAAAGGGACCCTGGATGAGATTATTGAGCATCCTGTCTTACTGTATCTTGGAAACCTCCAGCAATGGGGACACTACCACATCCCTGGGGAGGTTGTTCCAGTGAATGATTTTTCTCATGGGAAAAATGTGTCTTTTTTATTTTGAGATGACACCTCTCCCTGTCACACATATATTCAGCTGTACAGTGCTGCCTACACTCCTGGTCCAAAAGCCTCACATGTGGCTGAGTCAGAAAAACCACAAGAATAATCTCAGCTCAAATCAATGGTACGAACTGGGGGAATGTCTTAAGATGCTCTTGCACTTCCGCTGGTTTTCTCTCACAGAATATATAGCAATAGGCATAAATTCATCTTCTGGGATAGAGGCTTGAAGTATCTCTTCTCTTTCTCTAACATTTCTTACTAGTTCAGCCAGTATAAACATCAGGTTTAGTAGGCAAAGAAATGTAAAAAACAAAAGTATAAGATTGGTCTAAGATACAATGGATGGTCTTCCTTCTTGAGATATTAAAAAATTGAAAAAGGCCACATGACTTCACAACTCTAAAAGTTATTTCACACTGTATTATTTCCCTTGTGTACCCAGCAAACTGAATCTATAACAGAAATTCCACAATAAGGTTGCTTTAACTAAAAAGACATAAGAGATATCATTCTGAGTTTTCATTCACTATTGCTAGATTCTCCATCATAGATGCACAAGATCAAAACAAACTACATTTAATTCTTGTCTAGCAAACGTTATAGGAAACCTACTTTCTTTTCCACAAAGCACAATCACAGATTCCACTCACTACAGAAGGAGATAAACTTCCAATCAAAGCTTCCACTCTCTTCTTTGAAGAGACAAACTGTACATTTTGTTTGCCTCTAAACCTGCAAGTTTGCCCTGTGCTGTTTCGCTGCAACACTATTACGTCTTTTACTTTAGCAGATCATACCTTGTCCTCCCATTTTATGGCTTGCAGGACAGGACTAAGCTGGGAAATTTTCCTAATATCAAATCCTGAGAGTATAAATAAGTAAAGGAACATGAAAAACAGTTCTTTCAACACCCAAAATCCAAATTTTCACCTCAGCATCCCTCTTCCCTTTGAAGCTCTCAAGCTCAGTTTTGCCTTAGGCATTGTGATTTGATACCCATCATGGAACCTTATCTAGTTTACTTGTGTCTCTATCAATTCAGTTAAACTGAACACCACCTTTGCATTAGTCCTATTATACTTATTAGAGTTGATATAAAGCAATAAAAACTTGGTAAGCTGAGGAATCAATTGTTGTCTCAGAGACAATGCAGATACCTGCTTTTACTTGTCAACCGAAGTTGCTGTTTTCATTCAAAGATTCATCATTTTGGATGTGACTGGATACAGTTGCTAAATGCTGATCTAAGATTTCTTTCAAGTGTTCCTACCAAAACCAGTAACACGAAAGTTGATGTTCTCTGCAGGGAAGGATCAAGAGAAGATGAAGAGCCTAGACTTACTTCATTCTGTACATCATCTTCAATACTATATTATTAACAATACCACATGCCTTCAACAGATTGAGAGACGTGAGAATATGTATAAAGGGAACTTTTCATGAGGACTCACTTTAGCCTAAGGCCATCTCTCTCCTGAAGTTTTCTGTTTGGTTGGTTGGTTTGGGTTTTTCGCTTGTTTTTGAATTAACTTAAGTTCCTGTCCTAAAATCAGGAATTTAATTTAGGCTCTCTGAGTTGCATTCTGCAGGAACCTCTCTCTTTTCAGATGACTATGGGGAAGCCCAGGGAGACAAACTTTGTTCGGTGAAAATTAACCTTTTTTCAAATAATGGACTTTCCTGAAGTGACTTCAGATTACCTTCCAAAAAAATTGCTTGGGACAGTGGAAGGAATAGTGAGCTAAAGAGAGACAACTTCTATCCTGCTCTTAGTTCTTAATTATGTGGGCTGAGAAATTAAATTCTTAAGAATTAAAATCTTAATTCTCTTTATTAATGTTCTCTTTTATCTAAATCCCAGGCTGCGGAAATCATCTTCCCACTATTTTTCCTCACAGATCAAAAGAGATAAGAGAGAAATAGAAAGCTAGAACTTAGAACTAGAGTTGCTAGGTTTTCTAGAAACATTTAATGTATGTTCCACTCTTTTTTTTTCACATCTTCCCTTTATTTCTTATTTATACCTAACAACTGACTACAAACAAGTAACAGTTGCCAAGCTAGCTTAACAAACAACATATCTGCCTCTATCTATGCAAACAATAATTTAAATCTAGCTAAAGATAAATTGATACCAATGATACTGTTTGATCTCTGCAAATAAGATGATGTCAAATTGTGTTGAACATGTTTCTAAGGCATGTAAATATTTTTTTCCAACACAAACTTTTTTGTTGTTGTTAATGTTTCTTAGTTAGAACAATGTTTATTTGAATTTCCATGGCATTTAAAGACAACCTACAAATTCATTTTCTAAGTGTTCCCTCCAAGTGTTATGTTTTTAACCTTGTTGAAAAAAAAAAAAGTATATTTTTACAGAACAAAAGGGATAAAGTTACTAACTGAACATGCCACTTATGTGTTTTTGTTAAAGGAAATATTTAAATTTAAAGTCAGAGCCAACTATGATTTTTTTTTCTAAAATTCTCATTATCCAGTTAAATCAGAAATTATTTTCTGAGGAAACAATGGAATCTAGAAGATAAACAAACAGGGTAACTACAGTACTTTCCATAACAATTTATTTGCCAACCTGAGTGAATGGCACCACACTTTTCTATCATACAAATGAAAGAAAAAGCCCACTTCAATTCTAAATATGTGTTAACTGTGATTTTGAACTGAGGTGAAGCAAAAAGCAAATTTGAATCACATAGCTTGTTTTAATTACAATCGGTTCCTTAAGTGAACATACTGCAGAGCTTCATGAATATTCAACTACAGAGTTACCAATTACACAATATTAGTGCTTTTGGCATTAAAGATTTCATTTTCTTCATTTTTTGAAGTAGGGTGGAGAAATGGAATTTTATTTAGTTCACTCATTAGGTTCATACTCTGTCTTCATTTGTATTTCTTCAATTACACCAACCCAAAAGTCAGGCATTAGAAAGTCAGACAACTTTTCTAGTCAGGTTACTCTGCAAAGACAGGCAGAAGTTACTCGTTCAATTGACTCTCACAAAGCTACCCAGCTGCAGCCCTTACTATGATGGGTTAATATTCCTGAGGAAGGTCTGAATATTGAAAACATTCTGAATATGCTTTGCACTGGTACATTATTCAATCCTTTTAACTGATCAGAACATTGAAATTTCACCCATTTAAATCATTATTTCATGTGAGGGACAAGCGAACGGAAGATTACGGGATGTAACGGGAAGCAGGGACAGTATGGAATCCTCCTCCCCCTATCCCACTGATAAGCATTACCTTAGGAATGTAGTTTTACTAACCCCAGTAGTTTTCCACTCCTTACTCATCCTAGCTATCCCAGAATCCCCCCTTCCTGGCTAGAGAAGCCCCCAGACTATATAACCTTAAGAGATAAGATANGTTCAATTGACTCTCACAAAGCTACCCAGCTGCAGCCCTTACTATGATGGGTTAATATTCCTGAGGAAGGTCTGAATATTGAAAACATTCTGAATATGCTTTGCACTGGTACATTATTCAATCCTTTTAACTGATCAGAACATTGAAATTTCACCCATTTAGATCATTATTTCACAGCACAAATGCAGCAGAAAATAATGGAACCATGTGCTTAAGAAAGTGAGGGATACAACAGTTCAGTTCTGACCTCTTCAAAGGATCTGGTTCTTCACTGTGTAACGACACATCTTTCACTGTATCCTACAGATATTNTTACTCATCCTAGCTATCCCAGAATCCCCCCTTCCTGGCTAGAGAAGCCCCCAGACTATATAACCTTAAGAGATAAGATAATAAACGCCATTTGACCATCCACCACATTGGTGTCTTGTGTGTCGCTGGACCGAGTAGCTCGGGAGGGGCTGGGCTGCTGTGCTGATAACTTGAAACCAGGTCGCCATGCCTTCATAAAAAGGCAACAATTTCATAGCACAAATACAGCAGAAAATAATGGAACCATGTGCTTAAGAAAGTGAGGGATACAACAGTTCAGTTCTGACCTCTTCAAAGGATCTGGTTCTTCACTGTGTAACGACACATCTTTCACTGTATCCTACAGATATTTTGGGAAAAATGATTTTTTTTTTGCATTTTGTTTTTAAAATGATCTATTTAAAAACCTCAGAAGATTCAAAACACTATGAATGTAATTCTTCACCACTTTCTAATAAACACTTGCCAATAGAGCAAAGATTTACTGCTGTGAAGAAGAAATGATCGCTCCCCAATGCACTTAAGTGAAACTGGCCACTGGATCTTGCTTCTTCACCTGAACTGTTTATCAGATGTTGGTACTGTGGAATAAATACTGGTTCAGGCTGGATCCAAATGATTAAATTCACTGTAGTAAAATCATTCTGTTATCTAATAGCAGCTGTCTCATCTCTTGCACTTCTGAGATAAATCTCACTTTCGTCACATACCCAAACCACATTGCACTTCCAGTCACCAAAAATGCAGTTACATCCTGAGTTTTATGAACATCCATCTAGGAGCATTCAATTCAGTGTAATAATGTTTGATAGTTATGGACAAAAATATTGCTTTTTGGATATCTGTTAGGCAATCCAACAATGATTTTTATCTTCTAGAAACACTTTTTTAGGGTTTCATATCTTCTTATCTGGGACCCCATCTGTAATTTTTACTGAACAGTTTAATTAAAATTTTTTATAAGGCAGCATTTAATTTGAAAACTAGCAAACAGGCAACATACATGTTAATCAAAAACAACAAAAAAAGACGGAAATGTGTTAAAAATTGTCAGAATAACAAGTGACCTGCACAACTCTCCTCCATACAGGGCTCCTTACTCACTGCACTGGATGAGACCCACTAATGAGAAATTAGCCCAACTGTTTCAAATAACAGAAGTAAAATTTAAAATGCAACCAGAAAGCTTATTACCTATCAGAAGAATTTAAGGTCTGGAATTCTCATGGTCAGCATAGTGCCCTGCAGCACAGGTGAAGAAAGGATAATGAATATTCAGCAGGCTGATGTCTGGAATGCTTGTAGGCAGGAGCTTCCTGTTTTAAACATAAAGAAAAAATTTAGTACTATCTAGATAGAAAAGGATGGGATTTTTTGTTTGTTCAAGCAAAATGAACAGCTCTTTCCAAAGAGATGATCAGGCAAAGAAAAAAAACAGGATGTTACCACCGGATAATTTCTTTCAAATAATCACAGAATAACAAATCAGTGAGCAACAGAAACCAAGTATGCAGTCAGTTTGCTTAAGAGCAAATGAGAGCTCCTTCTGCCAATTTTTACTGAAGTTTACTTCAACAAAAAGGATCTCTAGAAATTTCTGAAGTGAGCTTAAGACAGAGGGGGAGTTCTTTAACAGGATCATTATCTCTCATTTTGTGAGCATACATTTAGTGTTGCTGGTTTTCCCAGTGTTACTTAAAAAAAAAAAAAAAAAAGAACAAAAATACTCCTCATCCATAAACCCAATATCTGCATACTCTGAGTAATCCTCAAAGAAAGAGACCAGTATTTTGCTATATATTAAAACCCCAAACACCTAAACCTATGACAGGTGATTTAAAGGGTACCTAAAGTAGTGACTTCAAGTGAGCAGTGTCCGTGATGTGGAACTCCTGGAGTTTCATCAGCCTTAGAGCTTGCCTAGTGACCTTGAACATGCACAGGGGGACCTAATTGGTGGAGAAACCACTTCAGATGCAAGGAAATTTTCAGGGAACAGATTCCTGAGTCCCAGCTGCCTTCTTTAAACGACCAGAAAGCAGATAAGGGCTGCTGTCTCTGGGTATTACTTTAGTCTCCCTGGCTGAGCTTCAAAACATCTGTTGCATAAGGCAAGTCTAATTAGAATGGCTGCCTCTATCCGGATGGCTGACATTTACTTGCCATGGGAAGAACCTGTCCACTAACAACATTCCCATGAACCTGACTGACATGCCCAAAGAGCAGGCTGAGCAGAGTCTATAGCCTGTTCCCAAAGACTGCAGAAACCTCCAATCTTTTCCTTTTAGGCATTATAGCCTCGATGGAAAAATCTGCAAAATAGATGAGGGTCTGTGTTACAAACTAACAGTGCTCTGCTCCACTTTGGAAAGCAGACAAACATATGGACTGCCAGCAGCTATTAGAACTTGGTGTGAAATCACAGGAGTTATCAGCTTGCAGCTTTCACGATTAGTTTCACAGACATTTATGAAATTTTTCCAAAACAAAGATAGCAGTGCACAAATAGACCGTTTTGTAACCTATGTCTCCCTAAATGAAGAAATTATTAGTTTCTAAGCAGCTGAGTTATCAAAACCTGTTCTTTGGGTATTTTATTTTGATGATTTTGTGTCTTATCTCCCTCACAGCAAGCTTACTTGTCTCCTAGTCTCCTGCCAGTCTGGAGAGCCAAGAAACAGCATTTGCTGTGCCTGGTTTTAAGCTTCACACATGCCAGGTTGCCAGCTGGCAGATCAAACAGAATCAGTAATAATTTCAGCTCACAGTGGAGCTTTCCTATTAGCAGCACTAAGCTGGGTCTCTCCGCTCTTATCACACCACTGATTTTCACTTGTAGGAGCATAATACTTCTGCAGTCTTCTCCTGCCAAATTCAACAAGTTGGACAAGTTCAAAGGGTATTGGGAGGGAATGAAGGGAGGGCAGGGAAGAAGGGGAAAAGATAGTTGGCTGACAACCAGAATAACAGCATAATTTTTATTCCAAGGAAAACAATACCAAAAATAGATTTTGGAAAGAATAAATGCATAGCTAACACTTAAAGAAGGCTAATGGACAACATATAATGAAAAACATGTCTCTAAACAATAGCCATATAATACTTTTTCTCTAGAAAAAAGCTTATGTAGCTTTGTTGTCTGTTCAGCTCTCCCTCTTCCCCCTGCACTACCATAAGCTGGTGACGAGTTTCAAGCTAAGCTGATGCAGGAACTGGCAGACATCAGGCAGTTTGTGTTTCCACAGCAGATGCAAGTTCAGATGTACAGCATCCAAAACAGAGACTATAAAGGATAGCTTAGAAATACAGAATAAACTGATGTCATAACAACTGTGGTAAGGGTGTTATAGACAGTACTAAGCAAAATCAGGTTTCTTTGTTTCAAGTATTTGACAACGTCATGAAAAATAAAAGCTAAAGTTTTTAAGTTCCACACACCTCCTCTGTTGTCTTCTCGCCTTCCCCAATTAGGTTATTCATGTGACCACATATTCTCAAAAGTAAAAGCTACAATATTGTAAATGTAGCACAGATGTGCTGGTTTTACAGGCACATTATGTGCAGCCACAGAAGCATCTCCCTAGCTTGACATAAAAGGATAACCTTTGGAATTTTAATTACACAGGACTTGAATAAACAAGTATCAATAAATATTTATGGATCTAACATTGGGACTCCCCTATTCGATCTGTAAAAAAAAAAAAACCAAACCAATTAACAACCAACAAACCAAACCCACAATCAGTGCTGTTGACATTTTTGTTTAAGGATAAACTCAGGTGATTGCCTACTCCTTGTGGAAGAGTTGAGAAGGAAAGTAAACAAAAGAATCCCCATAGAGTTTGAGAAAGGCACATGCTCCCACACTCATGGGAGTTTGTGCAGCTGTAAAGCTACAAATTGTCACATTTTTCAACACTTAAAACCAAAATTGAAATATTACAGTTAAATCCCAGAGATGCTCAGGATTCATTATAGAAAAATACTGTAACGAGATCGCAAATACAAGCTAGTAGAAATGAGAGGGGTGCAACCATGTACGTAACATTGCAACCCTTATTTTGAGAAAAGCTATGATCCATGTACATGGCAGTAGTTTATTCAGTCTTTTTACAAAAATAAAAAAGCCCAAACGTACTTGGAGGTACTGCACAATTTAAGCCTGCCTTCAAACTACAGAGTATCACAGCTGCCTCTAAGGATCACTTCATCTACATGTTTGTAACACCCTTGAATAAAAGCATTAATCAAAAACTAACAACTGAAACAAAAATTAAAAATATGTATTTCTACCACGGATACATTCTTTATATCAAATATCTTTATATCAGAAGTCTCAAATGGACTTGTAAGAGTATGTTAAAGAAAATACTTGGAACAATTATGTGACTGTTGTGGATCATCATATGCGAATTGACCTGCTCCCTGTTCTGCAATTTGAGCCAATCTCATTTGAACCTTGAGGATTCTTCAAGCTAATTGGAATAAAGAGAATCAGTTATTTTGCTTTCAAACAAGGCTCCAATTCATCCAAGTCTTTCCTCTAGCATTCCTTGGGAGACAAGAGAACAAGGCATAGAAATGTCTGAGGAAACAATTCAATTCCATAACCAAACTTACAGTTGCCAAAATAACATGCCTTCCTCTGCTTGCTATGTTTTATGAAGGAAGTTGAATTTCCTGCTCTCTTTGAGAAGCAACTGAATGTTCAAGGCTTTGAGCCCCAGAGAGATGCTAAAGATTCCATTAGCTACTATTTCATTTCTTTTCTTTTGGATAGCAGGGTTCCCATAACTGCCTAAGGAACAAGGACATTTCACACTGACCACTGTGATGTTACAGGGAGGAAAATCTATACGGGCTGATGCAGTCTGTAAGCCGATTTTCACACTTGCTATCATGGGACTGAAGGAATTTAGAGAAAGGTCAACATTTTCAGCAGCTTGTCTTGCAGACAAATGGGAACTTGGTCCAAATATTCAACATACAAGTCATGAAGAAGCAACTGAATTAAGTAGGGACCCAACTGTCCCATTTGACCCAGCCACTTTGGGATTCATACACTTAGGATACATTTTGCTCTCAGGTGACACCACAGGGCACCTGGAACTATGGGGCAACTCTGCTCTCCAATACACTGAGCACCTCTGTCACAATCTCAGTTCCACAATCTCCCTGTCCAGGAAAGGGCTGGAAATGCAATGTGGCAATTCGTACATCATTTTTGATATTTTTATTGCTATAGCAACTGAGTGTAGGCATTTAAACATAGCAACAGACTTTTTATAGCACTTTCTTGGATGTCAAAATGGCACGTTGTTTTATTTTCCAAGCAGATGCTCAGAAGATAAGTACACAGGATGATTGTACAGAACCCACCTTCAAAAGGAAGAAAAAACCTCCCAGCTTCACAATTTCTGAATCATATAAGCTGACAGATGAGGGTAAGATGTATTGTCAGTTGCAAGGTTTTTGTTGTGAGTTTAAGAGACTGTTCTGAGAAAGCATATCACCAACTACTACCTAAGAATAAAATTAGGTGGAAAACTTGGTGGATCTGTACCTGTTTTGTAAAAAGCTGTACAAGAAATTCACCGAGTCCTGCTCTGAAGGGAAAAATGTCCATCAACTCTGATCTTTGCCTGTTAAGCAACAGAAAGAGGGAAATTGTCTTCATATTAAGTGGAGCCAGATTCTCAGGAGAAATCAAAATTCGCTGAGACAGACCCTTACTTCATGCACATGAACTAAGCTCCACACAATCCAAACAGCAACAGTGATTTACAAGAAGAGAGTTTGACCTGCTAGATGGCTTAAGGAAATACAACTCATCATTTTCATAATAAGAATCACAGAATCACAGAATAATTAGGGCTGGGAGGGACCTCTGGAAATCATCCAGTCCAACCTCCCAGCCAAAGCAGGGTCACCTGGAGCAATGACTCCGGCACGCATTCAGTTGGGTTTTGAATGCATCCAGAGAGACTCCATGATCTCCCTGGGCAGCCTGTCCCAGTGCTCTGACACCCTCAATGTAAGGAAGTTCTTTCTCATGTTGAGGTGGAACTTCCTGTGTTTTAGTTTATGGCCATTGTTCCTCAGCCTTTCACTGGGCACTACTGAAAAGAGTCTGGCACCATCCTCTTGGCACCTGCCTTAGAGATATTTATAAGCATTAATGAGATCCCCTCTCAGTCTTTCTTCTCTTCTCTGGACTAACCAGGCCCAGCTCCTGCAGTCTCTCCTCATTAGAGAGAGGCTCCAGAGCCCACATCATCTTTGTGGCCTCTGCTGGACCCTCTCCAGTAGCTCCTTGTTTTTCTTGTACTGAGGAGCCCAGAACTGGATGCAACACTCCAGGTGTGGCTGAGCAGAGGGGCAGGATCACCTCTCTCTGATCACCTCCAGACCTGCTGGCCACACTCTTCCCAATGCAGCCCAGGCTATTTTTCTTGTGTGCAGTATTTTTCCTCTGGGTCCTTAATTTTTGCATCCTTTCTAAAGTGATCAGTAAAAATCACCACTTTGTATTTAATGTAATTTCTGAACACATTATCAGACAGGGAAATACCAAACAGCAACAGGATAGATTTCCTGGGGGATCTTTAGGTATTATTCACCTTTCTGTTACAACTGTATGTCAGCCTTGTAGAGAGTGGGATGGTTGATGTCTGCCTTTTCACAAAGAAAAACATTTAAAATCCGTTGAACAGGAAATGTCAAAGACTTTCCAAAAAATTTATCCAACAGGAAATATCAAGAGCTTCTTATAAGGGTACAAGGTTGTTAATACTCCAGTGACTCTATTCCATTAGCACATAATATATGAGTTTTGGAAGGGACATTTTAATGCTGTGTTTTATGCAGAAGAGATTTCAAACAGATCCCAAAAGCTCAACAAGCAGATAAAAACTGAGTTTTACATGTTGAGGTTTTAAAATATATTTCACAAATTCTTTCTCCCTGTCCATTACAGATATTTTTACTTAATGCATTGAGTAGTTTTCAAGCCTTCCTAATCTTACTTCAGGTTCCTAAGATACTTTGGAATTCTGATAAATCTGCTTGGTTTTTGACAGTCTCCTCCACTGACTATTGCACTTACTAAAACCAGCTTTTAGAGCAATGCTGATAATTGTATCTACCAAAGACTAGGAATCAATCTGTAACTGCAAGAGCCCTCGGGGAAGTCCAGGTGATGGACACCACTATACCTGCATAAAAGACCCAGGCACAATGGATAGACTTGCTTCCAAGACTTTTCCAGTCTGAAGTGATGTGCACAACATCAGAGTGACTTAGCACCTCCTCCTGGGACAAACTCCACCCCCCATTGCAACTAGGCCCTAATCATGTAATTCTATTTTCATGAGCCCAGAGGTCAGCCATTTTCCTTTGCTATTTATAAAGAAAAAGATGGGAAATTCAGCTACTGAAAGTGGGAAGCAATTTTCATACATTGTCAACTTATTTCCCTTCCTCCCCATAAGCTCTCCTTCAACTTATGGCCAGATACTTTAATTTTAACTTTGCTGTTCAGCGGTTACAGCACAGTTCAGCACAACTTTGGAAGTTTTAACAGGAAACATATATGAGACCTTATTATATTCTACTACCTGCATAAATGCACCTCCTTCTAAAAGAGACATTTCAGAGAAACTGGAAGAATATTTAAAAATGAAATAGAGGTGTTTTCTTTTTCAAAATTTCAGAAAAAGATATCGTCTTACAGATCCTGTAATTTTTTAGTACAAATTAAGTCCAAAACAAGATGGGTGAAAATAGACCTGCTTCTCCTACTCTGATTGTCCCAACTGACAGAGTCTCTACCTTTGTGGTATTCACTAAGAACCTCAACTGGCAACACTGAAGTCAATGGAAACTTTGCTCATGATTTCAAAAGCAAAGGCTCAGAGCCAAATTCCCCATGTATAACTTCAGCCTTACAAAACATTTTGCAGAATTATATAAACAGCAATAATTTTACTCAGAAGGCAAGTCCCTACCCCAAAGCAATTGCTGTACTTGCCCCAGCAGCCCAGAATTTCTATCATGCATTCATTTCCAGGATGCAAAACATTACAGTGGGTAAGAAAACAGTGTGCAACTCCTACATAAAAAGCTTTCCCCACAACCACTCCTTCTTATATCAACTTTTAAACCCCTTTGCTCTTTGCACAAATCCCAGTAACTAATCCAGTGGACCGTATTTTTTAGCCATGAGATAGCAGCTCTCTTTGGACAATCACCAGGCATATTTACATGTAAATTAGGGGACAGCAGTGATTCTAAAGTATGAATGTGCATCATAAAAAAACACAACAGAATATGCTTTAGCTGGGAAAAAGACTTTCAGCTTTACAGACTCACTTGACTTAAATTAGCTGGCAGGTTTGCATGCTTCCCTCCCTGCTCCTCTCATCCTCCCCTCTCCCAGCAATCTATGTTAGCATAAAGAAAGATCATATTCTACAGGACTTACTTGTCCAAACCCACAGATCTCTACAGATATCTACAATACTACAGGTCCCTGATTACTTGTGATACCTAAAGGCTTTGTGTTTTGCACACTTTAAGGACAGGGGAAAGTTCTAGCAGATAGTAAGGCATTCTTGATTTCAGCTATGAAATGGGTGCGTGTGTGGTCTTTGTTGTTAGTTTTGTTGTTTCAATCTTTTAGATATTTATTAAATTTGGCAATTCCTATGTAAAATTTAATTCTCAAATTATTTTTTGAGATTGTAAAATTAACAATTGACACACTGAAATTAACCTAGAGGAACAGAAATATAAAGCTAAAAAACCATTACATCTACCTACTTAGATGAGAGGATCAAATCCAGAGATGCTGTTAGAGCCCAAGCTCTCCATCAAAACCTGAGGTTACAAGTCCACTTGTGCTAAGTAACAAATCCCTCACTCCTTCTCAGAATCCTTAGGACCTACTTTCCAGAGAGAGAAAATGAGTTATTATTTCAAAGCATTACCATAACAATAAAAGACTTAGATCTCCACAATAGCTCTCAACATGTACATAAGCAGTAATTCATTTCTTGAGTCACTAGTTTAGAAGCTTACAGAGATCCATCACCCACTCAGATTTCCTTTCTGTCAGTGATACTGAGATCCAAAACATCTCTTTGACCCACTTTTCAAAGGATGCACAGACAGAGAGCACATCACAAAGAAATTCTGCGTAGTTTACAGGAAGGCTGCAAGTTAGGACAGCAGAGATCTCTCTCTGCCCCCATATCCCCCACATCTTTAAATATCCCACAAACCTTGAAAAAGCAAGGATTTTCTTTCCCCTTCCACTCACAAGGCATTTGATGCTTCTTTTTCCTGGACTTACACTCTTCTCTAAGAAGAGCAAGCAGATGAGGCAGAAGCACTCCGTGTGAGAAACATACATGTACAACCCTTGAAAGGAGAAGCTTTCACATCTGTCTCTCCCAGTACCAACTCCCTTACCTCACTTGCCATACTCTGTCTTAAATAACTTTTCAAAAAGGTATTTGACACCAAACTATCCTTAAAAGCTGTTAGGAATCAGACTGATTGAAAGGAGGATGGAAGAGGCTGGGGCTAAACACTGGAGTTATAAATCTGGCTTCTAGATAATGCTTAATTTCCAATGTTTTAGTCCCAGATAAATATGACTGTAGTTATTAAAACTGACCCTGACATATAAAAAGATAGGAGGCAGGGAGGTGTACAGGTTTCATGTCCACAGACAATTTAGAACTTAATACAGAAGAATGAGAAGCAGATGGATTTCTGAAAGTTAAATACAATGAAAATCCTAGGTACTTATCAGTGCTGATGTTAACACAGTATTCACCATGCACAAATAAGCAACTTATACTTTTTGTATTAAATTACACTTTTTTCATCATAATATCTTTACTGAAGACAAATTTATACATATATTCTAAGTTACAAAATAAGAAAGAATTGTATGGAATAAGAACAATAGTTGTTGAAGTGCTGTAAGATATCATATATTAGAAATATATACTTGGTTCAGACTTGGAGGAGTTAGACACAGATTAGTTATTCCAGCCTTTACACATTGTTAAAAGTAAGTTATGGAAACTTAAACACCTTCTAGAATATCATCTTAAGTTATACGTCCTTGCACAAGCTGAAGGGTTGCATAAAACATCACAAGTAAAGTAGCACATGCCAGACCAACAATCTGTGGAGGCCAGGGGGTCTTTGGAGGCCAGAAATACATGAACATTATATGAGTGAGGACCCTCAGCATTCAGCATTTAATATACTGAAATGATTCTTAATTTCCACTGTTTCAATAAACTTAGATTTCTATGGGTTGTATCATTAGATTATTAAGCTCCAAGTGTGGTATAATTGTCAATTTAAAACATGAAGGTCAGCTAGAAGTTTAACCTAAAAGTACTGAGCTGTTCACTAATGATAGTCCAGAGAAAAATAAAAGGAAAACTATTACAAGTTTTGCAACAAGATTGGAAATGCTTTAACAATTAAGATTAATTTATCACAGTCTCTTGAAGCCGGATGAAGTAAACTTTCACTAAAGAGTACACAACACCCACCATATGAAATAAAAAGGCAGTAACTGTCAGCACTCACAAGAACACTGTCTACACTCAGAACTCTAAACTCACCCAATCTCTGTATGGCAGGAACTAAAAACTATGCTCTAATCACTCTGCAGAGATGGAAATTTGCTACTGATTGCAGAGAATTTTTCACCAGGTGAAGCTGTGCTATGCAGATTCGAAAAATGAACTCACTAACACAAGTTGTTACTAATGTGAGTTAGTAACACAAACCTAAGTCTTCGATTTCAGCTATCACTTCCTTGCACTGACCTCATTCTTTCACGTTGTTTACATCCTGCTGTCTGGAGCAAAAGAAGACCTTAACATACACATTAGTAAGACAAAAATGTGTTTTAATTTGTCAAGAAAATTAAATACACTGTAGTGCAGGGTACCTCCCAAATAGCACAGACAGAGCTGAAAGCCAAAATATCAGGAAAAGCAAATAATGAGATTTTTCTATACTAAAGGAAACATCTTTTAACATTTGAAGATGTTTGATTTTCTCTGTACTGCATTCCAGTCAAACACAACTTTGAGGTCTTAATTTACATCTAACAGGATTAAACTCAAACACAGACTGTATAAAGAAATGGCTCTGGAAATGTCTTTAAAAAAAATAAGTTCCAGAGAAGTAGGCAATCCACCAACATGAACCACTCCGGCACTATTAAAAGCATGAGGGAAGGAAAGTCGTACAATAAAAAAAAAAAAAANACAACAGAAATCTGTGACTTATCTGTTTCTCTGTAACATGTACTGCTCTTAAGACTCTCTCTTGCTTAGCACAATACAGATGACAGTATCTGTGAATCAGGTTGCCTTGAATTACTGACTACGTACCTTTATTAATCAAGTCTCAGTATAATTAACACAGCTTTTTCTTTTTCATTCTTGTATAGTCCCAAACAGTTTGCAAGAAGAATGAGGTTTTATTGACTACACCCAGTTTTTAAGCAGCTAAAATCTGACAAAGAAGTAGAATTTGAAGAGGGTGGGAGAGAAGAGGTAAAGAACCAGCTCCTCGGTATCACAACAACAAGGTACTGTACCTTTAAGCAGGAAATATGGTTCCGTTCTGTTTCACGGCTGAAAAAGAGCTTATTCCTGGTTATAGAGATTACTTACCTAAAACTTCAGTTATTCCTCTTTTTCCCCTCGGGCCAGCCTCTCTTTCACTCTTGGGAGCTTTTACCATTTAAGGTCAATGTTACATCTGGCTCTAGTAACTAAAGCTGAAGCAATTTTTAACTCAGAGATCCAACAGGCTGCCTAACATTAGAATGAGAGTTTAAATTTAAAGTAACTCTTCAGAAAGCTTTTCTTGCCTCAGAGAATTACAGAATTAAAGGCTTTCCTATTCTGGCAGAAGTACTCTGGGTACAACATGATGCAGGCATCCCATTAGCATTCTTCAAGTTCAGTGCATATAAGCCTCTACTTACTCATTTCTGATTAAAATGGGCAAGTAGGAAGAACAGATGAAACAGTTTACATCATGTTATGTTAACCCTTAGAATTTTTTACTGACACAGATGCTACTATTTTTCATTCCTCTCCCCCTCCCTTTGTTTGGTCAGAAGGAGTCTAAATTAGAGAGCAAATAGAAGGCATGTGAACTTTTAAAGAACGCTGGCTTCGGTCCAGTCATGGGCTCTGCTCTCCACTTGCAGAGTAGGAATAATTCCCAATGAAGTCCACAGAATTTGCTTGCATCCCATGAGAGAATGTAGCTACAAATGAGGCTTGAAGAGGGAAAAGAAACCCAAAACATTTACCACAGTAAATGGTATATATATATATATATATATAATATATATTCAGATACCTACAGAGGAATCACATGCATGTGATTCAGAGCTCTCAGCTCTAAAATTGACAGAGATTTAACTTCAGCCGTTTAGCTACTTCAGACTTTTTATTTGTGAGTATTACAATTACACCTACAGATCCTAACTAAAGAGTTGTCTAATGCCAGGTGCTGGGAAGTTATTATAGGTAAGAAAGCCAAACCCTGTCCAAAAATCCTTTCACAACTGAAGTAGAGGCAAGAGAAAAGAATGTGGGTAATGTAAAAAAAAATGCAGCAGATTGCATATAAAATTATTGGATAGTAAGTTTTGAGGGGATATATTAGGGCTGTTTTAAGAAAAAGCAGCAAACAATACTAAATTAACTTCCTTTTGACAGTGGCTGATAAGAGCAGTAAGGCAGAAACAGATCAGACAAAGGAAAGTAAGGATTTCATTATTTGACTTGGAAAGCACAGTCCATAGGGGACTGATGAATGGCTTGTAGGAGAAATGGGCAAAGCTGAGTTGATGGCAACATAGCACAGCCCTGTGACAAGAAGCTGGGCACCTTCTTGGTGCCATGTCAGATTTCAGCTTGCATTACAAAGTCTGTTAATCTGCACTTAAGACATTCTTAGGTCCAAAAATCAACATAGTAAAAAAATGGTTCTGAAAAACGAACATACGTGTATAAGCTTGTTCCCCACATAATGGGAGTAACTAGGTTTTTCCAATACCTTTTCAGGTAGTGATGTCCTTTATCCACTTACAGTCCTTTACACCATTACTGACTCTGACAAGGCATTTTAATATACCTCCTTTCATCTTCTTGAATTACTACTTCATTACCCACAAACTCAAGTTCTGAAATAGCATCTTGTGACTCAGCATGGTTTCAGTCTTCCATCCAGCTATCTGCAGCTACAGAATTTTACTAGCATCTGTAATTAATCATTTTTCAGTTTTATTATCTCAGAATGTTTAGGCCACAAGTGTCAAATGTTTCATTTGTCTACAATAGAAATTGTGTTTTGCTTAAATCTACTGTCATCCCTCTCAGAGCAATGACTGCTTTGAACCCAGTTTGGGCAAGAACAAGTTGTTTACTGTCTTTAGGCATTACTGTCCTCTGGGAAATAAAACTTTTTGCTGAAGTTGCTTGTTCATTCGTCTAGCATCCTACAACCACTGTTGGCCAAATTTAGCCAAAATTTGGTCAAGTAACGGAGGCCTCACAATATTTTCAAGTTCCCAGAGAGCTGGTGAAACCAGTGCTGGTAAAGCAGATTTAAGCTACTGTCCCTACTATGGGGAGAACCTACAGCGGCAGACTTTCAGTTTTGTTTTGTTCGGTCCCTCTGCTTGCACCACACAAACATGACCCCTGCTGTTTAGGTAGGATTTAGGGGACCCAGAAGGATCCTGGAGATACTCACAAGAGGGGGAAAACAAAGCTTCCATCAATCTTCTGCTCCTGAAACTGCTTTGTATATTCTATTCTATAGCTTTGGCAGATCCTTTGCCCAGAGACTTGTTCAATGTGAATGATTTCAGTCCAAACACAGGTAAAAGCTGCTAGCTAAAATCTAAATTATTGAATGAGGAAATACTAGGGGCTAAAATTTAATTATCTTAACTGGATTGTTAAAATTCTATAAAGAAGGCATAGTAACATGTACCATATAAAAAATCATTTGTTTGCTTTGTTTTTTAAGATCTGATGATACCTGTTTTTTTAAGACATTCTAATACAGATGGCTGGCCACTCCCCCATAACACAACACATTTATGTTGCCAGTCTTAGAGTATCGTATACCCTTGGGATAGCATGAAATTATTTTTTATAACTATTCTGAAGTATTTCAGAGTAGCTAGATGCAGATCTCTGCAATTACGTATGGCTTGGTGGTTATGGAATGTGTGTGCCCCCATCCCATCAGTTAACTTCCAGTTTTCTTCATTTTCACAGCTCTGTGACCTATGAAGGCAGCAGTGCAGGAGAAGCAAATTTAACACAGCAATGTCAAGTTTCATGGATTGGGCTCCTCACATTCAAAGATTTTTCCTTGTGCCTTTGAGGAGATGAAAACCAGCACTAAACACAAGCACTAAAACCCTTGTCATACTGAAGCAATGGAGAGTTCTGCCTCTCGGGCTGAAGCAGAGGCAAGATTCATACAGGGACTTCATTTTTGGAGCACAACCATTTTCAAACACAAGCTTTGAACAACAGCAGAAAAGTGATTTTGCCTTTGTTTTTTCTAGTTTTGGCTTTAATTTGGCAGTCTGGGAGATAAGAACTTTAACCCAAACAGCATATTTGTGTAGAAATAGTTATAGGTATCTTCATTCGAGCTTTTGAGAATTCTAATTTTTTTAAGATTTACTTTTTGTTATTATTATTAGTTTTGAAGATTTTATGCTTCAGGACTTGGAGATACTTTGCATTAAAATGTTGTTTATTATCCTTCCTGTGCATATGTAATAGCCATCCATAATGGCAAGTCATGATTACATATCTATTTTTTATCCAGTGACTAAAGTATAAAGATTATTCATCAGACAGGCTAAAAATTTGCAGCAGAAGTGATAACATTTGCACTTAAAACTGGAATTCTAGGAAACGAGTTTTCATGTTCCATTTTAAAAGCATCTCAAAAGTATTTTTATCAGTTAAAACTTCAGTTGCATCACCTAGAGGGCATCTCTGGCCATCTCAGGTCCACCTCACAAATAACTATGAGCACTGATGATTTTGTTTATTGAATTATTCTCATCATCTTATTTCTCAACTGCATGGAAAAACTAGTTAGATGAGTTAAAGTTTATGCCAAATTTTTTGTGTGTCGCTTTGTTTTCTTGCACAGAACATTTTTTTAAAACTTAAATATTTAGTCCTGCATCAGATTTGTACTTTCAATGGGTTTTCTGGCTTGAATGTCGCTACCATCATAGTGCACACAAAAGTGAAGTCACTTTATCTCATCTGCTGGCACCCATTATGCAAATCTCATTTATGTATGCAATTCTTACCTGCCAGCTTCATCCAGACAGGAGGTAAAAAACCAAAATAAGAACAGTTCTGGTAAGCTAATATATGAAACAAAAAAAGAAAAAATCCAAGGCAAAACATGCAATAAGATTTTCCCATCTGGGGCTCATTCTGCTGAATATTAAATCCCAAATGCAACTCCAAAAAACTGAACTAAAATGTGTGCTGGTTCAAACGGGTGGTATTAGTTAATATCCACTTTGCCAGTCAGTTATGCTAGATCATTTATGCAAAATGTAACAAAACTTTATTAACTTTTAATAATGTTTATGCAGCAGCTTTTCTAGATGAGTCTTCTGAAAGGCAGGGAATTTGCTTCCAGCTTTCTCCAGCAAAAGAGAAGCTCTTCACATGAATCAGAAATGCTAAATCAAAAGAATATGCAATTGCAGAGCCTGCAGAACGAGGTAAGGAGATGTTTGCTAGAGCCCAGTGATCTTAAAGAAAACACCTCTATCAACAACAATGGAAATAAAGTTTGCTTTGATGCTTTGACGTCATGTTTGAGGTACAGATGATCCTGTAAACCAGTCCATGTTACACGGAAAGATTTGAGATTTTAGGGAGGACTCAAAGTGCCTGCAAAACCCCTCCTCATCAAGCCACAACAAGTCTTTTATTTATAAAAAGCTAATGTTTTTCTCAGTCCCAAAATAGCCAGCTAATAATCTCTATATGAGAAACAGGCTGGGGCCAAGAAACAAAATGTCAATCTGTTTTCCAGCTTTCATTGCCAGATGATCAATAAAATGATCCAAACTGACAAACACGGTTTCAATGCCCAAATCATTCTGGACAAATGTTACTCACAGCATTTACAGCAATCATTGTATTTTCTTTTCCCATAGTAATGTCTTTTTTTTTTTTCCCTCCTGCCTTTAAGAAAGTGGTTTTAAAAATGGAGTTCCAATAAAGCACCAAATTGGGATGTTTATAATAACTTACGGGAAAGGAAAACAGTATCAGAAATTTAAACCTTTGTGGGCAAGGAAGCTACTCTGTTTCCATGCCCTTAAAACCTAGCCTGCCAGGAAGCTAAATATATCAAATATTTTTTAGCACACATAGAGTCTTCCAAGGTCATGGATGCATTTCACATAGTCTAATTAACTATTTTCTGAGGTTGAGCTTTTATTTCTGTTAATAGCAATTGAAACCTTAGAATGCCTACAAGCAATACATTAAAGACACTGTTACATGATTATCCTGTGTTCTAGGGAAAGACCTTCTGGGAAAATAATCCAATCAAAAAAAAGAAAAGCACTGATAGTTTTGATATTTTGGGGGGGGGCGGGGGGGGTGGGTAGGAAGAGAAAAAAAGAGAAAAGTTTAATCAAAGAAAATATTCCAGAAGATTTGAAACAGTCATAGCCATTGGGTAAATAATAATCCATATAGACCTTCTCCCATCAGAGCTCAGTTTCTGTTTTGACTTTGTGGGTGGTAGGGGTGAGGGGTTAAAATGGGATCTACAATAGCAGAATTCCAGAAAAAGAGGAGGAATGAAGTTTTAAAATTACTTTTCTGGGGATCTTTTTAGAAAGCTGAAGAGGTTAATAATTACTATGACTAAGCTTCATCTCACCTTGGTTGTGGGAAATTAGACAGAAATGGAGAATTAGGAGAAATCCAAAGGATTATAAGGTTTCTCCTTCCACATGGATGTACAGACATATAATAGCACACTCTGGTAATCTGAAGTACAAGTGAAAGAGACTGGTACTGCACGCCAATCTAGGCCAAACGGGTAAATGTTCTATTTCTTCCTGAATACAGAATTCATTTTGAATTTGGACTTCCTGCCATAGTCCAGTCTAGTGCAAGAGAAATGAAAACATTGCAAGAAGATACTTATGATTTCTAGGAAAAGGATGCAAGACGGACATTTTTTAAGGATTTAAGATGACATTCACTTGCTGAATTCATCATAAAAAATTGCTAATCTCATGTGAAACTTGATACCAGCATATCCCCTACCATACTGATCAAGAATGTTTGCAGGCTCAATTAACAGCCCTAGATTTTAAGAATTATTTGCAGGGTGAAGGATACATTTACCACATGGTAAAAATAAACTTCCGAGGAAGCAATGTGGGAAGATTTTATTAGGTACACTGTAAGTGGCCTTCATTCCTACAAATGGAGCAAAAAATAAAGATAAGTATAAATCCTGATCAGAAACTGATTTTGGTTAATACTTGCTTTCAATGCTGCAATTTTGTGCTGCCATTTATTCCAAAGTTTCCCAAAATATGGATAGAAAACCTCTTCCACCTTTACCAGTAGAATTTTAGAGAAAAGCTTTAGCATGCATTTTTGTTGACTGGATGACTGCTGCTGCCAGACTGTTGCAGGGTTCATTGGATGGTTTGTGTCTTTGTACTTTTCCTTAGAGTATTTTAAGGTAGTGAACTTTAAAAAGGAAAAAAAAATAGTATCAGTAGGAATGTCTGTAGATAAAGTTGTCTGTCACTTTCCATTGTAACACTGCACCTTTGCAGTTTCAGATATTTGAGGTATGACACAAGTGATCATTTGGGTTAAAGTGACTGGCTTCAAAATGTTGGTTTTCAGCCAGCATGTTTCAACTGTTTCTAAGAAAAAAAGGGGCAAAATTTGTTATATATACTGAATATACGTAAGAACATTTTAAAGAAGCTACAGAAAAGAGATTGAATTTGGGACTGCAACCACAATTTTTGCTTGTCCCTTTAGAAGTATCCAATTTTTAATTTTTTTAAAAGTCTCAAATAACACATTTCTACTGAGCACATGTGAAGAGTTCTGCAGTTTCAGAAAACAACATGAATTGATTATGCATAGTCAGTATCACCATATGCACATAGCTAAATGTTTGTCTGCCTCGAACCTTTGCAAAGCTGGGATTAATAGAGTCATTTATTTTACAATTTTGCAGCTTCACATAGAAGTAGCTGTTGATGCTTCTTCTTCACCAACGTTTAACAGGATGCATTTCACTGGGAATTTTTGCCAGATAGCCCTTAAAGCACACTGCATTTCTGCCATGCCTCCAGAACTGCCTAAAACACAGTTTTATGATTTGTTGGAAAGATATACCATTATCAACATGAGACTCTAAAATTGTATTTTCTCTACCTGCTCCTTCCACACTCTCCTTTTCATCCTTCCCTCTGAACTAGATTGTCTGTTTTTCACCTCGGATCTAAAGCCTAAAACCTCCACTCTCCTTTTATTCCTGTACTCTGATCATATTTTCCTGGTCGGTGTTTATTAATGAGAAGCTAGTGAACTATTTTTCTGTATGTTCTCTTCCTGAGATTCTCCTCAAGGTGAATGTCCTAGTTATAAAAGACACAAGTGTTGTGTTAAAAAAATGGCAAAATCAGGGAATTTTGTTTGTTTTCATTATAACCAATATTTTCTATTTTTTTCATAGACTTATTCATGGAATTTAAAAACGTAAATGTTCATCTATTCTTTTAAAATAAATGTTAATCTTAACAGCAGTCTTGTACAGAGAAATTCAACACAATAAAATCTAATAAACAGATACCCTTGTCTATATATATATTTACATGAAAATTAATGTCACCTTGTGATATTCTGAACACAGCATAGATAAAATGAGACTGGCATGCCATTACTAGGAAATGTGTATTCCAAGTTGAATCAAGTCATACTGCAACAAGGCAATGAAACACTCATCAGTTTGTGTTGTAATCACCAGAGCAAGTGATTCTGCTTTTTGAGATAGTATTTGCTTTCTTTAAAACACAGAATCTTCATCCACAACAGCTTCAGACCTTTCTTTTGCCTACTAACATAACAGAAAAAAAAAAAAAATCCAAGACAAAACCTAAACAACTCCAATGTTATTTAGAGATATAAATAATATTTGAGAATCCTGTAACCTGGGTGGGATGTGGTGATCCTTGAACTGAGAGTTTAACTAAACATTAAAGATATTAATTAGCCTGGAATCCAGTCATTTTATGTTCTGATGCTGCCTCTGTAGTGAGGTTTAGCAAGAGAAGAAATTGCCAGTATGATTTATAACTCCTGCATGTGGGAGTGCCATAGTATCCTGCTCTGGCTGGATGTTGTAGAGTAAGACACCAGTGTTAACAGATGCCCCAATACTCCTGCGGGTCCCAGGATGGCAGGGAGTTCACGTTCCTTCTTTCTCCCTCCACTGGGGTTGGAACAGAATGGAAACAGCTGATCTACTTTTATAACAGAGATCAAACATGGCAGGTGGAAAGTCCCTCCACTTTTTACCTTCTGTCCCACAGATGTTCATCAGAACAATCAGGGCTTTTATCAGAAGGATGAGAACTGCTGGCAGCAGTTTGGCTTCTAAAGCTGCTTCCTTCCACCCTAAATGGGATTCACACACAAGCATGTGCTCAGAACCCCTGAGCACTGAACTTCAAGGAATGTAAACACAGCATAGACAAGAAAACATGCTCCATTCCTCCATACAGTGACGGACATGACAGTGAAGAAGATTTTCCCAAATGAATGTTTTCCCTAGAACAAGCTGCTTAGCTTTTACCAGGGGAAGGAAGAAAACTTTTCAGTATGGCTTCCTCATGCTCTTTTGACTGACAGCACTGGTTGCATTTGCAGAGGATTTCTTCAGTTAGGAAAAATGACTGTCAGCATTCCTTTTCTCTAGAAATGCTTCCAATGTTTCTGAGTAAATCACATGACTTCACAGTGGTTTAGATGCTGTCTCTGTTTTCCAGAAAAGCCATGTACTTTTCCTAGCTGCCTGCATCCTATTCAAAATCAACTTGTCAATCAAATCTTAAGACTTCTGGTTTCTGTTTCCCCTTCCCTCTGAAGCCTGGCTAGGGTACAATGCAATTCAATTACCTGTTCTTTGAGGGAACCTGCTGATTTTTTTGTTAAAAATAGCCACTAAGTTAACAATCCCTTCCTTGGAATTCTTAGTCTTCTTGGAAAACCATGCAGTTGCAATTTTGAATAAAAGCAATTATGATTTTTTAAATTGTGGTCCACAGAATCCCAAGAAAAAGCTGCTTAACCAGCACATTGAAATCCTGGGCTTCAAAGTGCTGCTTGTTCACTCTGGCATTTGACCCCTCTCCAGGGAAATGCACAGTTGTCTGGTACTTTCTGACAAACTTTTTAAACTTGCTTTTTATCCTACTTTGATGCCTCCTAAAAATCCCCCAAACTACTATGCTCATTCTGTTTTATTCAAAGACATGTTCTTTACATTTCCATTTCTTACACTTACTTGGTTTTTTTTCCAGTTTTAGTCTTTGAAAACTAGCAGGGCTGCTAAGCCTTGTACCCTTGAATCTATTCTGGATCGTTGTATTTTCTTATCTACTCCTCAAAGTCTGATCACATCAAAATGCCTATCAGTATTTGATTACACAATAATCCCTGTTTTACGTTCTTTGCAAAAGAAAAATGGAATGCTGCATCTGGCAAATATGTTTTTCCCAACAGATTCAAATGTATTTCACTTTGGACATTTTATAGCCCAAAATACACTTTAAAAACCCCTTTAATTTAGGTTTCTCTTTTCACACATGGTTTCTTACAATGACTGAGTTTACATCCAACTGAAACAAAGCTCTGAAAACCTTCAGCAAAAAGCAAACAATTGGGAAAGATCAGCATGAATTTGGAGTGATTCAGTCAATAGGACAACTAAATACTATTTCAGCTGGAGTAGAGAATATGCACAACTATTTGATATCAGGCAATTATAAAAAGTTAAGATGCAAAATCTCATATTATCAGCCTGTCATCTTAAAAATTTATATAGTCAAATCTTAAATGAGCATGTACAAATACCATACAATTTTACAAGTTATAGAAATCAGTAAATAGATACAGCTAAGTCAACGCTTGGAATAACTTCATCCTTTTCCTTTGATAAGGATGCATTAAATAGAGCTAGATAAAGCTATATAAATAGGTTTTTAAGCTCTCTATCTCAAGGCTGCTGCTGTTCACAGTTAAGAAGCTTGCCATCAAACAAAAGAGGTAACAAACAGTTGTTTACACAAGTGGTTGGGTGATTAAACTGTTAAATGACCTGGCATCAGGAGGGGGCAAGAAAAACTGTGCAAAAGTCACCGTACTGATTTGAATTTTCCATATGAGATTCTACCAGCATTCCTTTGATTTGTGGCACTAAGCCATCTTACCAACAGGAATCCAACTGGACTGATGATATATTTTTCACCACAAACCATGTGTAGACATGCAACTTAAGTGGAAGTCAATGGAATAGGTAATCATTTTGGGAACTGTTATATGTATATATGCATATTAAGATTTTGTACGATAGTATCATTATGAAAATTGCTGGATCCATAGAACAAGGGGTTTTTTTCTGCTAGTAGAGTAGATATATTCACCAAGCTAGGATCAACAGAAAAGGCCAAAATTTCTCTACCGCTCTGACTGTAAAAATAGAGTATTAACAATATTTGCCAGAGTTAGAAAGAGCTGCTACTATTATCCTTCTTAGGGATGGTGGTTGGGAGTCATCCTTAAACAAGGGGAAAAAAAAGGAGATGGAATCCCATGGGAAGAAGTCATGACTGAGTCCACAGAAACAAAGATGAGACTGGCACAATCTTTCCAAAGCTGGGAAAAGGAAAATAATAAGAAATAGGTAAGGTGAGGAGCAAAAACCGAGTCAGGACAAATTGTACTAAGTTGGATGAACTTCATGGTTTAGAAGACAAAAATAATGACAGATTCATGAACATCTTTCAGCCCCCAGACTGTTTCAGGCAGATGAGAGAAGACATAGAGAAAGGAAGATTTTTTGTTGTTGTTGTAGTTGAAATTGGGTATTTTTCATGTCATTAAATAAAGCTTCCTGTTGTTTTAAAACTCCCTGAAAATGATTGAATCTTGTAGTCTATCATTTTTGGAAGACTTGAACTGTAGCCTTGACACAAAGTATCTATAGAGTAATGTGAGGAATCTCTTAGTCAGTTAATCGTCCTCAAACAAGACAAACCCCAAATATTTAGGATGTTTCCAAAACAGCTGGGATTTAGATTTCTACTACTGTGAAGCAGCAGCAGAGGAAAAATGCCAGAGCCAAAGGAGGAAAGCGTGTCAGTGCATACCAAAATCCTTGGAAGCTGACTGCAGGCAAGCCCTGTAGGCTCAGGAGCTTAACAAAAGCCTAAACAAGAAGAGTGTGATCACATTTATGGAACAATTTGAGAGCAGAGCGTATCTTTAAACCCTTATAAGCATTAAATTGTGAAGAACCTCATCCAAGTATCTATTGTTTGCTAAAACATACAGGGAAGTCCAGTTTATTTCTCAGGCCAAGAAGGGAAAGAGATGTAAATTTCAGCATGATTAAAACCAAACTATGCTTGCACTATAGAAAAACAAAATTATTCCCTTACCAGATCAGTGCCAGGCAAACACGGCAATTTAATAAAATAGAAGCACTATTTGAAAAGTTCCAGGATTTCCTCAAATAAAGGTTAGGATTATTTTCCCTCCAAGAGTGACTTAACAGTTACTTGTCATTTTACTATCCAACTTTTAACACTTCAGTCAGAAATCTAATTATGCCTTTGGACAAAATACAGTTCTATATCAGGTTACCAGAGAACCCCTTGTGTCCCTTCTCAGTGAGGTAAATTTGCCTTGCCTTTTGTGTACACCTTAGTTTGCTTGGACATGTTGGTAACATTTGTTGTCACGGGTAAATTTAGTTATATAATGGGTGACTGGGACTCTAACCAGCTGCAGAGAAATAAAAATTGTAAGACTTTACTTATAGTTTTTCTGTTCTGCCCCTCTGCTTATCTAAACCAACCTATAATCCACAGCATTCCATATGCTGTGTTCTTATGAGGAAGCATTCTAATACTTTGTCAGGGACATAGTTCTTATAAATTAATTAAGATGTGGTATAAAAAGTATTTTTTTAAAAAATATTTTTTCCTAAACAACTTCTTAAAAGTGGGTGGATAAAATCCTCAGCAAAACTTACTTGTAATCAGACAGGAGACTGGGAGCTGTCACCTGTGCTGTCACCAAGAATAACAGGTGTTACTTCTTAGCCAAATCACAGGGACTTTAGAGCAATTCTTCTGACTGTTAGAAGAATTTAACTTTTGCAAGGCACAGGAACAAGAAGTGGGGAAGAAGGGTTGTTGGCAAATCCATAGCAGAATGACGATTGCAAAGGAGGAATGTTAAGCAATCATTGTTCCCAGGAAAGGACCTGAAGTTATTAGGAAGTGTGATATGTTAATACAAGTTAAAATATTTAACATACACGATTATGGAATGTTTTGCTGATGAAAGATTTAAGGAAAGGAAAAAAAACAAAACAACACCCCAAAAAGCCTTCAGGAACAGGAGAATTAACTGTAAGACAAGAGAAATACAAAATCACTGAAATCAGACCCAAATGTATAGACCCTAAACCAAATCACACCCTAAACCAAACTACTGAAAGACAGTTCAACATTTTCTATCCTGAAAATATATTTTATGCTCTTTCAGATCATTCAGAGATGATTAAAGAAACCCACACATGTTCTACATTCAAATAATCTATATGTACAATTTTAAGAAAGGGAAGGAAGAATTAAACTGAAGAATTAAAATGGTTCTTTTTAAAGCCTATTAGCTTTTGAACCCATGTGCTGTTTTATCTGGGATAACTGCATGTTTATCCTGCAGGAGCCACTTTATTCTTTTCCCTACGAACTCAAAAGTAATTAACTGTCTTTTTAAAAAGTCCTCCTCTGAATCTGTGCAGTCCTAATGCTCTACAACAAATAGAGCTAAGCCATCTTTAAGTGAGATATTGAAGACAATCTGGGCATTACAATAATTTAATTAGCTCTGTGCTGCCTTTGCTAGGCTAGTGCTGCTTTAGTACTGATGTGTCACACTCCAGCCTATGGTGAGCAGGGGCCCTGTTTTTATGTACTCTTGCAGGGCAAGACATCTGAATAAGCAGCCTGAATTATCCTACTTCAAGTTAGTCCATTTATAGTCCTATATTAGCCTATAAAAGTGAGACTGGTGGAGCAGTATGCTCAGTTGATTTGAACATGTTGATTTATACAAGTATAAAACCAGAAATTAAATTAATATATTGGTATCAAATTTAATCTCTTACCTTGCTGAGGTCTCCCTTGTTTCTTTCATCTAAGATGGATTCTTCATTCTTTCACAGAGTAACTTCTCTGTTCACGTTATGAAGCAGAGATAATGCAACACTTCAAGTACAGATACGACTACTAAAGAGGATTTTTGAATTGCATGAGAAATGTTCAAATAGGAAAACTTTGCAAAAATGTTTTCATCCTCTGTACAAGCAAGAATATAGCATCTGCATGTCTTCTATATAACTCAGGCAACAATATCCTGGCAACCACATTTCAATGGAACAAATCCAGGTAATTAAAATGACTAGATCCAGCATCCATCTCTTTTTATCAACCCACTTGATAGACCAGACTTACTCATTTGGGAAGTGATGGTCAAAAATCTGCTAGATATAGTGAAGTGAGATGTTGTCTGTCTCTAAGCCACAGAGCCTTTAATTTTGTTTGCCATTGCCCATTTAGCCCTCTCTTTCACAGCACTATCTTCCTGAGAACTTCAAAAATGAACTCTACTGTTTTGTATGCTATACTTTGCAGACATCTGCATAGTTTGGTGGATTTCATTAACACTTCACTAATAACCTTGTCAAGCTTTATAATTTCTGTATAAAGACTAAAAGGATTAAATTCATCTGCACCAATAAAACCACTCAATGTATTACCATCCTCATCATGTCCACTCACTCATTTTAATAGATTCCTAATACCATAAGTCAAAATCTTGGCTTCCACTCTTCTGCAACTGCACAGCCTAATCCCCCTGCATAAGCCAAACTTTTACTAAATCAGACTATGAGGCATGAGTTCAGTAATGAAGAGCTTTTGGATTCCTTTTATTTCAGTGGTCATGTGAGCAACTGCTCTGAACTGTGTGTTGATGTCTGGAGATTTCAGCAGTGACACCATTCCTCTGAAAGGGAAAATGAGGCAGGATGCTACTCTGCAGCAAAGTACAAATGAACAACTGTCGATCTAGATCACACCTTAGTCAAAACAGACCTCAAACTGACTGTTGTACAAAGCAAAAAAAAAAAAAAGGACCTTGCATTTTGGTTTTTGGTTGCATAAATTTCATGTATCTACATTCAAACTCATGTCTAAGATTTAATTCTCAGCCTTAGATACCATGTCATGACCTCACTGACTGCAAAGAAACACTAGAAGAAATACTGTTCTTTCTGGTAAGAAACAGGCTTTAAGGTGACAGGCACAATAGAGCTGGTAACCTACATAAATATGCAGTGTATCACCCCACGCTTACCCTCAATTCCCACAGCCTAACCTGTTACAACTACCTCATTATCTTCCTAAAATGTAGCAACTTGATAAATGGAGAAGAAATTTCTGTTCTCACTGTTTATACCTAAGGTTGCTGGTCCTTCCACAATGACCCATTTAAGCGAAATCAAATACCCCAGGTAAACTTCAGGAAGTAAGGGGGTAAGAAAGAAACTAAATCCCTCTTTTAAGAAGGCTGGCTCCTAATTTCCTTGCCCAAGCTACCTTCACAGCCATAACTATCAAATTAAAATAGGTTTAAATGCACAGGGTGAAGCAGAGTGTATTCCCATAACTATATTTTGCCTGATTAAGAGACTAGCCTAACACTACAGGTCTTGCACAGGAATAAATTTGGCTTTCAAATACGTACAAACCAGAGCCCTGCACAGTGCTGATTTTTCTTTTGGAATCACAGACAAAGCATAGCTTTGGAACAGTCTGTCAACATCTGTCCACACACTTAATTCTCTTTTCCTTTTCAAAATTCACCTTGCATTTTACCTTGCCAAAAAAGCAAAAATATTTTCCCCTGTTTGATTACATGCTCAATCACTACCAGCTCACATTTACTGCCCAATTACTGTGCTGAAACTTAAGATACGAGACCAGGAAAACCTGATAGCATTTTCCACACTTACAGCAGAAGAGAAAAGCACACACACACACACATCTCCTGATGCCCAAGTGGACAAAACACATCATGCAAACAGAAACAAAATACATTGCTATTAGCTTCTGCACAGAGGATGCCCTTTCAGCATTTGGAAAGGGCAAGAATATTTTCATTATGAATCATGAAGAAGAACAGCTTTTGCTACAGATTTAGAATTGCTCCCACCATTTCATCTCTGTAAATACAACGATTGCTTGAAATGGCTGAGATGACATCTTAAGAGACTACAATGGCCTAGCAAAAAGGAATAGATGGAAGCTGAATGATTCCTTTTATACTTTTACAAGGCTGATTTTAATTCAGCTTTTAAAGTACTTCAAGATTTTTTTGTTTTCAATTAAGCTGAATGAAGGTAGGTTTAGATTAGGTATTAGGAAGGAATGTTTTACTATAAGGGCAATGAGGCACTGGAGCAGGTTGCCCAGAGATGTTGTGGACTCCCCATCCCTGATACTCAAGGCCAGCCTGGATGGGGATCTGAGTTACATGGTCTGGTGGGAGATGTCCCTGCCCACTGCAGGGAGTTGGGACTAGATGGTCTTTGATGTCCCTTCCAACCCAAAGCATTCTATGATTCTATGAGCTATCTTCATAGAGGCTACTAAAATATATAATAGAGCCCATATTGAAATGTTTAAAAAATTATTTATTAAAGTCATGCTAAATAGGAGTGCATTATGCAAGGTTATGTTGAGTGTGCACAAAATATTTAAATTCTTTAACTACAGTTAACTAAATCTACACAGCAGCCCCTGCAGTACAAAAATAATGAGCATTACTTAATGAACTTCCCAACTGCTGTTGAAATTCCAACAATAAGGGAGCATAAACTTCCAGTCCGGGAAAGATTACTTTTCTTCAGCATTTCAAAGACCAGGCAAAGGCCAGTGAGAACTATTTCAGCTGTCAAACTCAGTGATCAAAATCACAGTGATCAGTGACCACATATTAAACTTGCTGAAAGTTAACTTTTATCAAGGTTCTCGTAAACAGTTGATGTAATACAGAGTAAGTATTTTGGTGGCATTGTTATAAAGAAGAAAGCAATGGATAAAAAGAAGGCACTGCAAGAGTGGTGCCAGAGGTTTTAGATAGTACCCACACTGCTAAGATGATTGATTTCTCTTATTAGAGTCAGGTGTATATTCAATAAATTAGACTTGAATAGTAAATTCAAAATACAAAGGCTATTTTCATTCTACTTCATGAAAATAGGAGGAGAAAACACAAACATTTATAAACCACAAGCTGCAGTTCCCAGTCTTCTACCACCACATTCCTCTACTAAACTTCACTTGGATGAGAGCTCCAACCAGCAGCAATCAGCTCTGGCCTCTGTGCACACTTGAAACTGAGGAATATCTGCCTGTTTTTTCCACAGGTTGCTCTGCCTTGAGGAACCTGAGAAAGCAATCCCGAGAAAAGACTGAACATGCAGCTGAGTCTATAGGAGAGCAGTTACTGCTTCATCACCTCCCTGCAGTACTAGCATTTCTCACAGCAAGTCTGACATTCTTTTGAGACTATAAAAGGCAGCAACAGATAAATTAATGGAATTTTTAGAACGGAGCAATAAAGTGCTTTGAAGCAGCAAGTAACTAAAAAAGGAAATCAAGTAGCCATTACATCAGCTGAATGACAAGGGCATCTGAGAATCGGTTCGAAATTTAATCTGCCATAATCTTATATGAGAACATTATTCATATGCATGTTTAGTAAAATGTAAAATTTATTCTTAGGACATTCTAATCTTCTCCTAAAGCCTTGGTTCACAGAAAAAGGTGTTATACATCAGTCTTATTATAGTTTAATGAATGATGAAATATCAGCGGTTCCCCTTTGAGGTTTAAGCAAAGCATTTTTACCTCACATGGTAGAATCTGTTCAATCAGTTTCAATATCTGTTTAGCTGTGGGTGAGCACATACTTCATTATTTCCAGCAGCTGACTGTGACAACTGCTGAGTGAGCCTTGAGAGTTGCTGCCTCATGCTCTTCAGCCTTCCTACCCAATCTCCAAACGTTTCTGACCACAAAATATCATTTTAGAGACTTTATATGTAGTCTGTGTGGGATCAGAGCCAGAAACAAGGAACCTAAGCTCTACAATACCTGGCTTTTTGGTTTACACCATCGATTCCGTATCATATAGTCCTTCAATAAGGAGTTAAACATCAAAAAAAAACTAGATTAAAACATTAAAAATTTTCTACAGGATGGGACAGCTACAATGTCACTGCACTAAGTAACTCAATTCCAGATGTCTTCGAAGTCATACTCTTCTCCTCATCTATCACTCATATATTTAGCTCAAAAAAACATGATTAAGAGTCCTAGTCCTGAATTGTTTCTCTAATATTGTCTGCCATCCCAAACAGCATTCAATTTCTTAATTTACATAATTCTTCATTGTTTCATCTGTATTTATTTCCTTTTCCTCAGCTTTCTGTTTTGCTATGAATAACTAACTTTCCACTCTTCCAGCATCATGATTTTCAGCTTTTAATTAGATAACTATTTTTCCAATTCAAAGTTAGCTCTCTGTTAAACTCAGAAATGTGACTTCTATCAGAAAACGTGAGAAATTGGTTGGATGCTTAGCAAATCTATCCCCAGGGGGCTAGAATTTTGATATACACAAAGGAGCACTGACTGAAGTATATCTGAAGGCTGCCTGTTTCTTGTACAGTACTCTTCCAATGGTCAAACCATTTTACATCCTAATATATTGGGTTTTTCCACAGATCCAAAGCCAGTGAACAGATTGGGTATATTTAGTGTGAACAACACCATACACATGGAAGCTTAATTTTAAAATAAGGGGAAACTGGATACCTAAGCATACAATGAAAAGTTATCCTAGAAATCTGAAGTGTTTGCTAAAATGCACTGTTACTTTGCTTCACACATTAAAACTGTACTATATTGTTAAATTCTTCTTGCAAGACAGAGAGAAATCTGAACACTCATTTATCATTTACACTTGTTGCAAGATGATTTTACTGAAAAGATACTCAGAAGAATGATGAGAAAAATACATGAAATTTACTCTGCACCCCATTTATGCCTCCACCACCACAATCAGTTCATGCTAGAGCTCCTCTTCCAAATGGGCCCACTTATACAGGAGCAAATGCTTTGAAAATTCTACAATGTGAAAAATGTACAGTGAAATACACAAGTGGTGATAAACATGTCCTTTGTTTATAGTGTGAAAACAAGAGCTGGTCCCATTTACCTGCAGACTGCCTTTAATTCAAATGGAACTGAAAGACTCGATGAAGAAAGTGTTTTTAACAACTGCAAGCTTAATTTCTGAGAATACACCTACTGAGAACAGAAATATGAGACCTGTCCATCAGCTGGATTGTGGTGCTTGTTTTGGTTTTTGCAAACTCTGTTATTATGTGCTTCTGCATTCTATTGATATTACTTCCCAGGTTTATTCATGCTTCAGAGAAGAATGATCCAAAAGTAATACAAGCACTTATTTAAATACTCAGGGTTTGTGCCAGAGTCCCAAGTAAAGATTTTCTTTTAAAAGGTGACAAGGTCAGCTGTGTAAATCCTACTCAGCTGAAAGCTTAGGGTAGAAAAATGTTGTGCTGAGATGTTTTGGAACACACCGATGTGATTAACAGAGCTACTCTTTTGCCATGATGCAGGAAGAATTAAGCAAAACCAAAACCATGAAGCCCCATGTGATTATTCCATTCATTTCCTACAAAACTTATAAATTCAATTGCTTAAGAAGGTTCCCAAAGACAGACAGGGCTGGGAGAAACACGGGTAGAGGCCCAGGAAGTGCCATGAGACATTAACAGAGATTTCTGAAGCCTTATAGAAGTTACTCACTCCTTCCTTTTAAACAGGGATAATACAAATCCAAAAGCACTGGAAACAAACATATCTTTGGCAAGGGGTGACAGCACGATGCCAGAAGAATGACTTTTCATTGTACTTGTTTATGAAATTCAGGGCACCAATATAAACTGTACAACATATAAACACAAGTTTGCAACTGCACCAGTAAACAAATGCTTAAGAGTCTTTAAGCAAAAAAAGCCTTCTAAATATAATTTTCTAAGGACCTAACCATACAGCCCTTGACTACTTTAAAAACAGGTTTTGTTTGACGTTTGGGGGGGATACAATTATTACCAGTAGCATGCAATATCTGTGACAACTCTTTTGCCTGCTTATGGTTGAAGGAACCATTGCCAAGGTAAAATTATTGCATTTGTCACCCAAACAAAAGCAGGTTTCATAATGACTCACAAGTCATTATATAGTTAAGTAGCAATATTTTATTCCTGCTAAGACAGGACACAAGTATCCCTATTCAAAGAATCTTTTCCTCTACTTGTTTTACATAGAAGTCTTTATACAAGTTTCAAATTATTCAAATTTCATGAGTACTCTACTCAAAACATTTCAGCACATCAGTAATTTCTAAATTTATTCATGAAGTTGTTTGCTCCCTTAACATATCATGGCTTCAATGAGGTAAATGAAACATATTTTCTCCATTTCACTGGATGCATTATTCTAATTTACTATAGCTAAAGTCCTACATATTGATATATTTTTCTGTTAATGTTAATGTGGAAGACTTTTTTCCAGCTTGTTTCTACATTCTACCTCCTGAACATCTGCTCTCCTTCATCACTGCTTGGAAAGGATTTTGACCTTTATCAGGCATTGTGGAAACCTCCACCAGTTTTTCACTATCAGAAGGTTACAGCTGGGCTGCTTGAAGCCTTTGCAGCCGAGTCTATAGTTTTCCTTCTACTGCTTTAAATACCTCTCCTAAATGTTTTTACCTGGTATGAAAAAGTGATGACACTTCAGTTTGGATTTGGATTTTTTTTGAATACTAAAGTTCACATGGCCTGGGAAGATGGCAGAAAAATTATTCTAATTTGTCACAGTCTCAGTAATAGTGGGATTTTCTGCTTTTCTTCTACATTGCTCTGACAAATCCTCTGTTAAATTTGATTTTTTCAAGAGCACAGGCTGTATTTTGAGATCTTTTTTGCTGCATAAATAGGGCAATCAATATTTATTTTCATTAAAAGCATTTTATTACAATATCTTCTTTCTCCCTAAAATATAAAACTGCTTATTTTACATCTAGAATGAGACCTTTGCTACCTTACAGGGTTTTTTCCAATGACCTATCTGTTACATTGTTGTTGATTAGACTTAATCCAGCACTACTGAGGTCCTTACCCTAAAGGTATTTGTGCACCAAGTCATGCATAAAGAATTTTCTGGAGACCGAAGCCTTTGACAATGCATCTCCATTCTTTTAAATATTTAAACCAGCTTTACTTGGCAAAGTTATCTGCTTGATAATATTATTTAGGCCAATTTCTCTCAACTTATTCTTACTGACTAAATATATCAAGAGAGAATGTTTTTAGACTGCCAGCTCTTCGGAACAGGAAAAGCATTAATTTTACAATGTCAGGAACAGAAATGTTAAGATCTTTGTGCCCTACTGTTAATTAAATAAGGAACACTGTCACAGAACACAGATGGGTAAGTATGATCATAAGTTAGCACTCTGCCTGTTCCTCCTTCTCCCTCCATTATTTATTGAAGTTGTTTGGATTTGTTTACAAAAAAAGCAGTAACAACAAAGTCTTTTTCTTTTTTCCTGAAAATGACTGAAGAACAAGCTTGTATTGCTTCCCTTTATATAAAATAGAAGCAAAGCTGAGGAGAACAAAAAGCCATTTCCATTAAAATCCGGTCCATGTAATTAATCATTTATGTACATTCATCCTAACAATATTTTTCTGTCAAAAGCATTGTTATGATTACCTTATGTGCCAAAACAGGAAAGAGCAAGTGTATCTTAATAAATTTTTGCCTTTTGACACCAGCCTTTGAAAGTAAATAACCAGTTTTCACTACTAAACACTAACATACAGCTTCTATAAAATTAAGGGAAAAGTAATAAATTTATGTGGAGGAAAGTCAAATTTTATATGTGCTTACACATTATGGGGGTAATCCTACATTTAAATGAAATCAGTGTAAATTTATGCCAGTAACAGAGACAGACACATTGATCCTGACAGGATGTAGGCCTCTTGCAGGTGAAGCAGAAAAGGAAGAATGGAAGAAAAAATAATGGTACTTGGAAATTTCACAGCTGACACTTTTGGATGTAGGTAAGGCTGCTCAGACTTTACAGGAAAAAAGAAAGCAAGTGTTATTTATTCACCTTCACAGGGAAAATGCACATATCTGAGGCCCCACCCCCTCCAGTGATGCCAGCAAGAATTTTGCCATTGATTTTAGCAAGGGCTGGACAGAGCCTCAAGGGACTGATGACATGCACATAATTGTCCTGTTCCCAGCTTTATTCACAGTCCACAGTGAAAAGGAAGCCTTTCAGGATGCTTTTTTCAAGAAGGAATGCCTGCATTCCTGATTAAATATTTTGACACTCATTCTGATGAATTTCGCAAGGAATGTTGTTATTAAATGTATTATTCTCAACAGCCAGATTCCCAGATCAGCATTGTACTTTTTGTAATTATTATCAGCTATTGTGAGCAGCTTTTATTTGTCTCCTTCTCCCCTGCCTTAGTTATGACTCATTTTCTCCTCATTAAAAAAAAAGTGTAGTTAAGCAGTGAATTAAGTTTCTCCCTTTGCTGCTTGAGATGGTTTTTATCTATCAAACTGCTTCTTTTAGAAAAACAGAAGCACATATGTGTCATGTTAATGAGTCTGTGAGAGCATAACTAAAACATATGTGTAAAAGTGTGTTTTATCAGCTACAAATAAACTGTCCTAACTACCACTGTCATCACAATGAATTTTTGTTACACTTGCTGTAACATGATTGTATTGCCATAAAAAATTCATCCATGCTAGCTATGACCAGGAGAAATATTAGCCTGTTAAGTAGCAAGAAAACACAGCTATAATTACCTCCTGGGAAAACAAAACTAACAAAAATATTTATGCAATAACAAAAAACCCAAACCAAACACGAAAAAACAAAACAACCAACCCTCTTATAAACTAACAGTACCTGATTTCAAAAATCCTATTTAATTCTAATTGCTGTCCTTCCCTACCAGTTTGATACACAGACAAATCCATACACTGCTGTTTTACTTTGAATTACAAGAGCACAAGTTCAAACATGCTACAGATTTTGCAGTTCAAACTCAGATTTAAAAAAAAAAAATAATCAAACCAAGAAATCCAACCACACAACATGCTCCACTCCACCCCTCCCAACTTGTCTGGAAAGAACTGTCTCAGGAAAAGTTGAGTGTAGTAGGATTCCTTACACATCTGATGCCTTGCAGCACTCTTGCCAGACTGTTGAGCTCTTGGGTTCTGTTTCCTCTCTGGGTTTCATCACTGAAACCCAAATGCAGCCAACGGAAGAGTGCCAAGGCAAAGCTCTTTTGGCTCATTCATTAGTACCCTGCTAAGTGGCAGTGTCAGGAAGTCTGCATGGGGTGGGAAGACAGGAGGCAGCAGTGGCAGGGAAAGAGCTAAGCATGAAATTATTAAGATGTGTTTACTTATCCCATTATGATAGGCTCCATTTACAAATGCTTCATTCATTAAAACTTAGTTTTAACTTTAAACCAGTGAATTCCACATGGAAGCTTTAAAAATCATCTTTACCAAAAAATAAAAAAAAAGGCAAAAAATTTGAATTTAATTTTATTGCAATTTTTCAAAATTTTATGTTGTTTTTCTGTGTGTGTTGGTGGGGTTTGTTTGTTTTGGTTTTGTTTGTTTGTTGAATTTTGAGAATTAAAGAACTGCTGAATACCCAGCAAAAGGAAAATGAGAATCAACAAGTCAGAGGACCAGGCTTGCTTGTCAATTATGATTTTAAAAGTTACTCCTTTTTATTTGAGTATTCCAGTGGCCAAGTCATACAATGTACACAGAAGGTCACAGAAGCTTCTAAATGGATAAAGTGATGTCTTTAATGTGCCTTGTGGTACTTGGAAAGCAACAACTCAGCTGTACTACTTCTCTGCATATTTCACTTAATTATTTTGTAAGTTGCTATTGTCATAAATAGCATCTTCTCTGAGCATCTGTTGCTTCACCCACAGCAACTGCCTGCACACATTGTTCTATCTGTGCTGCCAGGTATTTGAGTGCTCTCATCATCTTAAAATCTTTGTCTGACAAATATCATCCCTGAGGATTGGAACTACATGATCTTTAAGGTCCCTTTCTACTCAAACCATTCTATGATTAATGAGAATTCTAGATGTCTTTCCCTACAGAGAACACAGTCAGCTTTACTAGACCTGCTGGTATTTTGGACTTGTACTCAATTTCTTACACTGGAGGTATTTTATTACACTAAATGATAAGGTAGAGGGACACAGATGAGCCCTCAGGCAGGCCAGCACTTCTCTATCTCTCTGAATGCCTTCTTTTTTCATACATTTCAATCTACTAAGACATAATTGCTGTAAGTGTCTTTTTGTGAAGTTTGAATAAGTTGGCCTGGCCTTAAGCTTTCATGGAAGCATTACCATTTTTCATTGTGTGCTGTCAGAACTTTTTGATCTTGCAAATCACACCTCAATATGTTTGAAAACAATTTCATTTATATGTAAACACCTTGAAACTGCTTTGCACTGTGATCTACAACAGTACATAACTCCCTGGACCATAATAGCTCAAAAACAAACCTTCAACATACCAGCTCTTTCTGCACATTCAATAAAAAGCCAAGGAAAAAAAAAATGCTGCAAAACCCCAAAATCAAAGCCAGACAGCTCCCAAACATATTTCCATTGATTTTTAAGTTGTAACATGGGGCAAGACAGTCTGAGACAAGCATATATATATATAACATTTGCTTTCAATTATTTTCATGCAAACATTAAGTTTACAAGAACAAAATGAGTATGGCAGATCCCATTTTTGAACAGAGCTCAATTTCTAGGCCTAAGATTCTAAAACTCAAGCCTTCAGCTTCCCAAACACATCTGAGCACTATAAAACAACGTCAAAGGGAGCCAGTTTCAGATCAACAACAAAATTGGCTCCACCACCTCCCTGGATCTTTCATTCTTTGGGAGGTTTTCCTCACCACCTCCATCATTTCCTTTGCTTTGCGTGCCCACAGCAAACCAGACTCCCCCTTCCACCCTGATACTGATTTGTTGTCCCTTCCTTCCAAGCCTTCTGCATCTGGGACACAAACTCATTTTAAGAAGCTGCATTTCTTCAACCACAGTCAGCCTCATTCCTCAGACCTGACCTAAGGAAGGGATAAACAGGGTCCATACACCCACTCCAAGAGATGCCACCACACTCTCTATTGCATACTGCTGGCTCCAGCTTCTCGCCAGGAGAAGCAGCCACCGTCACTTCCCACCCTCCAGCACAGGGCTTGGCTAAAAGCCACTCTCATGTAAAAAGTCTTGCATTTGTAAATGGATTTAACAAACTGCTTAGCAGCTCATAAGCATAACAAGAAGGTGCAAAATCTAAACAATCAGCACAGAATTTCATCAGTTTCCAGGTGGTTTCACCCCCCTCATCTGCTCAGTAGTAGGTTTGCATTTTTCAAATGAATACACTGTTTTCTTGCAGCATTGCATATAACATTGTATGCAAGAATTCTACAAAGTTGGCAAAAGCTTGTGAATATGGTAATAAAAATATTACTATTTTTGCAGTCATAGCAAGACAACATTGACACTGTTGCTTATTGTGCATTCGGCTTAGTTCATGTCTGCATTTAAACTTTGAGGGGCTGCAGTAAATTCCCACAGAGTCCACAGCATTTAAATGCCATGTAAACCCTTTTCTCCCTCAGACTGTAAAGCAACTTGTATTCCTAATGCCTCCAAAGTATTGACTCTTTTCATTACACAATGTTTTGGTTGTTCTGCTGCCACACAAAGTACACACTGTATAGAGCACAGAATCATAAAACCATTAAGGTCAGAAAAGACTCCCCAGATTATCGGGTCCAACCTTTTACTGATCACCACCGTGTCAACCAGAGCAGAGCACTAAGTGCCACATCCAGTCTTCTCTTGAACACCTCCAAGGATGGTGATTCCACCACCTCTCTGCTCAGCCCATTCCAATGCTTAACAATCCCTCTGTGAAGAAATTCCTCTTGATGTCCAGCCTGAACCTTCCCCAGTGCAGTTTGAGGCCATTTCCTCTTGTCCTTTCACTGGTTGCCTGGGAGAAGAGACTGACCCCCACTTGGCCTTTCGGGTCTGAGCTTCCTTTTCTCCAGGCTAAACACCCCCAGCCTCTCCTCATGGGACCCTTCCCCAGCTCTGCTGCCCTTCTCTGCACTCGCTCCAGCCCCTCAATGTCTTTCTTGCAGTGAGGGACCCAGAACTGGACACAGCACTGGAGGTGTGGCCTCAGCAGTGCCCAGTACAGGGGGACAGTCACTGCCCTGCTCCTGCTGGCCACACTACTGCTGATCCAGGCCAAGATGCCATTAGCCTTCTTTTTGAAAATATAGCCATAAAAGTAATGTATTATTTCTTTAAAATAGTTCAATGAATGAATGAATAGCAAACGGCTTTTTCCCTTCCTTTATACAGTTGCTCTGTCCACATATCCCCAGTAAAAGAACCCATAGATAATCCACTATAACCATTGCCACTCTTTCCAAAAGAAATGGGAAGTTCCTACCAGTTTTGTTTCCAGATCAGAGGTAAAGTATCCTTGGAAAGCTCCTCGTATGATACTGATCTTATCTGTTTGCTTTTAGAAACTCTATTGTAGATGATTAGTTGCATGGATTTGGGAAGGTGCACTACACACAATTGCTTTCAATACCAGGAATTCAAGAAACACTGTTTATAGGTGCCCCTATGTGTGTTTATAAGAAATTCCCTTCCATCACCTTTTCTTTTTTCTTTAGAGGTTCAGAATAAATTTGGGGAAATGAAGGATTTTAAATTCATTCTAACTTGTTCCACAATGTACGAAGCATTTAAACAACCTTGACATAAATCCCACTGATTTTATTTTAAACAGAATTTTTGGAACTAATTTCAGGTTGCCAAAACAAGAGCAGCACTTTGGATGTCATCCTTTTTTTGTGTAAGAGCAAACTTAAGTCTTCCTTGAAAACGCCTAAGGAAACATATGGATAATTTCACAGAGAAGTGTCACAAACCAAAGCCTTACAGAGGAAAGTAAAAATAAACAATATCCTCTTCTCTTCACTCATCCTATTAGAATAGCAATAGAATATAAACTAAGCAAGAGATTAATTGGTCATCCTGATGGTAAAAGTCAGCAAAGAATTGCAACTTTACAATATTAAGGCAACAGAAGAAAATCACAAAACTCTCACTCTAATTTGCTACAAAGGTGAAGTAAAACTTGTCATCTAAAACTAGACAATGATGTGCAATTTCTACCTTTTTTTTTAAGAGTGTACACAATAGAACTTCATTATGCAAGTCCAAAACCTCTTGGCAGCCATTTAAGGGCAATGTGCTAGGGTTTGTGGTGGGGGGGGAGGAAGAGGAACACCAAAACACAGGATGTTACATGAAGGATCTCTAGTGCTGTGTGTCTGATTTTAATCAGTCAGGGTAACACTGATGTCACGAGGCCATGGCTAAAATCATTACTTACTGCTTTGCAGATGTAGTACCTATCTCAGAAAGCACTAGGAATCTGTGGCTTTTGCAGTCTGCCAGGTGTAACTCAGCTTATTCCCACATAATTTCCTGTATCTCACCTCCTTTCAGTTATGATCCAATGCGTGACTTTGAGTTCCTTTTCACCAACAACACACCAAACACTGCAAGAAGCACTGCCAGCAGGAGTGCTAAATGTGGTGTTGTTTACAGTGGTGGTCACCACTGTACCCCAGGAGTCAAGAGCAATCCTTTAAACAAAGGCCATTCATGACTTCCACACTGTCAAGGTTTGGTCAGCCCCTCATCATTCTCCCCTGTACCCCTTCTAAGCTGCATTTTCTGCAGGAGATACACAGGTTTACAGTAGAGGCCCTTCCCACACTGGCACTGCTGGGACCAGCCAGCTGTGAATTTTTTGTTGTTTAAAGTCCATTCTACAGTCTGGGTCAGCATTCAGAAACGACAGTGTTGCCATTAGCAGTTGTCCTAAACTGATTTAAAGTGTGTCCCAAGTCTTCCACACCATTCAAAACTCACTACACAAGCACTTTCTTACCTCCATGCCACCATCTTCCAACACACTCAGCTATCACATTACCTTCACAGATGGTCATGCCTACCTCTGTTTGACAGCTCATTTCACTCAGCTGCATGTTTATCAGCAATCTTTATTCTTGAATTAAAACAGAAAAAAAGAAAGCTTTGCTGATGTCACCTAAATGAAAAATAAAGAGATCTTCAGCATTTTGAAACTAGGAATATTGCAGAATTTTAAAAAATATTGTTTTGTTGGGTTTTTTTAAATACCATTCTAATTGGTAGTATATTTTTGGAATATATAATTGGAAGTATATTTTCTGAATTTATATTCTTCCTACATGGCAAACATTCCCATTCATCAAAGACAAAAACTACTTATCAGTGATCAACATATCCTGCCTGCTTATTTGGACCTGCCTCCAACTGTTACACCAAGGAGACACTTCAACAGTGGCAGAAAGATCCAGCTCGTGCTGCTCCAGGAACCGGAGGCACTGGAGAGCACGTAATTCCTGCCCACGTTCTGACCACAGTCAAAACACTCACCATACCCTGGCTCTGCTGGGTGCTGATAACAGAGCAGTTCCACCTCAGCTCCCTGCAGCCCTCTCTAACCTCCACGGAATTCCACACCAGCTGGTATTGAATCCTGCAAGGACAGCACACGGCAACGTTCATAACTGCCTGTGGCTCGTGAGGCCATTTGCCTGTTTAAACTAATTTGTTTGGAAAGTTGCCAGGAATCTAAACTGACATTTCACTAACCCCACTGCTTGCGTTAAAGGGGTAGTTCAGCATCTGAGAGGAGCTCAATTTAGCTAACCAGCATTCAAATATAGTTGATTTAATTGAGAGGGGAAAGTGCTTTTAAGAGGCCAACAGTCTCTTTAGAACTTGTTCTAGTTTGAAATCCATAGAGGTAGGCAAACATTTGTGTTACTCTAACAATACCTAAAATATTCACTTTTCTAGGAATGAAAAGAGAATTAAAAAACCAGATGTTACCCTTTTCAACAGCCCTATTTAATACATCAAATCACATTATTTTGTCTGAATAAATACTGACACTAACAGCTTGTCAAAAAAAGGGTGAAAACTAGACAGGGATGTAACAGCATTGCTTCTCAGACTGAAGACATTAGTGAAACATTTGTTTTAGGGCAATTATACAAATTATTAGTGCATCCCAGTGGTTTCAGTAAATATCAGAAGTTCTCTAATGTGACATAAGTATCAGTAAACTCCCTAAAGTAGCACTGTGTTTGGTATTTTATAACAGACATTTTGTTCCTCAGCTTGGAAATCTGCAATTTCATCACAAATACACTCTTGAAAAGCATTGCAGAATTGGATAAGCTAAAGGAAAATGCTGTATCCTACAAAATTCAACAGTTTACCATTTTAGCCAATAAAATTTTAGCTAATATAAGCAACTAGATTAAAAAAAGGAACTGGAATTAATTCAAGTAATGATGACAGGCTAGGACTGTGTTTATATTAAAACCAGAAAAAATTTCCTTAATAAAACTCACTGATTTGGAGAAGCCTCTGCTTTCTATAAATCTGTCCACACATCCAGTACACCTTTGGAAAAAAAGGTTTAAAACATGAGAGCAGTATTAACTTTTGTAAATTCTTCCTGTTGCTATCTAACCTCAGCTCTCCAGTAAAGTGGTTGGAAAGAAATAAAATCATACTATTGAGTAAGAAATACTACAGAGACCATACTTCAAAAATACCCCAGAAATCAATAATATGCTGCTTCAACAGCAGCTACATTGATATTGCCATGCTGGTCAATCTTGCCTTACAAAAGTAACAAGCAAGACACTCATAGAACTAAGGTATTTTGTTATGCTTGCCTATTATTATTAAAGCTGAGGAGCAATTGTTAAACCCTATTTATTGACTTTGGAAACAGAAATGGTTAAATAATTTTTTTTTAGCTTACTCATACAAAATAACTATGCTTCAGCTCTGAGCATGATCTGCATCCAGTCTCTCAAGTGGCTGTAAAAATGGTTTGGAGACAAAAAGAATCTGACTGCAGTTTGTTACAGACGCTCCAACAACGTAGACACATTACCATGGCCATATTAATTGTATCTAACTTTGAATTTGGCTCTCTGAGGCAGGGATTGACCCAATGACCCTCAGAGCCCCTTTCATTGTAAACTAGGCTGTGATTCTATGAATGGAAACTGAAAACACACAGCAACACTTTTGTTTTTTTTTAAATGTCCATGCACTATTATTCTATTTATAACTCAATAGTGCCCTCTGCTGATATTTTCCTGCTTGGTTATTTGCATGGAAAAATTGTGAGGGTATGTTATGGGAATGTGTTAACACTTTTCCTGCAACTGAAGGAAGGAAAATTGCAGAATGTTCTTGTTTCATATGCAGGCAGCACAGGGCAGAGAATGTAAGTGGTCAATACCTTTACCAGGTCAGTTTGGAAACTGTTTGGATATTTAAGGTCAAAGCAGGTCTCCTCTCCCTCTGCCATTATAATTTAGGATACTTCACAGCAGCCTTCAGAGATACAGAACAATCCTACTCAGAACACATAAAAACCTCCAAAAAGAACTATCATCCTTCTCTCCTACAAAAATAGCAGGTGTATGCAGGTAACTTGAAGGAGGAGATTAAAAAGGATATGATAGAGAAACCTCTCAAACCTGGAATATCAGAATTAGCAGCCACTCATCTTCAGCTGCCTGAGCTGTAGTTTTACAAATACAAAACTGTGCAAGTGATAGAGAAAAAAACTTATTATAATCTCTAGTAAAGGGAGGATTTTGGTGTAATTTATTGTCATTACCCTTGGCAGAGTCTACTTAGGAGGGCTAAAACTGCTTTTAAGACACAGTTAAAAGGGATGTATGTACAAAACAAACATTACAATACACAACAGAAAGGCAGCTTCTCCAAGCACTTGTCAGGATTATGACTGGCTATTTTCGAAGTCTCAGTTGTGTAAGAATTAAATTTTATTAAACTGCTATAAAGGTTCACAAAAGAGAGTCAAAGTTCTCCCTTCAAAATTTTCAGTCTACCTTAATTTAATTTCTAGCTAAAATTATTCTTCTTTCCAATTTTTTCACTAATTTCTCAGTTTTGAAGTGCTCTGCAGAAGTGTTTTCTCTTATTTTAGACACATCATTGCTAAATCTGTTTGGGTTTTTTTTGTATTCCTACAGTCTCAATGGCCAGGAAGAGTTCCTACTAAACTGATTGTATTCCCTACTTGAGAAGGAATAACAGCCTATTAGCAATCACCATGATTGAACTTTTCTGAGGGCAAATTATACAAGTATTTCATAATAGAGGTAAGATATTAGGAAAAATATTTGCAGAAGAGACACTGCCATTCACACGTACATGAATTCAAGGATTTCAGATATCCTTCAGAGTGTTTAAATATCTTTCATAAACATCTGTTTGCAAAGAAATGTTCTGTTTACATGCCCACGGAAAATAAAAATTACACTAAAGAAAGGTAAACCCCCATCTTTTTCTGTGTACTGCTGAATGGGACAGAACAGCAAGGGAAATTCAGGTTAAACTTTCTGAAAAAAATCCAACAGCAAAGTTAAACAATGAAACTCATTACTGCAAGGGTTGAAAGGTTTCCATCACTACAGTTTCAGACAGACTATTATCAGTATTGTATTCCTTAGGTACAGCTACTGCACAAAATGGTGCCGCTAAATTAAAAGAAACCTGTTTTTTTAAGATTAGAAAACCCAATGAGCCTGGGCACTGTTAAAAAATGACTCTATATTAGAAGTTCATCTGACTAAAAATGGATTAATCTGATTTGTTGCTTGAATTGTGTTACATTTGATTAACACAAAGGAATTATGCCTAAACAATAGTTATTAACGAGTTAAAGGTGTTTCTCTTAGAAGCTTTGTGTTTGCAGCACATTATGAATTTCCATACATGCACCCTGAAATTACAAAATAATTTGCTAAGGTGCAAATAAGAGTCCAGTGAGATAACAACCAGAAGGAGTCACTTGTGAAAGCTGCACCTCCCTTCATTTGAATGGTCTGATCTGTATGCATGTATAGTCACTTGGCTGGTATAAATAAACTTTTACTCATACTTGCAGAGGCAACATAGTCCTGAGAGTTTCTTTACTGGCTTCTGAATCAACAGAATTTTTGACTGAGTTCCAGCAGTAGCTCTGTTAGTGCTAATGTGCAAGCTGGAAAAAACACAACCTGACTTTACCTGGCAGGCTCAGCTTGCAGCTAGAAATGGTTTTATTTATAAACATCCTGCAGCATGGATGGCAACTCCAGCTGCAAGGACTACAAGGCACTGACAGTACCAGACCCCTCTGGCAAATGCAAGCAGCTCAGAACTCCAGGCACACATCCATTTGCATCTTACTGAGAGACAATGATTTGATTCCTTACATTATTCCATCTTACTCACTTTGAGGATGGTAGATACTGTTCTATTAAGTGCAAACCCCAGAATTTCCAGGCAGCTCACAATAGTGCACTTCTAGTGTAGTAGCTTGCTACTGCTGTGCCTAGATTCCATTAACAACATGGATTGAGAATACTAAATCCAACATCTCCCACTATAACCACCCTGACTTACCAGGGAATACCAATTTTAGAAGATGCTGTGAGAAAGGGGAAGGAATCCCTGAAAACCTACAGCTGTACAATTTTTTTTCTCTCCAAGTGTGGTTACCTGCTTCTGGGAAGTTGCATTTAACAGGTACTCAGTTAAATTACTTTTAAATGAATACTTCTTGCTGCTCACACACCACCATTATCCCCTTGCCACATGGCTTTAGAAGTTGAGCAACAACATCCACTCAGAGCAATACCTGGAAATAGGTTCCAAATGATCTAGTGAACCATTTCTCAGAGTACCTCCTTGCATCTTAAAATAACTTTTGCTTCTGGCTGATAACATTTACTGGTTCTCTTCCAACCTGAGGTCTTAATTCAAGAAGATAGCCAGGCTTCTGCTTAGTCCAGAATCAATGGCTCTACTTGCATGGATCAATTGTAAACTTACGTGTTGATAGGAGATATGAAAACAGGCTTCAAGCATGGCATCCATCCACATCACTTCTCAAATCACTGAACAAAATGTCCCTGGCCTTCCTAGAAGAATGTGGATATAAACACATCGAGTGCTAGGCAGAAACACAGAACAGGCATTTCTTAAATAAATTAATAGCTAGATACACGTTGTGCTACTACACTGGAGTTTTTAAGTAATCTGATTAATGTTTTTCATCCACAATGAAAGATGATAAAAAATAGTTTTGCATTATTAGCAAGATACATGTTAAGACATGACATAAAACCATTGGCATAAAGGTCAAGTTTTAAAAGTACACATTTTCTTCCTGGGATGAAATAAATTACAGATAATATTCCTACTTTACAACCAGTAATTAGATCCAATAAGAATAATAGTTTCCATCTTGAGTGGGAAAGAAATTAAAATTATATTTTTTCTCTCCTATATAAAGATTTATTGTCTTTTCCCCACACCAAAAGTTATTAGTGTGTCCATGAAAAATTAATGACTTCTATCTCAAAAGTAATAGATGTTAATGAAACACTGGGGAGGAGCAAAATTATAAGTAAATACACTGATGAGAACACAAAGTAAACCTTAATAAAGTCCCAGCATCTCTGATAATTAATGCTGTGGTTATGAGTAAATATTAGTCAAACTATAGCTATGTATTCTAGTGCTTCTAATAAGGTCAAAGAAAACATCCATGAAATCTCAGTTCATGAGTAGGTAAATAGACACAAGAGTTAGGTTACTTACAGTTTATTATTTTAAATGTATACAAAATATACTGACCAATTAAAAAAAAAATCTTAAAAGGTTGGGGAGTAAGTTTTTTATAATTTTAAGGGTTTACTCGAAAAACTATTAAAAGATAGGTTGGGTCTCCTGTTTACACCCTAAACTTTACCTATTCAGAACATCTACAGAGGCAGGAGATCAAAAGCATTAATGAATTAAAATATAAATCATATCCAGGTTCTGCAACATCCAGGACATTCATCCTTGTGCTCATGCAGATTTGGGATTTTGCTCTCCATGTTTTCAGACACATTAGAAATAGGCTTTATATTTCCAGCAGATTTCTGATTGATGCAAAACAGATTCATAACAACTTTAATTTTTTTAACTAGATCAGTGGGTACTTGCATTCACAGGCTATTGAACAGATCATTCAGATCTCATCTGGCAGGATAGAACCCTGCCCACAAAAAGTAAGGATGTTGCTCTGTTTAAACATTGTCATTTTCAGTGCTTAAATGAAAGTAGAAGGAGTTCTGTAAGAGAAAAAAATAAAGGAGACATAGAAAAAAACCCAGATTATCAGAGAAAGGATTTTGGATGTTAAATACATGAAAATCAAGGGGTTTTTCTATTTAATTCCTATGTATGGAAGTCAGTATATAGTTTATATTATAAATCACATTAATGAAAAGGATGTTAGAACAACCAGCCACCTCCAGGAAACAGAGAAAGATTTGTTGATATATTCCCAAAAGCTTTCTTCATCTTCAGGCTGATTCTCAGGCTTCATCTTTCCTGAGAATTTCAGCACAAGTGTTCACTGTTATTTTTGGAACTGACTTCTGCACTCAAGTCCTTGCTTCTATAATGTGTTTTCCTTTTCTTAAGCTTTCTGTTAAAAACTTGGGGTTTAGAGAGCATGCTAAGATTTCAGAATGCAAAGAATTGTTTTAATAGGGATCTATCACAAAGAAGATATATTTTAAATACGATGAAGTTCCTCCACTACTTCCTAACATTTTCAAAAGTACCCTTTTACTACCAGAGGACATAGATTTCTAAATTTATTCTGTAGCCTTTTCTTTCCATTTTCAGTACACAAGTAACATCCTGTTGAATAGGGAAAGTATTTTATTCTAAGCATTTTATGAAAAACAACTGTCATTATCAAATGCCAACATTTTAAGACCTGTCACAAAAATCCTTAACATTTCATGTATACTAATTTTGTCAAAAAGTCTAGAGGATGATGGAGATGCTAGATCTCAATGTTCTTGGGCTAGCTCCTAATATTTCCATTGAAGCATTAATATGATTAAATGTGTTAGAAATGCACTGTTCATTTCAAAGAACGTGGTATTAGAACTCAGAAGTCCTCTTGGAAGAAAGCTTTGGCAAGGAATAATCATTGTAGTCTCCACCTCAAACTGTTGTTTCTTTTCAGTTTTCCTCTGATGAAGTGCAAGCTTTTGTAAACTAAGTATTTCTAAAAGAGAGAGGATACAGAATGGCAAAATTCCTGAAGTTCACCATAAGTAAATTCATAAAAAATTAATATCTCTCTCTAGGTGTAACTCTGTTTAAAGTCTTAAAGACACTATTTTTTCCAAGCAAACATTCTATACTAGAAATCACTAGTATACTAGTGATACTTTCACTCTTTACATTTCAGCACTACAATGTCATCTGATATCTCTACAGCCTTTTGTGTAATCCTCACTTGTCCTAATAATTGCTGACATGCATTTTAAACCTGTAATGCTGATGCATAATCCCTAAAAACAGCCTTCACCAGGAAGAGAAAGGGGAGGGGGAGAATAATCGGCATTTGCCCAGTAACTCTTTGTATATGAGACGTTTATCATTGAAATAAAATTTATCATTGAACAACTCAGTGTTTATCAATCACATCTTCCTGAAACAAGTAACATGTTTGACATGTTGGAAAACACTAAGCCAAACACAAAAAGGTGACTCCAATATGAAAATGCAAAGCTATAACCAGAGAAAATATTGAACTCCAGAGTGTGAGTCCAAATCCTCTGTAAACAGAACGCTGGATAGTGACTGTGAATAGGAATCATCCTCGTGCTTGCCAGAAGGTGGCAATAATGATACTGTACTTGCATGGCCAGCTTTGTATTTAGAAAGTTGGGGAGGATTTAAGCATTAAAAAAATTAACTTCATAGAATTGCATTTGTACTGCTAACTTTTTATGGCACTCTTCATTTCCCACTAGTTCCACAGAAGACAGAACAAAAGTCTCCTGCATCTTACAGCTGCCTCTGTAGGGTTTTCTAAGAGAAACTCTATGAAGCAAAGCAAACCCAAGACTGGACTGTTTCTCTGATTAATTTTTTTAAACCACGCTTTTATACCTACTAAATGCACTACAGAGGTGGTAGATGGCTATCTGTGCAAAACCTAACAAAAACTGAACAAACAATTCTGTAGATTTAGGTGACCATATAACTCAGGAGAACATAATTATGTTTATCAGATAAATAAGGGAAACACAAACATTTGAAGAAGCATGAACAAAAAGCAATAACAAAAAGTTATTAATCCTTTTATACAGCATAAAATACTGCAGCTTTTAGTAACTATACAAAATATTCCTTGGTCTGCAAAAACACTACATCTTCCAGTGAAACATTAACATAAACCAGTAAGGACCAGTCCTACAGCTCTGGTTTGCTACATTTCACATTGTTTTTAGGAAAAGAATACCCAAAACATTGCTCAAAATCCATTTAACATGGTGTACTTCAGTATTCCTGAGCAGCAGGACAGAAAATCCTAACTCCTTAAAGTAACAAGTTTGAGATACACAGCTAATACAGTAGCCTCTGGAGCTAGCACAATATTAAACTACCTAATAAAAAAAATTTATACCTATTAAACCCATTTTTAGCACTTTTTAAACTAATCAGCCCAGCACTTTACTAAACCTGCTTACTACCTTTTCAATATATACATACTGGCAGGGCCTAGAGTACATTAGTAAGTTCTGCTGGCCCTGGCCAGCCCCACCAGGTGCATTCTACCACTGCCCTGCCCACAGCCGAAGTTTTTCTCCTAAAAATCAATTGCAAATATATTTTGCCACTAAAATATCGTGCTCTGACCACCCAGCTGTTTCCAGTTTGGGCTTGTTTATTTAAGGACATGCACCTGAAACATAAATGGTAATTTCCTTGCAAAGAGTAGTAGTCAGGTAGGTAGAGGTCTTTTTTACTATGTTATTAAAGTAGCTTTGTTAAGCTCAATATTCATTCCTCAAAAAGGCTTATTATTCCATGTGGTAATGGAATTTTCAGAGACTGTTTTTTACTGTATATAACCCATACCACAAGTAAAAGTTCAATTTGCTGTATCTTACTTAATTTATGTAAGTATTTCTTGTTTACAAGATCTTCTTAACAATCCAAGTTTAAAAGTAGTAATTTAAATTTCCACAGTAATAAAATCCAATTAAATAAAAACAAAAGACAGCAGGATTAAATAAAAACAAAAGACAGCAGGATAAAACAAGCCTCTTTTCTTGAAATGTCCCTAAGCACTCATAAAATTTAAAAAAGCAGCTCTTTTCACTAGAACAATAATTTACACACTAAAGAGATTCCACATAGCCAATAGTGACTTATTGTTATGAGTGTACATGGAAAAAAAGGAGTCTTCCTGCTTTAAACAATATAAAATTCAATAGTACAGTAATAAAATTTTAAACTATTTAAAATGTGTGTAGTAGGTTTGTACCAGGCAGCAAGAACTGTTTTCCCTCTTTAACCTTGGCTTAATATTCTTAAGGTCTGACCCTATAAAATCCTTCATTAAAACTAGTTTTCTGTCCACGAGGAAATCTAGTTTTCTACAGACACTGGTGAAAAAATACCTCAGGAATAGGCTGCCTTTTCAGTCCAAATAGCTTTGGCGTTAACTAAAATATCTAAAAAGTAGTTTATTTCTGAAAAATCAGCCTGTAAATCAAAAAATTAGGCTTAGGAACTCTATTAATTAGCATCTGGCTTTACATACCATTGGTTCTGGCATGTTTTTAGGGCAAAAAATGCACATTCCCTCTTAGAAATTTCAACATCACTCTGCTTTCCTCCTATGCTTCTCCTCAAAAGGTATTTATGGAAGAACACTACTCAAAGAGTAGGAGAAATATTTGTTACAATACACTGGAGCAGGTAACTCAGCTCAGAATAATTAGTGCATAAATAAAAATCTGAAGTTCACGTTCAAAAAGTTAAATAATTAAAAGTGCTACTTACTTTGGCTTCACAAAACAGGCAACATTCCGAGTCACCTAGTCATTACCATTATAATATATAGTGTTATAGTAATTCATACTTATTTTTAAAATAAAATTAACTAATTTAAGGCCTTATAGTTGTGACTATCAATTCATTCAGTTTTGAGTCTGTGGATGATTAGCTATAGTACAAAATCAAGCTCGCTTTAGGGTTTAATAGGCTGTGTAAATAATGTCACAGTTTTTTTTTTTTTTAATCATTTCAGTAGAAATGTGCCTGAGGATCTTTTAGTCTTACTACCCTTCTTTTCCCTTAGTACAGCTGCAAAAATGACCAAGATGGGTCATAGGTTACTGTGCTTGCTGTGTTTGATCCAAATATGCAATGTGTGTGCCACTGTAATTGGAAAAACACAATTTAGGAGCCAAATTGTGTAATTCCTTCTATACTCTGCACCTCCGTGTGGCTGAATCCCCCACACAGACCAGGCTCCAATGTTATCAGATTCTGCATTTGTCATTAAAAATACTTACCTAACTGGAAAATAGTTGGCCCAGGTGTGGCTGAAAAATTGTAAACACGCATCAACAATATTTACACCAGCTGAGCTAGTCGGATAATGACAATTTGGATTTACACGTTGGTTTCCCACAAATATGGGGGAAATTCGCACCTTTTAACGCACTTATTTGGAAATCTTTTGACCATTTTGAGATGTCGTGAGGAGAGGCGCCACCTGAGGGAGTCGTGCTCCAAAGACCAGGGAGCACCCAGGTAAATCTACTCGATTTACCAGTGGATGCGAGTACACACAAACACTCAGCACAGCCTTTTCGTGTTATACAGAGGTATATATACGTATTCCCACGGGTAGGTGTGCGATGCGTGTGGGAAGGACCGGGCGTGGCCCTCACACAGCCCGGGGGCGGGCCCGGCTCCGCCCCGTTCCCGAGCACGTCCGGGTCGGGCGCTGCCGTGAGGGGAAGTGCGCGCGGCGGCCCCGGCCCGGCGAGCGGCGGCTCCGGCAGCGCTGCGGCCAAGATGTCGCGGGGCTCCATCGAGATCCCGCTCCGGGACACCGACGAGGCGAGTCGGGCGCGGGGAGGGGCAGGGAGGGCGATTCGTGCCATCCGTGCCGGGGTGCGGGCGGTCGCTGCTGCCGCCCGCGGTTGTGCCCTGGGCTCGGGGCGCGAGTGTGGCTCCCAAACGCCGTGGCGGGGTCGCAGGTGTGTGTCCGGCCACATTCTCGCTGCACTTTGGTGTGTCAGGGGTTTTTGGTGTTCCTCGAGCAGCGCAGAGACACAGGCAGGGCAGCGGACCCACTCTGTAAAGTTATTTCACCGTGGCTCTAGGAACTTATTTAACTTTCCTTTATTTAAGGTACACTGGCAGTCCACAAGCCAAGGTTAGAAAGATTCAGAAGTGTCTGGAAATTTGCAGCGAATAACAAAGTTTGACGTTAAATCATTTCGTAGCAGATACTAAATTAATAGCGTAGCTAAGTAAGGTGTTGAAATAAACTGCTTACAGGTTGAGGAATATTCTCTGTGAACGTCTGTATCCCTACTCATATATACACACATATCATACATATATGCATGCATGTGTACATACATACGTGTACACACAGACATTCACATATGCACAAATATATGTATGGAAACAAATTTATGGCTGCCATTGAGTTTTTGAGTCTCACAAAGTTACTTTATACTTTGGAGTTTACATGTTCAAGGGCTTTTTCTTCTGTGACAAATATCTGTCCAAGGTGTCAACATGAATAGTGACCTTGGTGCTGCTGTTCAGGTTATGGCTAGGACTACTTGAACCCCAAAGTTCTGAATTAATCACTAAGGAATGCAATAAAATACTCCTCCACTCATCCCTGCCATTTTTTACTTCCATGTTTATTTGCTGTGTTGATAATATCTATTTCTCATTAATAACTATTTTAGTTGGTGGATGAGGGCCATTATCTGTTGAAGAGGAGGTACTGTGCAAGACAAACTCAAAACTAAAATGAGAAATAGCTAAGCATAAATATTTTTGCTGGTACTCTAGAGTCTTGCATAGTTGAAACTATAAGCCTTTATAAACTGGTTTGCTCTAATTCAGCCTATAGAGGAATCCCAGCATTGGTAATCAGGGTACAACAGCTGTGCCTCTTTCTTGCTGTAAAATTAACTTGTAATGCAGATGACTAATTATTAAAGGTAGCATGACTAAATAAGGTGAACTAACAAGCAGTTAAATTGTGTTCCCAAATATCCCATCTGGGGAGTACCTGTTCCTTTTTACTCATTTTATAATATCAGAAGATTACATCAACATGGGAGAATAGTACTCACAAAACAATGCTTGAACAATGATAAGTTGTTGATGTCATTTGCTGGTCAGGACTACATTTGTGAATATTCAGAAATGTAGCTGCTTCAATAGTCTCTTCATTTCCTAGGGCATAAAGATGACTTTACAAAATTTCAGGACTCTTGAGATAAGTCTAAGGTATTGATTTTCTGACACCTGATGACTTGGAAGATTTTCACTCTGAACTAAATCTCTGTATTAGCTGTAGGAAAAGTTGTAGAAATTCAGCAGTGTGCAGTCAAGTTGATTATTAGCTGATTCTTCTATGAAGTCCATAGTGAAAGAAATTGAATTAGGATCTCTGCTTATTCTCCCTGACTGGTATCCCAACCATTGGGATGTCTCTTGCTCTGAAGAAAGACTGTCGCTTTTGTGATGTACAGAATGCAATACATTATCTCTTCTTCCTTTGTCCACAACCTTGTTTAAACACAAATAATTATATATGTTTTGTGCTCTGACATGTCCAGCTTCCTTTGAGCTCAATGATAGACAATGTTTTTAATGCTTTGTGAGAAAATAATCTGTGTTGTCTGGTCCTAGGTTATCGAGCTTGACTTCGATCAGTTGCCCGAGGGTGATGAAGTTATAAGTATACTGAAACAGGAACACACCCAGCTGCACATATGGATTGCCCTAGCGGTCAGTATAGATACAAACGCTGTATTTAAATACTGTATTCACATAAACCATAATTTCCACTTCCTTATGACCAGTGATAACTGAATTCTGAACAGGAACCTTATGGGGTCATTCAGTCATTGATGTTTCTGATTGACATATGCATATTAGGATTTTAATTTTACCTCTTTTTCCTGAAACAATGCTTCTTGATGCTTACTTTTTAAGGTTTTTTCCCCCTCAATCCATAGTTCTCCTGGTTTGTGCCTTTAATTACGTGTTTCATAAAAAAGGAGGGGGCAGTATCTCTACTGTGGGAAGTATGGTTAAATCTCAAGATGTCAGAGATGTTCAGAGGAAGGCCAGTGGATTCTTCACTTATAAATAGCTCAAAAACTTGTGTTTTAAGGTGGTGAGGCACTGGCACAGGTTGCACTTAGAAGTTGTGGATACCCATTCCTGGAAGTGTTCAAGGGAAGGTTGGATGGGCCTTTGAGCAACCTGGCCTGGTGGAAGATGTGTCTGCCTATGGCAGGGGACTTGGAATGAGATGATCTTCAAGGTCCCTTCCATCCCAGGCCATTCAATGATTCTAGGACAGAAAAATATTTGGCATTATCAGAATGCCTTTCTCTGATTATCCCTACATTTATTTCTGATTTATCCCTACATCCTGAAAAAAGAGTTTGTGTGATATCTGAAGCATCAACTTGATACGTCCCGTACTCACTGGGGTGGCGGTGTCTGTTAAAACTGTGTGTTTTATAGCTGGAATACTACAAGCAAGGCAAAACAGAAGACTTTGTGAAGCTGCTGGAAGCTGCCCGCATCGATGGCAACCTGGACTACAGAGACCACGAGAAAGATCAGATGACATGTCTGGACACTCTGGCAGCCTACTATGTACAGCAGGCTCAGAAGGAGAAGAACAAAGACAACAAGAAGGAGCTCATTACCCAGGCCACCCTGCTGTACACTATGGCTGACAAAATCATCATGTACGATCAGGTAAAACCGATATCTGATCAAAAACCCATTTTTGTGAATTTGTCATTGTAAAGAAAACAAGTATTGATTCACTAAAGTGAAGATAGCAACTGCTCAGGCTTTAAAGTCACCTTTAAGCAAAACTTGTATCTGAAATGTGTGTGGTGCCACCAAAAATAATTATCTCTAGCTTGGCACACTTGATAGAACTATTTCAGTTAACTGTGGAGGTTGGGAAGGAAGGGTTGGTATTCTCTTGCTTGATAAATGTAGGAGAAATAATTTAATTGTAAAAAGCACTATAAGGCAGTTAATCTTCCATGAAGTCCAAACTTCTTATTTTACAAAGATAAATGTATTGAAAATTCTTTTCCTTGTCTAGAATCACTTGTTGGGAAGAGCCTGCTTTTGTCTGCTTGAAGGTGATAAGATGGACCAAGCCGATGCACAATTCCACTTCGTGCTCAACCAGTCTCCAAATAATATTCCTGCCCTTCTTGGTATGAGTTTATGGATATTTGTAAAAACTTGGTCTCTGTGGTTGAGTTTTAGAATGAATTATGTGCTTAAGAGGGTGTGTGTAGAGAGAATGTGATCAAGACACACATGACAGACTAATTCAAATTTGGGAAGTACACATAGGTGGAAGAGCTAGCAAAAGTGTAATGCCAACTGGCATCTTCTGAGGCCCATGGGCAAACATCCAGTCCAGTTACTTATGCTTCTCTGATGATGGCAATGAAACTGTACACTCTTAAGGGTGAAGTTACCACTAGTGAGGGGTTAACAGACTGTAACACTTGAAATTTAAGTTGTTCACTAGTCTTAGTAAGTGTCTTTCCTCTGGATCAATAAGGAATTAAGTTTCTGCAGAAAAATATGAAAATGTAAATTTAATGTATTTTCATGTCTGCTTTTTTCACGTATTTGACATCATCAAAGGTAATAAAAGTTGTCATTGATTGAATTTTCTGTTAGTTTTTAACTGTAGCTTTTGAAAATGGGCACAGCACAAGTTTAGCAAGTAATACTTGAGCTTCTGGTTTATAACTCTATGGTTTTATTCTTGGTATGCTCTTAACAGGTAAGGCATGCATTTCTTTCAACAAGAAGGATTATAGAGGAGCCCTTGCCTACTACAAGAAAGCACTGCGTACCAATCCAGGCTGCCCAGGTAAGACAGACAGTATCTGCTACTGGAAGTATTTGCTCTGCTTGCAAGCTAACTCAGGTCTTCCTAATTCAAATTCAAAGGGTATTTTTGTGGTCTATATCTATCAAAAGAGCTCCAGCCCTCATTATGGGGGGATTTAGGCATTCATTGACTTGAAATATTTCTTCTTTGAAATATGTTAGAGAAGGAAGTTGTGTTTAGGAAAATAGTGTTCTTTTTTTTAAAGCATTACCCTTTAAAGAGGTATTGGAAAATGAGAATTTGCGTGTAAGAGAAATTAAAGTTCTGTGGGGAGGGAGGGAACTGTTCAAGACTCTTGCAGAATTTCTCTCTCTGTGAGCTCTTGGAATAAGGCTTCAGAAATGATGTAACAATAATGATACAAGACATAAAAAGTAAAATTCTACCTGTAATGCGCGATGTGAGTGTGGTGTTGTATTATTTTCTCTATGCAAAAATCTGGGAAAGCAATTGCTAATGCTGTAAAAGTGATATGTGGGATTTAGATACATTAATTCAAGGTACTTAACATTAGGATCATAAATACTTGGAAGTCTCTTGAGAGATGTGGTACATTTTGCCATAATCTTCCTGAAAAAAGCTTTATTGCAAAGTTGATATATGTTCTGTGGTCTGCTTTACCGAAAGAATGATTGCTACAAAAGCCTTACTTTTCAACAAACATCTTGCCTTTGCTCCTTGTTTTTTTATAGACACAGATTAGAAACCGCTGTTTATAAATTCTCTGTACTCTTAGATCACAAGCACTCTGAAAGGGCAATATGATGTGAATTTTCTATATTAGTCCATATGTACGTGGTCGTGGAAGTTGGAGGATGATAAACAGCATGTGAATCAGTTGCTCATTTGAGGAGAAATGCCAGCTAACTTGTTTATTCATCTGTGTTTTCTGAAGGCCTGCTAGTTTGGGGTGAACTTAACCTGCCTAAGAAATTTCCAGCCTTTCCATCTGGCAATTTTTTAATGCTTTTCTCTATTATTTTCTAATACATTCCAATAAAAGTAATTTTTAATTAGTTTGGCGTTGGAGTCTGTGGGAGATAGATCAGTGTTCTGGGGTTTATGAAGAAATAAAGTCTTAGTAATACATTCACGTTCATGTTGTGGCCAGCCAAGTATGGGCTGCTGCCTTAAAAAACAGCAAATCGTTAGATGGCTTTACAGGCTTTAAGGAACTGTTAGAAATTCTGCTTTCACTCCAGGATGTGAAAAAAAGGCATAAAGTTGAACCTTTGGGATTCTGAATGGTGTTGTGTTGTTCTCTAGCCGAGGTTCGACTGGGAATGGGTCACTGCTTCGTGAAACTGAACAAGCTGGAAAAAGCTCGCTTGGCCTTCAGCAGGGCTCTGGAGCTGAATTCCAAATGTGTCGGGGCCTTGGTTGGACTGGCTGTTCTGGAACTCAACAATAAGGAGGTGGGTCTGACTTAGCAAGAATCCATGCTCAGTTTACTTTCTTCTAGCTAAAAAAGCTAAACTTTTATCCTTTCAAAGATAGTCCAGTTTTAAAATGGGTAATAGCTTTTATGGTTAAATAATTTTAAGTCTTTGCTACTATGGAATGATACTAGAGATATGTGCTTGTGATGTGAGCAGCACATTCTGACTAGCTTTCTTCTGTTATTAAAAATCTTCAATTCTTTTACTTATAGAGGAGTTAGGTACAGAAAAACAGTGCTAGATGAACTATTTTACTTAAAGCAATAAAAATCCATGGTGAGATTTGTGAAGGAAGGTCAAGGTAAAAGACATAGTCCCAGGAGGTTAGAACAAATTTTTTTGAAGTTTAGGAGTTAAGAACAAGTTTTCAAACAAGTTTCAAAGTTATATTCAGGCATGCATGCCACATGGTAAACCAAAGATGAGGCAAGAAGAAATTTTACTTGGGCTGATAAAACTACAGTTAATTGGTGATCCACTTTTCTAGGTGATGTATCATTAGAAAAATACATATGAAAATATAGCTTAGTTGGGATAATAACTTCCTTAGCATGGATTAACCATCTCAGGTATTATCAGTGGAGGATGAGACCTTTTAAGTGTTTAAAAAAAAATGGTTACATAATTGTATGTGGCTAAAACTTAGTGTGTTGCTATCTGTAATTCCCTAGAAAGATCTTTTGTTAGCACAGAATGTCTGAAAAATTCTTGGTTTACTACTTCCTGGGGAAAAAAAAAAACCCTGTTAAGACTTCCATGAAGAAACTAAAAAAAAGCAGGCATAAGAGGTTATTTCGTAAAACTACAGAGAGAACCAAAAAGACTCTAAAGTAAATTTTAATAAATTCCACAGATGAGAAATTGATGAAATCTGGTATCTTCCTTTTTCTTTTCCTGAAGATCTTTTGACTGAAGTCAAGGGCTGAGCCCACTCACCTGAAGCTTCAAAATGCTGTGATTGAAGCTGAGCCACTCGAAGATGTTTTGTGTTCTTTCTAAGAAATACATCAGCTATGCTTTACTTTAAACTGTTTTCACAACTTTTACTTCGAAGTTAGGATAACATTGAAGAGTTGACACAGGGGAGGGAGAACACTGGGGAAAAGATTCTCTCTGAGTATCAAACTAATGGCATCTTTTCTGTGCTTAGATATTTCTGATGTTTCTTTCTCCTAGAAGATGTTATGATGTCAAATCAGGGTTGAGATTGCACTGTGCTCTCATTGAGGTCTGTCTGACCTCTGGTTTTCTTAAATGAAAGCACTTAGGAGCTTTGGGACCTCTGCTCATATACTGAATTTGGTTGAAGTTGGACATGAGACTCAGATTATTGGAGAACTTGGACAAATGCAAATGTGATTATTAAAACACATTTACCTTTGAAAATTAAAGCAGTAATGATTCAATATCTCCTAATCCAGGTATGCTGTTATGCTAGGCCTGGAAAGATTGTACCTGTTCAAACTGAAATTGATTTTTTAGCTGCCTTCATGTTACGTTTTAACCTCTTAAAACCTAATCTGTTCAATAAGACAGCTTTCTGTTCATCATAATTATAAAGTAAAGCACAGATGTTAGATGATTTCTAGATACCATTTTTGGTGTTTCTGTTCAGAAATAAGTACAGATTAAGCTGACATGTTTGTGATACAGATCTCATGGGTGTCCTAAATAAAGAGCAATTATTTTATCAGTTGTGGATTGGAACTTGTAGGTAAGTCACACTTCTACCCATGGGAAGCTTTCTTTAAAGTGTAAAGTTTCTTTACAAAGAGTCAGTTGATGCAATGATATTCTTATGTAAACACTGCAAAACTATAATTTTTAAAAAGGAGATCTGAATTTGTTGTTAGAATTTGAACATGAAAATATCTTCATTCCACTGCTGAATGAATTGGGTAGAACATCATAACCTAAACCAAACAGGCACTGGGGACACTGAACAGTAGAGGAAAGGCTGTCAGGCTGTGAGTGTGACTTGTCAAAGGACCAAGACTAAGTCTTTTGGGTTTTTTTGCTTTTTTTTTCCTAGAAAGTCCTGCTCTGCTCTTTTCCATCCCCATGTGGTGGCTTCATTTCCCATTTTCCACCTGTATGCTGCAGGAAGAAAAGCTGGTAGCTGAATTTACTTTTTTCTGTGAGCTCAGTGCAGTGTTTTCAGAAATCCTGCAGGAGCCTAGACTGAAGAATAGTTTTGAATTTAATAAAATACAGATATTGAAGTGCTGCTGATACCTGTCAATGTTTCATTTAGGCTGATTCCATCAAGAATGGTGTTCAACTCCTCTCTAGAGCTTACACAATTGATCCCAGTAACCCAATGGTGTTGAATCACTTGGCTAATCACTTCTTTTTCAAGAAGGTAAGAGATCTCTGACATTTTACAGTTAAATACTTGATAACTTGTGAACATCAAGAATTCTGGTGTTAGATTCAAACTCATTTCATCAGGTGCCTAGTATCTGTTAATCTAGATGGACAAGTGTGCGGGTTTTTTTGTATAAACCTTTCTCAAGAAAACCAAGAAAAGGTACACTTCTTAAGTCAAAGTCACCTTTGTGTCCTGAAGGGATGTTGGGTTGGAGGTTTTGTTGGTTTGTTTTTTCCCCTTCTCATTCTTCCATGCTTTAAAATACGAAATAGAGAAAAGAATAATAATGACTACAACTAAATCTGTTGTTATTTAGTCAGTGCTGTGAGTAAAGCTTTGTTATGTTTTCCAGCTATTCGTGTTTAAGTCACAAATCACTTGACCATAAATAAAGTGAAGACTTCCAAATTTCATTTAACTTCCTTTTGTTTTTTTTCAGGACTATGGTAAAGTACAACACTTGGCTCTTCATGCTTTCCATAACACAGAAGTGGAAGCGATGCAGGCAGAGAGCTGTTACCAGCTGGCGAGGTCTTTTCATGTGCAGGTAGGGCAGTTTTTATAAGTCCCCTTTGAGCTCACTCTTTAAAAAGTCTCTGTTACAAAAGTTCATGCAAAGGTTGCCTTTAAAAACACTGACTGTCTTCATTTAATTCCTTTTAATTAGGAAGATTATGATCAAGCTTTCCAGTATTATTACCAGGCCACTCAGTTTGCCTCATCTTCTTTCGTACTTCCGTTTTTTGGATTGGGTCAAATGTACATTTATCGAGGGGACAAAGAGAATGCTTCACAGTGCTTTGAAAAAGTTTTGAAAGCCTATCCTAACAATTATGAGACTATGAAAATCCTTGGATCTCTTTATGCAGCTTCAGAAGACCAGGAGAAACGGGATATTGCAAAGGTGAGTTTTCCTTCTGCCAGCATCATGTAAGAGTATGCAAGAGTAGAACTTGGAAATCAGACTTGAAATCAGACTGTTCCTTAAATTGAATAAAACTCAGGGTTAGGTGGTTGTAGATATGGAATATTTCATATGGGCTGTCATGAGGAATCCTCCTGTCTGTGAAGAGTTACAGCTTCTGGACAGAACTGAGACTACACTGAGCTCTAGGTAAAGCATGACCAGGAATTTAGACAAGCCCTAGCCTCATGTCTCTGTTTGGTACATGAAAAGGGCAGAATTCTGTGAAGATGGGAAGTTAGCTCATGATTTCCTGAAGAGAGCAAATCAGCTGGTGACTTCCAGAAAACACTTGTCTTGGCTTATCTGGAAGGATGGTTATACTTTTTTAAAATGAAAGGTGTTTTAAATCTAATGTTGGTAAATAAATGCTCTAGTTTCTCTTATTGGTGTAGTAGTTTTTGCTTCTGAGACTGGAAGCAGGTTTTCTGTTCTATAGAAAAAGAGAATAATGAAGGAAGGAAACTAATGGAGATTTATCACTGTGCAGATGTTTAGGATGTTTGCTTCTGCAGTATGGTATATCTTTCTAGTATTAAGGTTAATGCCTTCACTCTTTCTTTTATTTACATTTTTTTAAAAAGGCTGTGTGTCTTTGAAGTGGCATAATTATTTTCTGCTGTTTTTCAGGGACATTTAAAGAAAGTCACAGAACAATATCCTGATGATGTAGAGGCATGGATTGAGCTAGCCCAAATTCTAGAACAGACTGATATACAGGTATTATTAATACACACTTAGTGAATTGTAAATGTGTTTTTCATAAGAGCATATAGAGGTCATCCTCTTCTTTCTTTCATCCACTTTCTGTTTCTTTCCAAAGGGTGCTCTCTCAGCCTATGGAACAGCCACACGCATTCTGCAGGAGAAAGTACAGGCTGATGTCCCTCCAGAGATCCTGAATAATGTGGGTGCCCTGCACTTCAGGCTGGGAAACCTAGGAGAAGCAAAGGTATGCAGTTACTCGCAGTTTGAATGGAGTTTCTTGATCAAACAGAAGTTTTTCCTCGAGGATATTCTGGAGTGCTTCATTCCTCTTTTCTTTCTGTACTTCAGAAATACTTTCTGGCGTCGCTGGATCGTGCGAAAGCGGAGGCTGAGCACGATGAGCATTACTACAATGCCATCTCTGTGACAACATCCTACAACCTTGCCAGGCTCTATGAGGCCATGTGTGAATTTCACGAAGCGGAAAAGCTCTATAAAAACATTTTGAGGGAACATCCGAATTACGTTGATTGTAAGAAACATTTGGTATTTCAGTTCCACAGTCATCCTTGTAATACCAAAAATCTTCTGGTAGACAGTATCTTCTGCTTTCCTTATGTCTTTCTTCCCTTGTTTTCACAGTAGTTTGGGGGCTGACCTGTGCTATTTGCCACAAGCTGCAGCACACATCATGCCCCAGCCACATCTGTAGCCCTTTCCCTGCTTGTTTTCCATTGTCACCTGCTGATACCTTCCCAAAGCTTGTGGAGATGGGAGAGTATTTAAAGTGGAGGGAGGAGAATTATGTAACTGATGGATCCCTATTTCTTTGCAGTTTTTCAGTTGTCTTTAACTTATGAAGCCAGTTTAACACATCTACAATACTTTATTCGAAACCTGCAGTTTCTGTATGGCATTGTGGGTGCAAGTTCCTCTTCATGTTGGATTTCGCATTGTGAATAGAATATGAAAGGTGTCTTAGTGTTTTCTGTCCTTAGCTGATCAAGAGAAAGATTGCTTTTGAAATTCATGCATGGACAATATTTTCTTTGTTCAAGATGACTTTAACCAGTTCCCTCATTTTTACTTTATTTTCTGTTTTTATTTTCAGGCTACTTGCGCTTGGGAGCTATGGCCAGGGATAAAGGGAATTTTTATGAGGCTTCTGATTGGTTTAAAGAAGCACTTCAAATAAATCAGGTTCATAACCCTATAAGTCTTTAGCATTAAAACACTCTAAATAATAAGTTAACCTAAATTTTAATTTTCTTTTTTTTTTATGTTTTTATTTGTTTGTTCACATGAACTAGGGGAAGAAGAGAGAGCTGCCAGTTCTTCTCTTGTGTGTTTTGTTTGTTTGGGGTTCTTTTGACTGTTGAATTATATTTAAAAAGAATGAGACTTTATACTTGGAAAAGTAACCTTGAAAAGGAAGAGTGCTTTTGTAACTTACAGTGAATTTTTATTTAGGATCATCCAGATGCCTGGTCTCTGATAGGCAATCTCCATTTGGCTAAACAAGAGTGGGGTCCAGGACAGAAGAAATTTGAAAGAATATTGAAGCAGCCCTCCACACAAAATGATACTTACTCCATGCTGGCTCTTGGCAACGTTTGGTTGCAGACTCTCCATCAACCCACAAGAGACAGAGAAAAGGTAATGGGCCTCTCTCTGCCCTGTGTGTGGGTTTGTTTGTTTATTTTTTGTACGTTATTAGCTATTCAGATCCTCTTCTTCGTGTCTGTTTGGCTTCTTCCAGTTCATAAAACCTCTGTGTAGATCTTTTAATACCCCACTGTAGAAATGAGTGACGAATTGGGGCATTTCTCTCTGCAGGAGAAACGTCACCAAGACCGTGCATTAGCCATCTACAAGCAAGTCCTCAGAAATGACCCAAAGAATTTGTATGCTGCTAATGGCATAGGTGAATATTAGACTCTAGTTTTCCTTCAGAGGTGATCATATTCTTAAGTTTCCTGTTTTAATATAGAATTGTTTTTTCAGGGCCTGAGCACTGTAGAGTGGAGCCCAGGAAACAGCAGCTATGTCAGTTTTGAGGGGGCACTTTACTGAGGCAGTATTGAATTTTCTGTGGTAGGAGTGCACAGTGCATGAACCTGGAAGCTCACACTGTGCATGTTCCTCTCCCCTCAGGAGCTGTCCTGGCACATAAAGGATATTTCCGTGAAGCTCGTGATGTTTTTGCCCAAGTGAGAGAGGCAACAGCAGATATCAGTGATGTGTGGCTGAATCTGGCTCATATCTACGTAGAGCAGAAACAGTACATCAGTGCTGTGCAGATGGTAACATCTCCCCATTGAACCACATCCTCCATTGGCTTACATGACTTCTAGATGTTTCTCTGTTGTCTGGGCAGCTGGGAAAGTTTCTGAGCAGTGTTTTAACAAGTTCTAGGTCTATTTTTAATAAGCTGTTGGCTGTCAAGTCTAGATTTAATAACAGACTGCCAAATGTGTGTGAGGGGTAATAAAGCACCTGTCAACTTTTATACTTTATTTGGTAGCAGGGTTAGAATTTTGGTTGTGGAATAAATTATTAGTCAGAGGGGTTGTTCAGTCAGTGTAGTTACTGTATGTGATTTACATTCAAATGTTTCCAAAGTAAGTAAATACAATTTGCTGCTGGGTGGTTGTTTTTTTTTTTAATAGCAACAATTCATATTTTTGTTCTTGTAAATGATCACATGAATAACAACCAGAGCTGTCTTAAAAGCTGACTATGCCATAATTTCACTCACCACAGTTAAAATCACCGGGTAATTCATGTTGGAAGAAATCTGTTGAGGTCAGCTAGTTTGACCTGACCTACCCAAGCAAATAAATGTTAAAGTGTCCACCTATTCTGAGGAAATTGACTCAATTAGTTGATCAAAAGCATACAAGTAAGCTTAAAAACCCTTAAAAACTTAAACATATGTTGAATGTGACAGAAACTAAGAACAAACTTGTGTCATTTAAGATTGAGTCCTTATTGAGGCTCAAAAATGCTTCATTCAGAGCTATTCTGAAGCTTTTTGAGATGCTTAATGAAGAAGTGTTACTGGGCCTTTCTTCCATGATCAGGAGCTCAGTAGTCACTGTCCCCCAGTGGACTATTGTTTGCAAGCTCTGGCAACACAATCACATTCACTCTGTTGTGCTTGAATGGGGTCTGTTGTTTTTTTTAGCAGTCTGTCTATTTTTATTGACAAAAAGCCTAATGAAAAGCTAATTTTAGCAGTTGTTTAAGCAGTAAATTACAGTGGGGAAGTGGGTATCACTTTCACCTACACATTTCTGAGAAAAATATTTTACTCATTTCCTGATTTATTTAAGAAAATATGTTATTAGAAATGTGCTTATTTACTGAAGTGTTTTATTGTTCCCTGGGTTCTGCTATGCAGTCACAGTGTGAAATTCATGATATTGGACTCAAAGGGAGACAAATTGAATTTACTAGCCCAGCTTACTGCAGCCACAATAATTATCCTACTGAGTTCTCTACCCTAAAGCATACAAATCTGAGGCAGGCTTGAGCTAAACACAAAATCTCTGATGCTGAAGGTGAGTGAAAACTGGGTGCTCACAACACAGTGAGATCCAAGAGTAACAACCTCAGGTGTTACAGTTCAGGGCAGTTTTTCTTTACTTGAGGTGGAAATAAAACTTACTTTGTATTCCTTGCTATTTTGGAGGCTTAGAGAGGGTGAATGATTCTTTGAGAAAAGAGTGTCAAACAGAAGATGCTTGTTACTGAAAAAAATAAGTTTGGTAACTTTTAAACCTTAAATCCAGACCCACAAAACTTATAGTTACAAGTCATCTTTTACACTTTAGAGAAACTCATATCCTTTGGCATGCCAAGTTCCTCGACTGGGTGGACAGAAGAAATTTGATGTTATCTGGAAAGTCTGGATTTTTTTTAACTAATTACATCAGATATATGGGATTACTATATTAGTTATATTTCAATTGGTAAAATATCTTGTATGAATAGAGAAAATAGATCTTTTATTCCCCCCATACTGTGGAGAATATTTGAGTGGTCTTAAAATAAGTCATGTTGGTTAGACTTTGTTGCAGTAGATGGTACTTAAAAAGTGTTCTTTTGTATTTAAGACCTACAGAGCCTTCTGGGCTGCTGCCAGTTTCTAGAAAAATGCAGGTACTTGCTATGGAAGAGGAGGGAGAGTGTTCTGACCAGTGAAAAGGAGGCACCCATGTAGCATAACACACTTCTTTCAAAAACAAAAGGCATATTAGCAGTCATGCTTTTTAGGAATAGAAACATTTGCTAGAGTTAGCTAACCAAAACAGCAAACCACTTTCATCTCTTACTTTGATTTTTTTTTTTCCATTTCAGTATGAAAACTGCCTCAGAAAGTTCTATAAGCATCAAAACACTGAAGTGTTGTTATATTTGGCCCGGGCACTGTTCAAATGTGGCAAATTACAGGAATGCAAACAAACTTTGTTAAAGGTATGGATCTAGAACATAATGTGTCACAGAATAAAATTACTGTTAGCTGATGTGTGCTTGTGTTTCTTTAAATTTGGTGGTCTGGGGTTGAAATGCTGGTGTTTATTCTCTGTATGTCATTTCTGTATCACACCGTAGCTTCTCCTAAAAATATGGTTTTCTTCCAGGCCAGGCATGTGGCTCCAAGTGATACGGTCCTCATGTTTAATGTGGCTTTAGTGCTGCAAAGACTTGCTACCTCTGTGCTGAAAGATGAAAAAAGCAATCTGAAGGAAGTGCTTAATGCTGTGAAAGAACTGGAGCTCGCCCACAGGTAAAGATCATTTATTTCTAATCATTATAATCTATTTTGTTGTCCCTTTACAGTATATCTGCAGTATTGGGCACAAACCTGGTTAGAAGAGCAATCATCTCCTACAAAGCACTATGTAATTCTAGAGTTTGTAGTAGAAAAACAAAAGATTGGGTCTGACAAAACTGCGTGTTCAGACTTTGCCCCAGAGCCATTTTTGTTTGACCAGGTGCCAATATGTGTTTCTCAAAGGGTTTTGTTACTGCTGTGACCAAGATGCTCTTCTTCCCAGAAATGCACAGTTGAAAAAAATGTTGACAATTATTCTACAACTTGAATACTATTTTATGACTTCTTTCAAAACAAACTATAAAGCTTAAAAGCAAATTCGTTTATCTTACGTAAGCATAATTAATGACTGGCAGTCCTTTAAAACTAATTTCACCCTCCTTTTGGCAAGTAAAGCCCAAGTACTGTCACAGCTTAAGAAGAGAATCGGTTTCTTAAGTGCATTTAAGATATTTTAGTTCTGTTTAAAAAACAGTAATATAGAAGTTTGTGCAGACACCAGTGTGATTAATCTGATCCAGTTGTCACCATCCTTGAATAGAGCTTTCAACCATTTATTCTGCTCCTAGGTATTGCTGGTGTAGCTGCTGCATGCTTTGTGCATTCTTAGCTCTGCTGTTATGTTGAGGATACAAGTTCTAATTTAAGTTTAGTGAGAAGTTTATTATTTGTTTTCTTGAAGAAGATGCATGCATTTATTTTTACCTATTAACTAAAACTTTTTGGAAAATATTCTCTCATAATCTAGACCTCAAGCAAGGAACTGTTTTATTCATATACACAAGAATTTGAGTCTAGCACAAAAGCACTTCGTTTGAAATGTGTCTGAGGGTGTATGGGAAGAAACTGGCAATCTTGAAAGTTAGACATAATTTTCTTTTGAATTGGAGAAACTTTTCAAAGCACTGGTTGTCATAGCTTACTGATCTACTTGAAAGTTTGTTGTATTCACAAGGACCTGTCCACTAGGTCAAGGAGGCTGTTCTGAAGGATTTTTGAAAAAGAAGTTTTCCTTCCTTATGCTGAATTCAAGCATGTAATCTGTGACAGATAAGGAATCAATCTGTTGGGGTCAGCAGTGTACTTACTGATAGGAGCCAGCAAATGAAATGTCAGAACTCTCTTCAGAATTTTTCCTTTCCAGAGTGGCTTTAGAATGTTTTAAATTTGGAGAATTCTGAAAGCACTTTTTAACTGTTGTACTGAAAAGTGCTGGCACAGAGGAAACTGGTTGAGTTTTACAGGTTTGTAATTCAGTAGTAAATGCTTTGTTTAAAGGCAAAATTGCAATAAATATGTAAGTAATGCCGTATTTGCTTACTTTGGTTTCTTGTGATTTCCTCCAGGTACTTCAGTTACTTGAGTAAAGTAGGTGATAAGATGAGATTTGACTTGGCACTTGCTGCTACAGAAGCCAGGTAAAAAAAAAAAAAAACCCAGCCCACAAACAAATCCTTCATTCAGATTCTAAGTGGAATATTTGTCCTGGGTTTTTTGTATTAAAACTAGATTCCAAAATTTCAGCTGTCAGGTTGTTAGAACAGTAGAAATACAAATGCAGAGTCACTGCTTATTACTGTTTCATTCTTTTTCTGTGTTTCATTTACTGCACATTCTTGTAAGATTTCCATAGCCCTATACAAGTACCACGTGTTGGCCATCCTGCACTGTACATCTGAAATGGGTACCATTGAAGCACTTTGTGCAGAGAAGAAAATTTCAATATTGAAAGAAATGTCATTCTGATATCAGCTAAGAGGGTGTTGAAAGCACCTTGCTCTAATGTTTCATGTGACTTGGACACTTTATGCAGCCTTAACTCTCACATTATTGGGGTTTTTAAGCTTGAATTTTGCCCGATCTTCCTGATTAGGTTTGTTAGGGTGTTGTGATTAAATACAAGCTCTTATTAACCATACTTCTGAGGCTGTCCAAATTGGTTGGCACGATTCCTTTTATGTTCATGTGTGGGTTTTGTGTATGTGAATTGGCTGTATTGTAAGTGTGAAGCAGTATGTTCTGAAATTATACATTGCAAGATAAATTAGCTTACTAAAAATGCTTTAATTTACTCAAAAGTCTGCACTACTCTTCTCTGTGCTATTTCAAGTAGCTTTTTTTTAGGTTATTTGGGATATGAACATAGTGTTGTGATGCAGGCCCTTTTTAAAAGCCTTTCTTTTTGTGTTTGCCACCTTGCCTTACCTGAGAGCCTTGGATTTTGCAGGCAATGCTCTGACTTACTGAGCCAGGCCCAGTATCACGTGGCTCGGGCACGCAAGCAGGATGAGGAGGAGAGGGAGCTGCGTGCAAAGCAGGAGCAGGAAAAGGAGCTGCTTCGCCAGAAACTGCTGAAAGAACAGGTTTTATTCTACTAAATTCTGTTTATTGCATTTGCTAAGTGACACACTGACAGTATGTGTGCTCGGGGGCTGCTCTGGGGTGGTACCTAGTAGCTGCTTTTCTTAGTCATGGTAAGTGCTGGCTGAAAATATTACACCTAACAGGTGATACTCTTTCTTCCCCATAGCCTCAGAAATAGATTTTTAGCTGTATAATTAAATAAAATAGATGTGCCAGAAGTTTTGCCATCAGACTTTTACCTATTCTACCATGGGCTTGTGGAAAACTTTTTTTTTTTTGCCTTGTGCACCTTTTGCTGTGACACAGAGCATCAAAAAGCAATTCTCCAGTCTCCTAACAGCAAATCGTGTCTGTGCCTGCTATTACAATCACTGTGATGCTGGAAATACAATGGTAATGGTTGGCTTCCTTGGTGTTTCAGGAAGAGAAGCGCCTGAGAGAAAAAGAAGAGCAGAAGAAACTTCTGGAACAAAGAGCTCAATATGTGGAGAAGACCAAGAATATTCTGATGTTCACTGGTGAAGTAGAAGGATCAAAGGAGAAAAAACGTGGTGGTGGTGGAGGCAGGGTAGAACAGAATTTTTTAATCTCTTTTTTTGTTGGTTTTTTTTTCTTTTAAACCTCCTTAAATTTTCCCTTTTGATAGATGGTCTCTTGCAGGAGCATGGGTTTTTAATTTCAAGCTCCTAGGCTCTACTGAGTAAAATTGCACAGGTTTAGTACTAAAATGTCAAAATTGGAAACTAATACTTAGAAGTTCTGAACATGGTTGCATCACTAAAATGTGTTCTGTTGTTAAAATAACAGAAGATTATCTTATTATGTGCCAATTTGGAATCAGTTTCTAAGTCATATCCATCTTGTGCCAACTTTGCCATAGTCTCTAGAAGGTCTGGATTTTCATGTCTTCCAAAACATGTTCAGATAAATTTCCCATTTGAAGTGTTTCCTGGTAACCTGTTATTCACCTTCCACTTACAAAGCTGTGTTGTCTGTGTTTCTTACAGCGTTCCAAAAAAGGAGCAGGGGAGTTTGATGAGTTTGTCAATGATGACAGTGATGAAGATCTGCCCATCTCTAGAAAGAAAAAGAAGAGGAAGGGCAGTGGCAGTGAACAAGATGGGGAAGAAGAGGAGGGTGAGAGGAAGAAGAAGAAGAGGAGGAGGTAGCTGATACTTTAACTAATTATTAATTAATGTTAATTTAATATTAGACTTCCTGAGTAATAGTAGGGCTTTTAAGTAAATTCTCTGCAGTCTTCTGTAACAGTTTAAAAACAAACTCTTATCAAGAGGTCACATGATTATTTTTTACTTGCACATTATAAGACTTTGACAACCACTCTGCAAAAGAAGTAGGACTAACACCTGATGAAGTGGCCATTCTTGAGACAGGTATTTTTGTATGTTTTAAGGGGTTTTTGCAATATTATGCTTTATGCCATATGAAATGTGTTTCTGTTCAAGACCCCAGAAGGCAGAAGAGGGGAGTGATGATGAAGAACACGAAAATGGCCCACGGCCTAAAAAGCGACGTCCACCCAAAGCAGAGAAGAAGAAGGCTGTAAGTTAAACCCTGAATAACTGCATCACTTTCTAAATATGCATTTGGAGTTCAGCATTACCCTGGTCAAGAGAGATTTATTAGTGTTGAAAATTACAGCAAAACCTCTTGGAGCCAACTGGCCCTAGAGCTTATTCTTATCCTCCTCCCCTATTGCTATTGCTGCTTCAAGGATGAAAAGGATATTTCCAAAGCCATCTAGAATTAAGTGATAGTAAATGGAAAATTTTTTAAAAGCATGTCTGGTTTTCTGAATGTGTTTCCACGTTTGGGCCCTGTGCCACATGAACAAGCAGCCCTTTGTTTTCCCCCTATACAGCCCAAACCAGAACGTCTGCCTCCTTCAATGAAAGGAAAGATCAAATCAAAAGCCATCATTTCATCAAGTGATGATTCTTCTGATGAGGACAAACTCAAAATTGCTGATGATGGGTAAGAACCTTAATTAACTTTGTATGAACTTAGAGTTTCAATGCATGCCTTCAAGAGAAAATGCAGTGTTTATGAGATAACACAAAGATAATGAGAAGTCTTTCATTGTGCTCTCAACATCCTTTCCCAGTGCAAATTAATTCCACTAATTCTTCCAACACCAGCGTTACCCGAATCCTGGAGTCTTCCTTTATTTATAAGCTAAAGGCAGCGCCTTTTAATACCTTTTTTTCCTTCTGCTTTCCCCCACAGACACGCTAGAAATAGCAACAGTGACTCGGACGACGGGGAGCAGCAGCACAGCAAGCGCATTGTTTCTGACAGCGATTCTGATAACAGGAACAAGTCTGGCAGCGAGGCAGGCAGCCCCCGCAGGTCCAGCGCCCGAGCATCCGAGGAGGAGTCTGACAGCGACCGGTCCCCGAGGAAGAGGCGGCGCTCGGAGTCGGAGCAGTCAGACAATGAGTCCGTGCAGTCGGGGAGGAGTCGCGGCTCCGGCGGCTCCGAGAACGAATCGCGCCCGGCTTCGCGCAGCGCCGAGTCCGACAGAGACTCCGAGAGAGGCTCTGAGCACGAGGGCTCTGCCAGAGCTTCTGGGAACGAGTCTGAACCAGAGGCATCCAACGATGAGGGCTCTGAAGGGGGCTCAGATGACAGCGATTAGAGCTGAATTACAGCCCGTCTTTTAAAAATGTTCCTGTAAATATATCTCGGTTATAGGGGAAATAGAATTTTTATATTTGAAAACTGTGATTTAAAGAACCTTAATGTTTTAGTAAACTGTTGTGAGACCTTCTTGTGATTCATTCTATTAGTTATTAATGGATGTTTCTCTAAGTTGATTTATGGTGTATTTTTAATTTGAAACCACTGTAGGTGCACAGAATCTCTGTCCTGTAGTCAGCACGCCGAGGACGGAATGCATGTAAAAACTATGGAACGTAAAATCTCCTTAGGTGGTTCAGTGTGGCTAAAACTCTGTTCTGTGATTATACATGCATAGATGGATCTTAAAATCCTACCAGATGGGACAAAGAGCTGTGGATATTTATCTTTTTCCTCACTCGGAGTAAAGGTCAGTAGGGAGGTTTTTTTTTCTTTCTATTAAAGAATAATGCCACGTTGCCACGATGCAACTCTTTTATGTTTTCAAAAGTTTGTTCTTTTGCTTCTGTTTTTGTGTTAAATCAGTTGAAAAGATGCAGATCTTAAAGACATTTTATAAACTAGTGATGCAGATGTAGATGAAATATTTAAATTGGCTGGTGAAGACATTTGGGAGAACTCTGTATTACTTGAGAAAGGTAAAGCTGCAAGTGTCACAATAAAATGTTCTTGCTTATTTGCTTGGAGTGATTTATTTTACTCCTTAAAAGGTATAAGCAGAATATCTGAAAATACTAAATTTGACAACAGAATCTGTTTTAAGGAGGTGGTCCTAGCTGTATTGTAAGTACATGGCTTTGGGAGCTAAGTCCTTTCACATAATGTGATCAGAAATAACACTGAAAAATTGCTGTGCTGTAGACTAAATTTGATTTCTCTCTGTGGTTCTGAAAAAAACCAGTATTTTGTACCAGTGCAAGGAAATCTTTTTCTTTTTTTTCATTGGTCATCAAGTCCTATCTCAAGCATTTGCTAAGAGAAGATTTTGTAGGTCTTGATAGTGTATTGCTACCAGTTCTAATAGACTGTACAGCCTAAACTGTGTTGCCTTGGTTTTAGGAGGCCTGGATTGTCACTACTGATAGTTCACTTGAAGCACTAACTGAAAGTGAAGTTTCCCATGCTGCTATTTCTGGTCTGCTGTGAGCATGAGCTGTTCTCATTGTGGATGGGTTTGTTCATGTGTTTATGGGCTGCTGGTAACCATAGCAGACAGCAGAACACAGAACGCTCGAGATGTCTCTCTTTGTGGCTCAGTTTGGTATCAAGTTTCTATCTGTGGTCTTGCCTAAAATTTAGCATCAGAGTAGAAGAGCAACCCTCATGTTTGTTGGGTCAGAGCAAAGCTGAATCATGACAAAGAACCACAGGGAAGCAGTGGATAGCTGAGGTGACGTTGATGTCACACAGCTTCATTTACAAGACTGGACAAGTGTGAGGAAACAGGTGCATCTAAGGAAAACTGATCCATGCAAGGTGAAACAAATGGAGCACAGACAGCTGTGGCAGGTCTGAGAGTAGCCAGCTCTTAACAATAGGAAGGAAAAAGATGTACAGCACGCACTATGGGAGCTCAGAAACTTTTTTCTGCCTCAAATACATCTCTGCTATCATAGCTTTCTCTATCATGTTACTAATTCTGTCTTTGTGAAAAGTCAGAAGGTCCTGTTTGATGCTGTATGTACAGAAAATACATTTTTTGTAGGCTAAAGTTAGTCCTAGATGAAGTGCTCAGTGGGTCTTCAGACCTAACATACAGCTGGAAAGAAATAGCTTCAGTAAGTGTAAAATAATAGGGGTTTTCAGACATCTCTTGTGTGAGAGGTATTTTTTGTGCTCTCCACAGAAGGGAGTTGTGTAAGGAGAGGTTATGACTTAATACAGCTTGAACTGTGTGATGTACAAGAGGCCAATCAACAGAGACAGAAAGGGAACAAGGGATGCTTTTGCTTCACTATTTCTCTGCTTTTATGGAGCAAGTGAAGAACCAAAAACCCACCAAAAACCAGGAGTCCAATTTTCTTTTTTCTTCCCTTTGAGGAGGAGAGTTAATGGGAGAATTAAGGTTATATAAAAAGTCATGTGTTGCTGTAGTTGGAGAGAAAGCTGTGTTTTAGCTTAATTCATATTTTCTAATGCTTGTTTTTTGAAAGTGCAATGGTGGAATAACATTGCCGTAATTCTCTCTTGGCAGCATTCCTTGCCTTCTGAAGTAGGTGGTTGGCTTGCAGCTATTAAACTCCTTTATTTTTAGTAGTAATCTATTCCTGGATAAAATACAGCAAGTTAGAAGTGTAACACTGCCTTGCTGGAGAATTGGTTTATTCCTAGTTTGTGTTTTGTATCCACAGCTGCATGATGTGGATTGCATCCATTCAATCCACAGTTCCATGACTGTAGGAACTGTTTCCTGTGAGCTCTGTTCTTTGCTCTCCTCACATGTGAGCAGCACATCTTCTCCAAAATACAACAGGAAAAGGTCATGTAGAATTTGCTCTCATTCCTGAAATTTGTAGATTTGGCCTTTCAAAGAACATTTCAAATGTAACTTGACAAAAAAAGATTTAAAGTTCCTGGGTTGGGTATTCTGGTTTCTTTGGGAGGGAAGAGAGGGGAGTTGGTTGGGGAGTGTGTTTTTCAGTTTTTGGGTTTTTTAATCCACCTACTCAATTTTCTCTTTCAGAAGCTTTTCCAAGTAAGTATTTGGTGGGAAGGAGTAGCTGTCACTGCTGAATGACAAAGCATCTGTGTGTAAATTGATCATTCTCTTTGTAAATGTCCACTTCTGCTAATTTAACTCCGGAAACCATGGTACTCATCCACATAGAAGCAAGGAATATATACGGGAATGTGCTGCCTAGGAAGGGTTTGGACAAGGCAAGACCTATGGTAGGAGTATGACAGCTAAAATTATATCAGTTCTTTAAGGAAGTGCCACTGCCTGGGAATAAGTTGCTTTCCACATTAAACATTTCACTGCTTAAAGCAGTGTTTGTTGCAGCAAAGTTTTAAACTTACATTGAGGGTTAATTAATACTGTTGACATCTTCAATTAAGACTTGCAGGCTTTCTGGAACAAGTTTGTTCCCTACTTATTTTCTCTCTGCTTTGTTTCGCAGGTTTTTCATTCCTATGATACAGTGCTGTGATGACCCCCTTGTTCAATAGTGGTAGTTACCGTACAGTCAGTGAATCTGGAGTTCAGAAGTTATCTGGAAAAAGTTTTACAGCTGGAGCATCAGTCAGCAAGGATAAATTCAATATTAATATAAGTAACAAAACAAGTTGGCAAAATGGATGTGAAAAAGGGTGTGTAACTGAATCATCATTATTCTCATAGCTAGTAGTACTTATTCCTAATAATAGTATTTTTTTATTTATCTAAACACGAATTGCTCTACAGAAGAGGATTTGGAGACAGAATCTAAGGGAATACCAAAAATGGTAATACTTAGGAGAGAAATTCAAAGTCAGTATACTGAAAATGTGTAGTATATCCATCCTGTCTGTGAATTTTCGTCCACATCTGCTCAAGCTTTGTACTTTTATACTAGAAATACTTAAAACCTCAGGATTTTTTAGTGTTGGCAACACCAATAGAAGGCACAGTTGTGTAGTCATGCAGCTTGTAATGTCTTTTTTTTTGAGAGATTAAGAATGCTCATCATAGCTATGTTGTTCTTTAAGTGCCTCCGGGTTGTTTTCCTCCTCTTTTTAATTCTTCCTTTGCCCTGAGGCAAAAGCTTCTTTCTCTGCAATCTCCAGAGCTTGGGACTGGTGAAGTATTTGGCCTGCAAACTGTGTCATATTGGCACTCTTGATTGAGTTTACCTGTCTCTTTCAGCTCCATTTGAAAGGATAAATGCTAAAGAGTCCCTATTGCTGCTTCTAAATATGTGTCATTCTTATCCTAAGTGTATTTGTGTATATCCCTCTTTGGAGATGCCCCCAAAGTTGTTGTGGTGTTGCCTGAATTTCAGAAGTGCTCTTTGGCTCAAAAGCATACAAGAGTGACATACCTTCCCACCCATCCTTTGCTGATTAAAATACAAATACCCAGCTTTAGCTGAAGAAACAGGGTTTTTTGGCTCCTGAGAGTGAGTGTTAGTGGCAGTGACTTCAGGGGTGTTTTCAGTTGCCTTGGAAGGCTCCAAACAATGTCCTGGCTCTTTAAATGTTTTTGAACCCTTCAAAGTTCTTAGCACATGAATCTGCTCTCTTGCCTCTCTCATATGCAAATCCCATATGCTAATTGCAACAGCTTTAGTATTCTTGGACACATTGAGGAATATCTAAAACACTCTTGGACACTTCCAGGAATACTGTGGGCCCACTCTGGTTCTTAGGGCCTCCTGTCAAAGGTGCAGTTGAGTTGGTTGCACAGTCTATATTCAGTGACAGATAGGTCTCAGCCAGAATGTTCCAGACTGTATTTGCTAATGCAGAAGTGACTTTCTGATTTCGAACACACAGGTAGTAATAGGGAGCCCATCTTTGCTGGCTGCTCATTCTATAGGACAGAGGAGGTTGTGATTTGAGAAGAATCTCATGCAATGCTGTATTCCCTGTCTGGTTCCACAGCTCTATTAGAGAAAACTGGTTTTGGAGTCTTCTCACCTTAGCACCTGAAGGTTCTGGCTGTACAGACACTGCTGAACAACAGACTCCTTTAGGCAGAGCTAATACTGATAAATACTAATAAATACCAGTCTTGCTTTGAGCTGGTGACAGTTAACTACCAATTCTGAAGATGCCTAAGAGAACATGAAACATCTTTTCATCCATCTCCACTCTGAAGACAGATAACTGCTTTGTTCCAGCTTTCAACAGAGTTTGAACTGCTCTAAACTGTCTGTATCTGTCATGCTGTGCTAAATTATTCCAGTACATGTTCTATTCTCATGGGAATCTGTCTAACCCAAAGGTAACATTCTTTTTTCTTGTGGGAAGCTGTCCCAGAGCAGCTGGAGAGGAAGAATTATTGTCAGCAGCTATTTACTAATACTAAAAAGGAGAGAGGAATTAGGTCTCATTTGTGTTTGCAAGAACGAAGCATGTTCATGCACAAATTCAAGGTGATGATTTTAGTCCAAGTGTTCACACAGACAATTTCATCTTCATGCAGCTGTTTTGTTTTATGGTCACTGCATCAGGGGAATTGGCATGGACTGCAGGAGTCTGAACCCGTAACTCTTGGAGTGTTCCTCATTTCCTTCTGCAGTCTGGGCTGCTCAAGGTTTGTCCAGGCAGTAGCCAAGGTATGGCTATGAGGTAGTTAGGAGCTGCCATATAAACAGAATGGTATTACTGGAAGAGGCAAGGAAGGAAAGAAAATCAATGATGTGTCAGATCAGTCCTTTGATAGATATTATTTATAGTCTTGATCCTTAATTACTTGGGTCTCTGTATTTCTATCTTCAATCTTCTGTGTTGGTTTTTTTGCTCTGCACTCGCTTATCTCTAATTAATGCCCCAAGAGAAGCGTGCCTTGTCCATGAGTGTTTCAAATTTTGTTGCCTTTAAACAGTGCAGGGAAAGGACATTCTATTCAGTGCATACGCAAAAGAACTATTGATCTATCCAACTGTAAAACTGGAGAGTGGAAATTGTAACACTAAAATCAAGTGAAATATACATTAAAAGTATTAAAAACGTAACATAAAACCCACAAGGATCTAAAGGGATTTGTCCAGTCCAATCAGACTGTGCTGTGATCCTAGAAGACTCACCTCAGCTGGCTGCAGTGCAAGCTCTACATAAGTGAGAGTGTGGTGGTATTTATAATATTTGCATAGAAATGATTCCCAGTGAATTGCAAGTTTTAAATTGTTCTCCATCCTGGCCTAAATTGCCTCCCAACAGCAGCAGTTCCCTTCAGCTGTACTTTTGCAGAATGCCCTGTTGCTATATTCCAGCTGAAGTGATGTTGTATTTCTTCGGGTTTTCATACATTTTTGTCTTTGATGTTGCCTTTAAGAAATGTGAAAGAAAACATGGTAGGCAAGGGAGTGGGTGAAGATGTGGGACCCAAACTGCACATCAGGACTGCATTTCTTGTAGCACTGACAGGAAGCTGCTTTGGGGCAGGATGATTTCTTACTGAGCTGTACTAAATTTTTGTCTGATCTGCAAGGTCTTTGGAGCATAAATTGTACCTTGATTAAAAAAATTACAAACATTGTTGCTTGAATAGTAAGAGAACCACAGCCCCTTTCTCCTCCTTCATAATATGAAGTCTAGTGAAAAAGATCTGGGTTTGGTTTTGAATGGTTTAATTTAAATAAAGAAGACTATAAACACATAATTTTGCTATTAGAAAGGTTGAAGTGCTGGCCAAGAGTATGACTTGCAAACAAATTAGGGCCAGAATTGTCTTACAGAATTAAACCTTTATTACTAAAAGCTGACCATCCTTGTTGATCCCAACATTGAAGAGCTGGGTTTTGGCCAGGCATGCCTTGATTCAATTCCTATCCAAATTAAACTGCTATGAAGCTGCTTTGCTTTCACATAGTACTTTTTGTAGGCAATTAATCAATATGTCCTGGAGAGCTTCAGCAGAGGCTGTGGTTGTAGTTGCTCAATCACTGAGGTTGCCAAATAATCACATGCATTTGTTTTGTTTGGGAAAACTTCCTGTGATGATTTGTGTAAAAAAACAAATCCAAAACAACCACAGACCAGTCACTGAGGGTGGCAGTGGGTGGTGAGTGTGGGATGCAGAACCAAAAAGCCATGAAAAACCCTCTCAAAATCCACATGTTATGTGGATTATCTGGAAATGCTTCACTAGACAAACCTGCAGGCTCACAGATGTCGCAGTCAGAGAATCAGAACTGCTTTAGGCGCACTCCAGTGATTGTATCTCCCTAGACTTATGGTCTTATCCTAATATTTAGCATCCTTCCTCCTGCCTTCCACTTGGGTTTAGTTTAATGCCCAGTTGTAATGGTTTTTGCCTTAAACTCCCAGGTCAACTGTCTCAACTGTAAATTGCTACGAATGTAGACATTGCTTCTATTAATAGTTAAGAAGATGCATTTCTGTGATCTCTTTTTAAGAATTAGTAAATCTGACATGACTAAAATGACCCAGAGGTATAACTTTGGGCTATAGGAGAAAAGCTACAGCAGAGCTGGTTATTCCATAGCCAATAATTTCTTTTCCTGAAGCAGAAGTCCTTCTGATTTGCATCTTTCTGATGGAGATGGCCATTTGGATCAACACATGGAATATACTTCCTTGTGGATGTTCTAAGTGGCTCATGGGCCCAGAAAACAGTCAACTTAAAAATCAACAGTGTGAGCAGAATTCAGCTTAGGGTGGGGGCAGAGAAGGGCAGTGGAAGCCATGTCCTGGCTGTGCTTCAAGAGGCAACGAGTGCTGCTTTAGCCCCTGGTAGCAAATGTGCTAAATCCACACCAAGGCTTGGGAATAGTGTTTAGAAACTTTTTATATGGTGATTTTTAAATTTTTTATTTCCTAACAAAAGCAGTCGGTAACATTAATCTGACAACTAAAATGCTACTATGTAACTTCAGATTGACCTGTGCAGTTGAGAGATCTAAAAGGAACTGCTCTTGTCTCTTCAGTTAAAGGAATTACAGCCATGATTAGTGTCAAGTGGAAAAGGATTATTTTGAAAGCGAGCTGGGTCTGCACAGAATAATGGAGAGTTATCTTGGACAACAGTCATGTAGAATATGAAAAGGATAAGCTAAAAATCCAGCTGAGAGAATCAGGGGAGGACAAACCTAAGTTCAAAGCAAAGCAAGCTTCTTAAATAAAAGGTATTGATATATTAATAAATATATTAATAATATATTAATAAATCTAGTGAATTTTGTCAGATTACAGGGTTTCTTTACCTACTGTCTGCTTCACAGGAGTTACTTTTGATTAATGCAGTTGTCCCTGAGCAGCAGAGTATCAGGTTCTGTATTCAGTATTGCCACCTTGTTTGATCCTGATTCTTGTTTTACCTGCTGCCTTCTCTAAGCCTCACCTGTCATAGCTTTCTCTATCATGTTACCTCGGTGTTTTGGGGATTTTTTGTTTTGTTTCATTTTCTTTGGCTGGGTTTGGGTTTTTTGGTTTTTTTTTTTTTGTCTGTTTTGGGTTTTTTTTTTTTTTTTTGTTTGGCTGTTTGTTGTTTTAAGTGTTCAGCCTTTGTGGCTGCAGTGAAAAGTCTGGATGTCTGAAGGGAAGTGCCCCGGGATACAAAACTGGAAAAGCAAGGAAAAACAAACCAGAATTTACTATGTGTCAAGATTTCTAATTCAAACATTCTGGATTTAGGTTTTGGTGGACTCATCTCACATCCTTGAATGGTTAGGGTGGAAAATGAGGAGGGAGGTAGCACATGTACAGGGTGATGTGTGGAGAAGCACGTGTGCATTTATTTTCCTTTGTGGTGGTTCTAAATTCCATAACAATTGTCTCCCCTGGGCTCAGAGAGAGCTGTCTCAGCAATTCAGGGCTGCAGCAGCTGAAGAGGCTGTAGGGAAGTGGGGCTGACACCCTTGAACAGGGCAAAGAAGAGAAGGTGAAGGAATGTGGGTTAGAGGTGCAGAAATGCAGTGTTTTGGAGAAACTCCCCAAGTCTCCAGAAGCAGAAAAATCAAGAAGGAAAAACAAAAAGACAAATCTGTAAATAATGATTACCGAATTTATGAAATGAGCATTTGAAAGGTGGTATGGATAAAATAATGATTTCAGAGACCCTGAGGGACATAATGCTCAAGATTTTCATTATGTGTATTGCTGGTTTGGTTTTTTCCCATACAGCTGTATGTATTTCCTGCATCAGATCCTACAGGTCACATATCTAAATTTGGAATTCTAATTAAATGGGTTGCTGTAAGTGCTGTGTAGAGAAAATTCCTATGTTGATTTCCAAATTGCATCCATCTCATACTGTCATCAGAAAAAAAAAAAAAAAAGGAAGAGCTGGATCAATCACATTCTTAAATTTTCCTCTAGCAACAATAGCACATTTTATTTCAGTGTTACAGGGCCAGGTGATTTCAGTGAATTTTATTTATTTTCAGACATCTCAAAATTAGCAGTCTAGACACCTTGTAGAGAGAGACCCATGGCCTGGCATCCCCAGAGGGCAAACGATCCCATCCCAAGGTAATGATGTGAGGTAGGAGGAATGAGTCACTGGGGAACCTGCTCCTGTCTGTTGCCCCAGGAGTGTATGGATGTCTAGACACCCAGCATTTGGATAGTTAAGTAAGAGGAATCCCACCCAGCACCACAGGAGCTCAGATGTTTTCTTTGTTATTCACTTGAATTAGTTTCCAATTTAGATGTAATTTTCCCCTCTCCCTCCTCCCTAGACCAATCCAGTAGGATCAAGTTTACATGAACCTTTATCACACTGAAGAACTGAGAGGGAGATTTCTGAGAACAGGCATGAATAGAGCTGGCATCCATCTACCAGTTCCCTTCTTAATTGTGCTTTTATGAGATTTTTTTTTGTTACATTTTGGGGTTTTTCCCCAAATTGTGCTTTAGGTCTGCATTTCACCAAATGCCAACAGCAAGCTTTATTCAGAGTGTCAGCCAAACTAAGGATTACTTCTTGTGGAGCTGTGAAAGTGCCTAGCAAACAGCATCTGGCAGCTGGGAGCTCCTGGAGGTGCTGGGTGAGTACACACAGACAGCAGAGTGTTTATGGTGTTGCAGTGCAGGGAGACTCTTCCTCTGTGGTGCACGTACTGGGATCCAGAGGGCTCAGCCTGAGCTGTTCCAGTGCCTGCACCAGGTTCTGTAGGAATCCCATTCCCATCTTTCCAAGGCTCTAGTGTCTAACTCAGCTGCTGGGTGTGTCTTTTACTGTACAGGTAACAGCTGTAGTACCAGGATTCAACTCAATCCATAGTGTCTTTTATGTTCCTTATTTAAAGATGAAATCCAAAGCTCATGTGATGTCAGAAATAACAGGATTACCTGGATTTATATTGTTTGATCCAGGGAGCAGCCTGTTTCTAAAGCAAGAGGGGAAGGAAGAGTTTGAATCAATGATACTTCCTCTTACAAACCAGTTTATGTGTGTAGAGTCTTTGAGGAGATTATGTAAAATACGAAATTAGAAAAGAATTGAGTTGTCCTTCAGTCCTTCATGAAGATTACTATGGAAGTTGCACTGGCAAGAATTCCACAAGGATTGCTGATAGAATAGCAAATTCTGTATTCATAACTGATGACTTTTGTCAGAGCCATTCCAGCCCCTGGACTGCCACAATCAGTGCACTCCCACTGACTCCAGTGGGCCTCTGCAGGTTTCACCTGGTGCAGGTGTGTGCTGGGGTTTTACTGCATTATGGTCCCTGCCAGCATGGTAAATCTACTGAGATATTTATCTAATTGAATTTATGAAGGGCCTTTCATCACAGCTAAATACTTCATAGTCTTGCCAATTAAATTACAGCAATTCTATAGATGGAAAACTATGGGAAATTGGAGGTCACCATGGAAACATTCACTGGAGCAGGAAATGAAACTGCTGTGTTGATCAAGTGAGTAATCAGTTATGTACAGCCTAAAAGCAGTGCAGTGCACCCACCCTGCCTCTCAGTGCTGTGTTGTGCTGGGCCTCTTACCCACAGCCTGGCTTGGGCTCTCTCAACTTTAAAAATCTTCTTTGTATGAAACTCAGGGCGCCCTGCCCTTCTCAGCTCGGCTCACAGGGCTGTTTAAGGTTAACATGGCAGCTGAACCCCAGGCCAGTTGGTTGTCAATATTGGGAAGGGGGATTAGGACTAATACTTCTACTGTTACTCAGAAATATCAACAGCCTAAGCTTAAAATAATTGAGTAACAGAATGGCATTTCTCCAAGAGGAACAAAGGGAATAAATGGGGATATATATACATAACATGTGTGTGTGTATATATCTACCTATAGAAAAACCCAAGGCTTTAATCCTTCCCCTGCTTTACGCCTCTGGAGAGGAACTGGGAAGGAACACAAAGCTGCCGTGGTGCACGTGCCTGGAGCCTTGTTTTTTACTCTGCTGTGGAGGCAGCTGTCCCTGAAATCTGAAAGAATATGCAAACATTTCTTAAAGGGTTAAACAAAATCCCTAAAGAAACTCAGATCAAGCCTTCACCTGTCTTTCAGTTTTAACTCTATGTACTTCCACTTCTCAAATTTCACTTTGTCCTACCAAAAAGAAAAGCATCCATTTTCTAACAGAACAAACTCTATAAACTCCTCCACACTTTATCAAACCAGTTAAAGATCCCTTTTCCTTTCACAAACTGAAGTATTTTTGCATAGCTTCTTAGATAATAAAATTCTGGAAATGCTTCACACATCAGATCCTTCAGGCACTTCTACTGCTAACATAAACAAAAACTAAATGCAAGATTGATGTTGTTCTAAACTGCAAAATATTTGAAGATAAAAATCCCCTCAGCTGGCTGCTTTCCTCACTCCAGCCATGTATCCATGCCAAGTGTAACTGTTGCCATGGCTGCTTCGTCAACTCATTAAAAATAACAGTCCACTGGTCTCCAACTACCCTCCCTTAAAGGAAAGGGATGTGGGCTCCCTAAATCAAACCCAGGGAAGCCTGTGTCCCTTTACAGCACCACTTAAAAGGCACATTATTCTAGGAACTCCTGCCTAAAGACCATCAGAGGGAAAGGCCTGAACCTGTTTGAGAGAATTCTTGGTCTTTTAAAAGTGAAGCTTATTCTGGAATTCCAGGACAGGGGTGGATCAAGGCAAATACTGTAACTGGTTTGTGTCTTGCTGAATAGCAAATGCAGCTATTTCTGAAGTAATGGCAAGCTTTTTTGGGGTATTTTGTGTTGGATGTAGAACCACCCTGCCGTAAAAAAACCCTCAAAGCCATTTTGATACAGTCTCCTTTAAATTACTGTTACACCCACCAGTCTGCAACTGTAGCTGTGATGTGTAGCTTTTCCCTTTGCTGTTACAGAGCACAGCTCACAGCCCAGCCGCTGTTTCTGTTTTGCTTTTGCAGATACAATGGAGATACAAATGTTCCAGGCTACAGCTGTGCCTCCAGGATCTTGCCCCCTGAACTGAGCCTGGAGTTGCCTGCTGGGCAAGAGGACTTGCTGTGTGCTCTGGCCAGTATCATTGGAGATAAAAAGGAGCAATGATGAAGTTACAAGATACGGCAATTTATGTGAGGTGAGGGAAAAAACCACTACTTTTGTGTGACACTTTGACCCATTCTGCCACTAGTCTCACACTCCTGTCACTTCCCATATTCATTCATATCACTTTATGTAGGAGATGTACGGTGGCTATTTATCAGCTTCAAAGTATCAACCTCCTCCCAAATTTAGGGGAACCCTTGTGACTTGAGTGGTGCTGCTTACCCCAAACCCCTGCACACACAGGTCACCAGAACAAGGCTGGAGCTGAGCAGCATTTGAGGAAAATGCTGCAGCAACCACAACTGCTGTAGTTAATAAATGGAGGTTTCTCAGGTACCTGTAAGCACAAGCTCGCCACCCTTCGTGGTGCTGCACCAGCTCCCCTGGAAATTAATTTTTGAGAATAAGCATTAATTAGCAACAGACTTTTTAAATCAGTCTCTGCAGCTGCTTGCCTGGATTGCAACATAAGCTGTGATAATTCATGGTTCAGATGTGTTCTGAATTTTTACAATTCAGGAGTGTGCTGAAATGATCAAATTGTTTGGATTTACTCACTGCTCTGGGGAAAAAGCACTCCAAGTCCAAACAGCATTCAGAGGGAAGCTTCCACCTGCTAAAAAAGCAGGTCAGATAAGTCACTCTCAAAAATTTTGTTCTGGACCCAGCCTCCTCCTTTTCCCACACACCATAAGGCTTCTTATGCACCATTCCCCAAGAAACAGAATAGCACAGGAGTTATGAAGATGTTTTGACTTTTAGGAACCGATCAGGTGATTTGGAACACCCCTCCCAGGGGCAGAGGCTGAAGGTAGGGTTGTTGAGTCTATGTAAGGTTCTTCTACAAGAGAACTGGAAGAGGGACTTCAGACAAGGGCAGGTATTGACAGAAGGGGGAACGGCTTCAAACTGAGCTTAGGCGAGATAAAAGGAAAAAATTCTTCACTATGAAGGTGGCAGACAATGAACAGGTTGCCCAGAGAACTTGTGGCTGCCCCAGCCCTGGAAATGTTCAAGGCCAAGCTCAATGAAACTTTGAGCAAACTGGTCTCTTGGGAGGTATCCCTGCACATCACTAGGGGGTTGAAACTAGATGACATTTTCCAGGATTCAGTGTTCAGAACACATTCCTGGAATTTTCAGATTTCATACCTAGGCACCACTGCAGCTTGGACAGGAGATGAACAGCGACAAGGCAGCAGCTGTCCAACTGTGACACTCTCTAGAGACAGGTCCTTTTCAAAAACCAACCCACATGTGACAGGGTGAGGGCTCCTGAATGGGAACTGCAACCTAATTCAGGATTTCAGAGGAGCAACTGAGTTGCTGTAACTGGTAAGAATTGTGTGTAATATGCTGTTTCTTCCAATGCTCCTGGCAGTATAGTTATACCTAACATTTAACAAAATAATATTAATAAAAGCCATTCTCATTTATCAGTTAGAGTGGTTTAATTTTGCTGTGACTTTACTATGTAGAATTGAGCACTCTGTTTACATTTGAAGTACAATGCCATTCATAGTCAACAGGAACAAAGAAGTGAGACCAACCCAACAGCCATCCCCTGTTCCAGATTAGCCACAAGCTCTACACTTGAGCACTTAAAAACTTCAGCAGCAGTTAAAGATCATGAAGATGCTACCACCTCTCATCTATGGAGAGACCACTTTGATGTGCACACTGCAGTAAGCACCAGTTTCATACCAGTTTGAAGAACCCAGGCCTGTTCACACCACACAAGATTTTTCCAAGTCATGTGATGCTAATTATACATTTTAGTGGCATTTTCTACTGTTTATGTTCTACTCTGCATTTTTAGTCATTCTTTCTATAGTTTTCTCTACCAGAGTTACAAACACAGTGATTAGAAACAAGCCAAGCAGCAAAGCCTCCATGCACAGATATGTAAGGCTGTAGTAAGGACATGTTAGACTGGGCAAGAATACAAGGCTTAGTTACTCTGTTCAAGCAGCCCACAGCTGCCAGCTCAGCCTTCTCCAAAACCTGGCAGAACAGCTTAGCTGCAGGTTCTGGATCTGTGCTCAAGTTCTTACTTGCACATCCTTCTACCTTTTCCTCTCACCTCTGGTATAAATCAAGTTGGAAACCACTGTCTTTCCTGACTTGTGGTTCCTCCTCATCCTCCCTCTGCAGTGCATGGGAGCCAAGTGCACCTTCATGTACAGATCACCAGATACACAAGGAGTGGCATCATAGCACCACACACCACTAAACCAACCAGCAGTAACAGCAAAGTTTAAGGATAAACTAACAAACTTGGAGAAACACAACATTGTTAGTGAAACAATGGTAAACTTCACAGCACCTTGCTACACTCAAAAATGCAATTCTGGAACAAACTTTGAATTAATTAGGATTAAATGAATCCTCGAACTGTACTTATATTCCTTTATCCTGTTAAATGAGCATTGAATTCTGCACCCCTGTAGTTCTAGCAGTTACTACATCACTCTACCCATATTGCAGCTCCATCACACACAGGCAGCTCTCAACCTCGAGCCACTGAAGTGCAGTCAGAGCATTCTTGTCTCTCTGGACCCCACACCAGTATCCTGCTCTCCCTTACACTGCTGAATACACATTTCCAAAATGCAGAGATGATGCCTGGTAATTTTGCCAGCAATGAAGTTAAATACCCTTTACATCACTTGGCTTGTAGAGCACGGCACCTGGATTTCCTGGGTTCCACACTGTTCAAAGTCCCCAAGGCATTTGCAGAACTCTCTTACAGACTGTGGCTCACACTCAGGACGCCAGGGCTGTGAGTGGAGTTAGGGAGCCCTTCAAAACACACCATGCCCTGCTTCTCCAGCTACAGCATTCCAAGATGCTCCATGCCAACTCCAACTACCCCTTTCCTCAAAGCAAGCCTATTTATCAGCTCAAGTTTCTTTCTTGGGCTCCACTTCCTTACCTCCTGTGGTGCTCAAGTTTATAGGCTACAACACTCACATCACCAGCAAAGCTCCAGTCCAAGAGCCACTGCCCTTTTGCCATTACAAATCCATCACCTTTAAACAGGTTCAAGTTTTGAGTATCAACGAGGACAAAAAAACTCACTGGGGACAAGGTTCTAGGAAGTAAGGTATTTTGAGTATTTAATAGATGACATTTCAAGCCTGTACAATGCAACATCATTCAACTCTTTTGTAGGGATTTTTTTTGCCAATTTGATTGGAGAAACAGGCAGCTAATAGACAGTGCCACTTGATTCAGAAACATGCATGTGGCCTGGGGGAAGCTCAAAGCATTACCAAGTCAAAAGCACATACTCACTGATAAAGCATACATTGGACCACAAGGCAAACCCCTACCATTTCTTCAGCAAATTCCATCATTTTCCTCTGTCAGAACACATCTGTAGTGTCTAATCTTGTCTGTGACCTTATTTAGAATTCATCTGCATATCCAGACAAGGAGTGTAAAAATCATTTCAGGATGGTTGCAACCTAAGGCAACTCCCACTGATGTTTCCTTTCTTAAGTGAACAAGTCATCAGCCAAAGCTTTTCTACTGGGAGACATTCAGAAACAAGTCAAGTATCACAATGTTTATTGATAGATACAAGTATATAAAATCAGGGCATGAACATGTCTTGATAAATTAAGTAGACTTAATTTCAGTACTATAAGAGGGACCAATTCAAATTTCTCACCATGTCATGTTTCACACCCACAAAAACCTCTTCCAAAGGGCATTAAACCATCTCTTCAGCCGATCAGTTTTTGTGCAAGTAAACTGTTCCTTTTAAAAAAGACTTGTGCACTTGCCCAGGCTCAAGGATATTAAAACCTAGCACATAAAGCCCATTACTAGAGGTAGAAATACAGGCAAATATACTATTACGGCAACAACCATCGATTACAGTTAAGGATTCTCTGTAACAACCAAATGGATAATCAAATATTGCAACAACTCAAGTATTACACTGAGCAAAGTGCATTTCTACAGTATTCAGTGTTGCTATTCAGTTTTCTAACTTAAAAACAGCCTATGATAACTGGCAGCAAAGAAGACCCTTGCAACAGACTGCTTCTGCTCGAGAACTTATGATGTAATTATTGCATGCTGCTAATACACTGTTATCTAAACATTAAAGATACTCTAGAATATTTTTATTGTAGACTATTAAGACATACTACAAAAACCTTTTGCAGAGAATATCCTACTGACATACTTCTGCTTTAAATATTGTGAAACATTACAGCGGAATGAATTTTCGCAGTGGTTAGGTCAAATGCAGTTACATCATAGCAACAGTATGTTTGCACAATTTAAGGCTTTGGCTGGTTCTTTAGTCAGCTTCTTCTTCAGATTCTTCTTCTTCAGCAGTTTCCAGCCAGGTCAACCACTGGTTTACCTGCAGTTACACAAAATTGGTTTAAGGGAGCAGGAATTGTTTCCCTATTAGGTACTTCTGCAGAACACTTGTCTTCTCCCCCCAACTCATTTTAAAAAGCCTTTCAGCCACACTTCCACTACACATAGGCCTCTAGTAAATAGGGGAGATTTAGTTCATCTTGCTTTTAACTCCTTCCTAGTGAAATATTCCATGAAGTTTCTAGCTATTTACAAGTCTTAGACACTTCGAAAATCTTCTCAAACACTCCAGTGCAGCAGAAATAACAGAAAACACGTCTCTAATGTTAGCACATTTACCTGGAATAAAGCTTTGCCTTTCCCTGGAAACTCTTGAGTAATGTCTTCTTTCCATGCCAAGAAGGCTTCTTCTTCAATAATCTCCATGTCATAGAAATGAACAAAGAAGCGCAGTAACATGCCTAGGAAAGTAAATGTAAACGTGGTTAGCTTTATAACCTTCTCAACAGCTAACTGTAAGAAATGTAGCTACAACCCAATTCAGATACGACCTCAATGCACTTACCTTTTGGAAAATTATTGTTGTAGCAGTGCACCTGGAGTGCATATAAAGCACTCACTTGCAGATCAACATGGTCATGGAGGAACTTCTGCATCACCGGCTTGAAGGAAAGAAGCAGCTGTTTTTCCTGCTCGAGCTGCTCTTTAGATGGAGCAGATGAAGAATCTGATTCGTCACTGGGTGGGTTTACTTCACTAGAAATATACTGCAAGAAACTGGACAAAAGAAAAGCCAAGCTAAGTTCTGTAAACCAAGAGAGCAAGCACTTTACATTTCAAATTCAGACAGCTATCACTACCAGTATCTTCCTGCTTGCACCTGCAGTCAGGAGCATGCACAGGGATCTGTATTCTGGTTGACAGCACACCACAAAAATTCCTGTTTTGCCTGTTATGGCTCTGCATTTTAGAAAAATACATGAGTCTAGATCTTTACATCTTCTCTTTTTCCCAAAGAAAACACTATTCCACGCTGATGCAAGCCTGGAGACTTGCTTTTCTTCTCAAATACAAGGGGATTTTAATAGAGAAGGTTCACTCAGAACAATCTCCCCATGTACTGCATCTCAGATTTCTGCAGTTACATTTCAGCCTTAGGGAATAAGTGCCTTACTGGAAGCTTAAGCTAACAAGTACTTAAAATACATCAAAACAGCATCTCACCTGGTCATCAATATATTCACAAATCCCTTATCTACATGAAGCTTGGGTGAAATGTTATCTTTAATCCACTTATAGATGGCTTGAGGGGATGGATCCGATTTTATTTGCTTTAGCAGTTCCTTCTCCAGTTTCAGAAGCGGGAACAAGAAGCTAAGCCCCTTCCCTTCCAAGATCTCCAGCATGCGATCCTTGTTCTGGTCAATTTCTGACAAGGAAATAAAGACACGTGTAAGTGCTTGTGCTCCTCGAGAGCTGTAAGTGATGTTCATGGCTCCAGCCATCCCTTAACAAACACCATTCCTAACAATAATGACAGCTCATTCCACCCAGATAACCCTGCATGTTATTTTACTCTGGCATAAACTAGATCATCATCTTGCTTACTCTAGGATCAGGTGACAGAAGAGCTCTGTGGCAACTCTTACCTGGTAGCATTTTCTGCATATTCACTTTGCTTTGTTGGAACAATTCTGTTAGCCATTCACGGTCTTGTAACTTAGCTAACTGCTGAAGACAGAGCAGGAAGAGAGGGAAATGGGTGCCACTTTCCAGTGGTTGAGCCAGTTCGGAAATGCTCACCAGGTCTGAAATAATGGCACGGGCTGCAAACTGTGCTAAGTAGGATTTCACCAACGGGATGTCCACCTCCAGTTTGGGGCACTGGTCCAATACATTCAGGAATGCCTAAGAAACAGTACACACACAAGCTGAAATCCTCCAGTAATTTTGTTCCTGTGCAACATAATACTCATAGTACATTTTCTGTAATCACTTGCAAAGAGGATCCCAGGTTCCAATTCCCCAAATACTACATTCCTTCCTTTCATTGCTTCTTATGCCCCTCACAGGTTCACTCACTATTTTTACCTCATCAGATCAATAGGACTTAAAAAAGACTTGCACACTGCCTTTACAGAAGCTAAACACCATGAAGAGCCAAGAAACAAAGTGCAAGATTATCAGACCACAGTACCTGCATGAAGTTGTCACTGGTGGCTATTCCCTCCTGCTTGAGCAAGCTGATCAAAGTACTTGCTTTCTCTTTGTCCTCATCTGATCTATCTAGGGATTGAAGGATTACTTTGCTCAGCATCTCAGGAATGAAGTGTTTCGGAGCTCTCATTTCTCTCACAGTATTGACAGCATCATTAGCATTTCCATTGTTCAGATACTCAGTCACAACAGCCTCCTAGAGAGGAAAGAAGTACAGTTAAGGTTCTTTCTGAAGAGCACATCCAAAGCTGTGAGACTCACTACTGCACACTAACTTACAGTTTGTTTAAGTAGCTCTTCCTTAGAAGGAGGTGGTTTCTTGGTGGTCTTTGCAGGCTTCTCTTGTATAAGTGGTGGATTTGTTTTAAGACCAAGTTGAGGCGGCTGAAAAAGAGACCAGAATTTGTTTCTTTGCAGCACAACTACCTTTGCTTGTATCAAGTTTAACAATACTAAATGAACAAAAAGCAGATGGAACTCAAATTAGTTTGTTTTCACACATTCTTTTCCCAAATACTGCTCTGTGCAAAGACTTTTCTCTCCCTTCCCACATTAGAAATGATATTTTCCAAGCACAAACAGGTAAGTATAGCCAACAATACACAGGAATTTTTTTATATTTACCTGTCCCAAAGGCGGTGTCTGAGTGCGTGGTGGTTGAGCACTGGGAGGAATCATAGTTATCTGGGGCTGAAGCTTTGGCACTTGGTTTTTATTCATTAGAAAAGACTGAGCAGGTCTCAGGCTAATCTGTAAACAGTAAGTCAGAAAAAACTCAAACTGTTTCAAGTATTCTGACCAACAATACACAGCCATGGACTCACTCCAACTGATCTCACTGAAGCATGACTCCATTTCTAAAATGTTAACACTCAAATACAGATTAAGCCACATGTGTTCTGAAATTCCCCCAAAAGCAAATTACTGGCATTTAGCTCAACTGGTAAAAAAACTTGGAAATGCTCCTTTTAGATGCAGTATGTTAGAGACCCAAGAAGATAATCAGCATCTTTGCTGATGTATTTTACAGCCAAGATAAAACTCTACCAAATTGCTCAGAAATCGGGATACAAGTCTGGTTAACACTCAAAATCACAATGCAGTTTACTCTGCATTTGAAATTTTGCCTATTAGCCAGTTCTAAACAAAAGAAAACAAAAAAAAAATTAACCTGGTCCAGCACTTCAGGGTTTCTAAAGTTCAGGATTTTCTGAAGTTTTAGTTAAATGTATTGTTATCAATAGGATGCATGGGAACGGATGTCAGAGTAGTGTTCTTGGAAGTGTGTGGGAAGGAAGGGACACCCCAAAAAATTGCCCTCATATCTCAGTCTTGCTCATAGGACGCTGGATACCCTAAGGAAAGTGAGGGGGGGGCAAAAGGTGAAAGAGGAAGGGACAAAGAAGGAGGAGAAGGAGGAGGAGGAGAAAGAGTTCCAGCATTAGTCCTCATAATAACGCGTCTTGCTATAATCATTGGGCAATATTTAGAATAGGCTGTAAGTAATGTAGGCATGTCATGTACCTCATCTGCATTAAGCTGTCCTTTCTTAGAAAACCGAGGTGGCATATCCTTCGACTGTCCTTGTTGCTGGGATAAGAGTCCCTGATTCTGGGTATGGTAGAGTTGGCTTTGCCCCTATTTCAGAAAGGGAGATATAGAGAAAGAAGTGCAGATGATGGAGTGGCGTACATCATATGGTAAGTAGTACCAGAAGGACCAGAGGAACAAAAGATTCTATTTGCCAGGAAGGGAGAAAGAAGGAGCAGGGGTGGTGGGAAAGTAGCATCTATCCCTAAAAACAGGGCTATCTTTTAAATTAAACACACCATTCTGACCCACCAAAGCCACATGCACCTTTTCTTGCAGTTAAAAAAAAAAAAAAACAAAAAGTGTACTTCTTGCATCTTTTGTACAATTTAAAAAGTGGTTTAGAATTTTTGTATCAGCTGAGCATCAGTTACCAGAATCAGATCTGAATAGGTCTTTCAACATAAGCAGTCTACAATCCATAACATACGCATCTCAGGAAGAGCTTCTAAACAAGCTGAAGGCATCATGTGAACATCTTCCTTACCTGACTTTTCAGAAAAGATTTGCCTAGGTCTCCAAACTGGGATTGAGCAGAAGGCATGAGGTGACCCCCATGGCCATTGAAGAGTTGGTTTGAACGATGGCGTCCCATGGTGGGTGAAAATCTATCCTGAATAACCCCTGGACCAGTACCAATTCCGCTACCTGGATTAGCAAGGAAACAAATGGGAGGTTTAGTTCTTGTTCAGCACAGCAGAGCCACAGCCATCCCACCACCCCTGCGGTGTCTGTACCTGGCATTTGTCCAAACATATCAGCAAGCCCTCCGAGTGGGTCCCTGTCAAGTTTCATCCTGGGTGGCATAAAGGGTCCCTCCAGAAAGAAGTCGCTTCTCATCCCTTGAGACATAGGAGCAGGAATAAAAACTCCCAGATCCTTTAAAACAGGAATTTAATTTTGGTCAGTTTCAAGTAACAGTCCCTGAGAAAGCCAAGTTTTTAGCCCCCAATTACTGAAGTCCATCTGATTTTAACCCTTAACCCAACCATCGCACTGTGTAATAACTACTCCACATGCACAGCTCAAGCCAGGCTCTGGACCTTACATGCAACACTCACTTTTACTGCATCTTGACGGATTTGATTGATAGTCTTTGGTCCATTGTCAAGAAAAGCTTTGCGAGGAACCCAGTTGTGTTCTCTCAACTCCACAGTATCCTTGAAACGGAACAGGGTATTAGGAAAGGATTCAAGACAGTTTTGCAAGAAGAAAGCAGCAGGAAACCATTTTATTATCATACCTGCAGCAGGAAACGAATCCTTGCTGGCAATTCCTTACTTGACATCAAGGAGCGCATACGGGCAAAGTACTGATCCATTAAGGACTGAGGGAACAAAAGTTACAAGTTGGGGTAATTCTGTCAGTGTCTTGAGTGTTTTCACTCAAGATATCCAAGACAAAATTCAACAAGCTGCCCTTTCCTGCCATCTCTATCTCCTTGAGGACAGAATTAAAGATCTGATGCATCAAGACATTTAAGTCAGAGATAAGCAACACAGCCAAAATTCTCCCTCATTTTAAGCTTACATTCCGAACTCCCCATCTCTCAAATCACCTAGCCGTGCTAAGAATAGTTCCTCAGCACATCTTTTCAAACAGCCTGTAGAAAAACAGCAGTCTCATTTCCATGACTACCTGATGACCCTAACTACATCCTGGGAAAAGTGTAACTGTTTCAAAAATTGACTCCTTTTTCTATCAAGAGAACTGGTGTAGTGCTCATACCTGGCACTCTTTTCTCTGAAAAAAAAAAAATCAAACCTCTGTTTTGTACTTATGAATACTGAATACAGAAGGTTCAGGCAATCAGAAGTCTCAGCCACATAATTTAATTAGGTTAATGACTGCGCTGGATAGGCACATACCTTGGCTTTCGCATGATCTAATCTAGGTCCCACTGTCCTCATTATCTGACAGAGGCACTCCAAATCCTCCCCCATATCTTTGAGTTGAACTCTCTTCTTCTTTTCCAAAAGCTGAAATATTAAAGGAGAAATTTAGGATTTAAAAATCTTATAAATGACAATTTATAATAAGCAACAAACTTTGTACACTGACACATACAAAACCATTGTTTTGTTCTGAAAGCAAATGGACTTAAAAATTAAGTTTTAGGAACTGCTAATTCTTAAGTGTGTGTACTTTCAAGCACCTACAGCACCCTTCTGTCTAGGCCAAACTACATTTTCCCTTGGAGACAATTCCTATGGCTTTGAACAGAGCTGAATTTACTTCTTAATCATGCCAAAATATAACAGTAGGGGACAGATAATCATCAGGAAATATTTTTGTGGTATTTTATGCTCCCAAAGCAGCATCAACATTTGCACTTTTTTTTTTAGTTTTTAAGTTCTGTTTTGCTCCTAGCCCCCACCCAATCTAAATACTCACTGTTTTGATGCACTTATGAAGGATAGATTCATGAATAAGATCAAGCTTGCCAAGTTCTCCAATGAATTTGATGTTCCCCAGCATCTTGATCTTGGCAATGGCTCTCTGTTCCTCCTCCTCAGGGAGGAGGGGACCATCATGCTTATCATAGACTGGAAAACAAAGAAGCCTGTTTTACATGGCTGTGGGAAAAGATGACAAATAGATTCTGTATTAAAGTGGTTTTAAAACTTACTATCAACATTTCTGGTTCGGTTTTCAAATTCATCTTGAAGTTTAGATATTAGGAGGCGTCTGAATGTCTATGGACAGAGAACAAAGAAAACAATTAAGCTAATCAGGTCAGCTACACATGCAAGCAAAATTTACCATTCCAGATTGAGAGATGTACTCACTGTGCTTTGCTTCTGTCCTGGATGACTCTCTGCTGATGGGCCATCAAAGTTGGGTGCATCTTCTGCCAGTCGCAGACATAGTTGAGCGTACAGCGAGCTATACTTGGGCTCTTCAAGGGCTTTGTCTACGATCTACAGAGATTCAGGTTGAGTAAGGCAGCAGGCAGCAGCAGGGTGCAAATGTTATTAGGAAAGTGAGTTGCAAGACACAACGGATTATTAGCACTCTCATCTAGAACATCCCGTTTTCTGCTATACCCAATACAGAAATAGTGTGGTCCAGCACCACTCTTAATGCTGAAGGCAAAGGACAAAAGCTATTGCATGCTACTGAAGAGCCCCTGTAATCCTCAGCCAGCAAGAATCAAGTTTATCATCGCAACACTAAAGTTAGTATCACCAATCTGATCTCAGATTAAAAAAAAGTGATGTAACAGTTACATGAGTGTCCCAAGAGGTCACCACCAGTAGCCCTTCCAAAACCATGAGACTTGCTCCTCAGGAAAACAGGAAGGGGGTCGGGGGGCACCAAGCAAGTAAGACCACTAACTAGAATCTTAGATTATTAAAAGAAATAATCATAGAATCCCCAGTCACATTTAGCAGTCATGGAGACTTCTAAATGAGAAAGTTCAGGCATTAAACCTACTTCCTCCCCAGTAGATCCTTTTTCACACAGTAAGCAGGGGTGGGAGGTGGTGCTGGATAATCCAAATACACAAAAGCATTATCCATGCTACTTCTGTATCCCATCAAAACCAACTGACCCCCTGCATGCAAGAAAATTGTAGTTTAAAGAAATGCAGCAAGCTTACCAGCAGTATGACCCCTTTTAGGATGAGCTTAGATTCTACACCCACATTGAGGAGCTCAAGGCATAGCTTGTCAAACTTTTCAGGAGTAAGCTTATTTAGTATGCTAAAGAGGAACAAAAACCAAAAACACAGAATATACAAATATTGTAAACATGCTATGAGTCACTTTAGACTCAACTTATCGTTACTTTTTAAGTCTATTAAAAATTGAAAAGTGCAGTTTTCCATCCAACTCAGGGTTTTTTTGAGATCTTCAGAATGTGAAGTATCATTGATAACACTAATCTGCTTACAAGAATTACTTTCAGTGTTTGCTGCTGCAAGATTATCAGTTTGGTTCCTTGCTAAAGGATGCATCTCCAAACTCTAGACCCACATCTCCCTTTCCTCCAGCCCATTTCTTATGGGCTGCTAATGAAAACAGTAAGTAAGTAATTTTGTGAAGAACTTACCCTCTTACTTTCCTGAAGATTGCATCATGTCGTTCTTTGTCGTTTGCGGAGTCGTCATCTCGTCTAGTGCTTCGTGAAGGAATCCATTTCTGAGCGTTTTGCCCTGGGGTTTTCCCCAGGAACTCGCTGTAAAGTTTTGAAGAATATGATTGTTAAAGTAGAAACAACTGCCCTTTTAACCTTTCAGTGCTGCCTTACTCAGACCAAATCTTTTACTTGCTTTGTTAAGAGTACAGTGTTGCCCCAACCAACACTGCTGCACAGGAAAATACTCACTCAACAACAACCCCAGGCACCCAAAGAAACCCTCTACACTTTAAGTTACATACATCAACAAACCCATGCACCACCTATCACCTATGAGGTACACGTTACAGGCCACAGACTGGAAAACATTTAAAGGTCTTTAACTCAGTAGGTATTCATTATACAACTTAACAGCTACCGAAAAACTTTCAGTTCTGCATTCACCATCAAGCATGCTCTGACTCTGAAATCATGCAACATCCAAGAGCGAGATGGCATACCTGTTGCTGGCAGTCTTGGGATAGTGCTGAGGTGCACCCCTACCACCTCCTCCGCCTGAAGAAGCACTGTTAAAAACAACCATGGAATCCTGGGTTAAGTTCAAACACTCAACGTCTTCAAATATCTCGGTTTTGATATAAACATTACACTAATTGAAGTTCTCCTCAAAGGAGATATTCCATTGCTAACTGCTCATTAAACAAACAATAGACACTGGTACCTGAAACGAGAAGCACCCCCTTCTGCAATCGCACTCTCCACTTTGGCGGCTTGACAACGAAGAATCTTCAAAAGAATAAAATTAAATTGACGGGGTAGGGAAAAACAAAACCTAGAAAGACAAACCAAGCATTCATATTACAGTTGTTTTACTATCAGTCACAGCATCTTATTTTAAAAAGTACAAATGTTTGTTCGAGAGTAAGAACCTTTTAACACTGAACTTCACAAAAAGTAAGAAAACTTTTGTTCATGCAATACTTGGGACAGTCACAGAAAGGCCAATTTTATAACTATAGCTACGTTTTCCAGCGGGGGTGAGGGGAAAGAGGTAAAGGAATCATGGACTGAGCAAAACCCTCAAGTTTACCCAAAAGCCAAGAGTACTTGCAGTAAAGAATGAAAGTACTTTTTTTCTGATTATACAGCACAATGAATCCTTTACTGACGTGACGTAGGCACTGTGATTTATAATGGCACGACAAAGCAGCGAAATTCTGAAGCGAAAAGCATCAGACAACTAAACACACACTTAATGTACTAAAACGCGTGTAGTCTGCGTCCGAATGGCGTACTAAGCTACCAAATAATCAAAAAAGGTACCGTCCACCCACCACCTCAACTTTCAGCTTGCAGAAAGAAGAACCTCACTGCACTTCTCACGTAGCAAAAAGGCGACCACGGGGACAGAACCGCCTGGGGGAGGGAAGCCTGAAAATGTCCCGGATGCGCTCGGAGCCCTCCCAGAGCCGAGGGCGGCGAGTGCCCCCCGCCCGCCCGGCGCGGGCACGAGGAGCGGGGACAACATGGCGGCGGCGGCGGCGAACAAAAGGCTCGGCCGCGGAGGGCGCCCCCCGCAGGCGCCGCGCGGCGCCGCC